>CM035433.1:27499934-27702434 GCA_020310875.1 Ceratopteris richardii
GTCGGCCACCACAGTTTCGGTGGCTAAATGCCTAATGAAGGACGTTTTCCCTCATTAAGTGGTTAGCAAAGTGTGTACCACTTAATGCAAGTATTGACCGAGACTTTTCAGATTGTCCACAAATTCAGCTCGCCTTATTATCCCCGTGCCAATGGTCTGGTGGAGAGTACCAATAAGAATTTGTTGAATATACTGCGCAAATTGCTCTTGGAAAGCCCGAAATGCTGGGACCAGCTCTTACCTGCAATCTTGTGGGCTTACCGGACCACGTACAAGGTGGCAACCGGATCAACTCCGTTCAAGCTTGCTTATGGATTGGAAGCCATTGCGCTGATGGAAGTAGTGGTGCCGAGCCTGCGAGTTGCTTTATCTCAGAAACTGTTGCCAGAAGATTCCTTTCCATTTCGGTTGGATATGCTCAGATCTTTGGATGAACAACGCTGGGAAAGCTTTATGATCTTGCAAGAAGTCAGCTACGCGAAGCCCGGACACATGATCGCTTTCTTCAAACCCCTGTCTTTTCGGTGGATCAGCTTGTTTTATTCTATAATGCGAAAGCCAATAGATCTACGAGAAAATTTAAATTACGGTGGTTCGGCCCTTAGCAGATTGCTGAGCGAGTGGGACCTGCTACTTTTCGGTTGGCAACCTTAACCGGAGTTCCTCTTCCAAAAGTGATCAACGGTTCTAAACTTCACCCCTATCATCCGATGATGTAATACCTGAGATATCTTCGGTCCGTTTCCTTTTTCCGTATTACTCGTTTTCTTTTTCTCAGTCTTGTATTTCGGTTGACCATAGACCGTAATCTCCTCGTTTTGATATCTAAATATGATTAATCACCACCCTGTGTTACCGCTTCTTCTCTTGTATGCATGCCGTAATTATGACGGATATCTTTCCAATACCGCGCGATGATTAGGGTTTTCGATCGCCTGATGTTGCCCATGTGTCTACTTATCTTGTTTCTTTTATTGTTAATCGCTATTGTGTTTGTGTTCTTGTGTGTTATTTTTTTTTGTGTTCTTGTGATTACTCGTGCGCGCCATGGAAGCTCTCGCGAATGTCGCCACCTTCCGTGTAGGACTCACTCTTGAGGTGAGTGAGTATTTGCACACCCGTGGTCTTCTGGCCTTCACTGAATTGCCTTGGCATTCAGTGGAGTGTCAACCCTGCTATGCGCAGATCACTTCTGCCATCGCCTCTACACCTGCTACAGAGCAGTGTTGGCCCATAGCTTGTTTACCATCCCGAGTCATTATTACTTTAGCTTCGTTTGTCGATGCCTTCCGACTTCCTTGGGAAGGATTGGAGAATGGTCCACTTCTTCCCGTAGCCACCATGAAAGCGTTGTTTCCTTGGCACTCCTCTAATGAGTATGCCATTTTGTGTAGACCTAAATCGGAGCATACAACTCTGCAATTTTTAGTCGCTATTTTGAACTTACAAAAATGCACATATGGTATCTCTCGCCCCTTCTATTCGATGATAGACTTGGCGTCCCGTGAAACTCTTAATTTCACATCCTTTTACTTCCGACGCATTCATCGTGAATGTGTCACGGTTATCAAACAAGTCACTAAGGGTGACCTTCCACGTTCTCGTCTACCCCATATCCTCACCTTTCTCTTTCCAGCAATCCAAGCCGCACAACCTCCTCCAACCGCTCCCTTTCTGTTGCATGAAGAATCTACTCAAATGCTCGAGGATGAAGAAGATGATGATGCAGACCTGTTGCAACTTTTTCACCAAAAACATAGATGTGTTAGCCCCTCCGAAAGTCAAGTGCAAGGATCAACTAGTGGCCATGAAGAAGAAGTCTTCCACGACACTGCTACATCTATCCATGTCGATTCTTCCATCCCTTCTTCTCCAATTAAGCAACAGGAACAAGATGTCAACATGGAAGACTCCGAAGAAGTTTCTTCTCAGGCAAATTCTCATCAGTAGAATCATGACGTTGTGAAAGAGATTGTTGCACAAATTATTAATGAAGTGATTGTCATGGTTAACACTGTGATGCACACTGAGGCGACAAAGCAAAATACTACCGGAATAGTACTGGTGCACAAACCTCTTCTTCCCCTTCATCCTCCAATGAACCCCGTTGAACCTACTGTTTCTGCAGTACCCACTGCTTCATCATCCTCCCCTGATTACTCTCCACCACCCTCCCCTCACCTATTATCAGCCTCTTCATCCCAACCACTTCCTCCACTTCCTTCTCCGATTCCAATGTTTAATGAATTAGAATCAATGGGTCGTCTCTTGATTCAATTTTCTCAACAATTACCTCTCCAAATGAAGCTGGCAACCGACAATATCCGCACGTGCAGCTTCAACAACTTCACACAAGGATTGCAGAGCAGGACACCTTGATTGCTCAACGAGATGCAGCAGTGGCTGAGTTAAAAGCCAAGGATGTTCTTTTAGCTGCTCGTGATGAAGAGATCAAGCAGTTAAATCAGTTGGTACATGATAAGGAAGATGCTCGGGTTGCTCTGGGCAATTTATTGGATGAAACACGTGAATCTCTTGCGTTCGTTACCCAAAAAGGACAAGAAATGGTAGACTTAGCCATTCAGAACACTGAGGAATTAAAGCTAGTATCTGCTGAACTACTGCAAAAGAGTCGAGACTTGGACGCACAAACGGCCCGTACAATTCAGATAAAGAAGGACATGGAAGGTACTATGAAAGAAAGGGATGCTTATTATAAAACAATTCAATATCAAGCTCAGGAGCTGGAACATAGAGAAAAGCAGCTAGGCTTTCAAGCAGAGAGACTATCCAGAATAGATGGTCAAATTGCTGATATGAGATTGAGTCGAGATGCAGCTATTGCCAATGATTTTTATTTCAAGAAGCCTTTTTGCAGACAAAGACCGATGCTTTGTTGAGTCAGGTTATTGCGGCGAGTTCAATACGAACTGATGCACAGTTGGTGGAGCCGGAAACCTTAAAGCTGATGCTGGATTCATTAAAACAGAAAATAACTAGGACTTTCAAATTAGCTAGAACCCTGTATATACAAGGCATCGTCGATGAGCCTGAAGTTTATTTTCTTTGCGGGTTCAAGTCCACTGTGCGTGCCAGTGTTAGGCCGCCGGATTGGCACAATGTAGTTTTATTTTTTCATACATCGCGTTTGATGTATAGTTACTCTGTGATTAACTGGTTAATTGGGAAAATTAAGTAAAGGGCCTCCGCTTTGCCGGACCCCTACCATCCCCAAGAACCGGAAAAGAGATTAAAAAGCGACTCGATGGAAGTCCTTTTTAACAGATGCTTGTGAGAGGTTCTCCTTCTTTTTGCGTAAATACTCCTATGTCTTCTAGATAGTGCTCCTCTAAAATAAAGCAACTATCCATCACAATGGACTTTGGATCGTCATCATTCTCTTCTTCTTCTTCTATGAAGTCACTAGGGTCACATTCTTCTAGCAAGGGCTGACACATGAACACATAACCCTCCTCATCACAATGAGGTGTCCACTGTTCCTCATTGACGGCAATGTCCATGGTGGCTAGGATTTTTTGCCCAACCATGAGGCTCAAATTCCTCATCTGGAAAGATCATCGATGTATAGGCTAGGTCTTTAACTAGTCTATTGCCTCCAGAATTTCCTTCTTCTCTTGCCTTTAAGTGTTTTTCCTCTTCCTTTGCGACCTTGCACATCCACAAATGAGTATCTTCATGCATCCATGATGTATCAGATGAACTTTTAGAATGCACAGAGATTGAATCTTCTTGCTCCTTATGGATAGGATTCCACTGTAGGGGTGGTACATCTCTGAAAGTGTAATCCTTCAAATTGACCTTGGTTGTGACCCCTAAGCACTGCAAGTACAAGGAATTGGTTCCCCAATCTTGTACAACTTGTAGTTGTTGTAGGATCATTTCATAGGTATTAGTTTTACCAAAGTCACATATAGCGAAGGTGTGCTCAAACTCTACACCACAAGTGGTTAGAGTTATCCCTTCTAGCAATCCTAGAGGTTTTTCAACATGGCCACCAACCATCTGAACCTTCATTCTAAATGGTCTTAATGCGGGTTTACCCCATTGCTTCCACAAGGAGGTGGTCGCAATAGCAACACCAGCACCTGAATCTATGATTGCTTTGGTTGTGTAACCTTGGTAGGTGATCGAAAGATAAGTATTACCTTCCTCACCTTCGCTCATGTCCGCTATTTTGTCTAGAGGTATCTCCGATACTTTCTCTTTAGGGCCTGCTTTTGGCATTTTGGAATCAAGTTCTAGAACCTGATTTTCCTCATGTTTCCATAACTCAAGTTTTACTTTGACCAGCTCTTCTAAAGTGAGATGAAGCTGAACCTTAGTATTCTTCACGACTTCAATGTTTCTAGGAACCACTGAGTCTTCATTTTTGATCAAGATTGTGGGAGCTCTGACTTGGAGAGATTCAAATTCCCATGGGCTTGTGAACTGTGGCAACTCTTGTAAAGAATTGGATTCAAATTCTAACCTTTCCTCTCCTTGTTTCTCTACTTGATCTTCATAAATATATGGAATGTCTTGTGGAAATTGATCGTGAAGGTCATCAATCTCAAGAATAGGAGGGGGAGCATCCTTCTCCTTGGCCCATCTCTCTTTGTACTTCCCGCAAGAACTTTTGAGTGTGTTGTTGAATTGAAAGAGGTTCTGCATCATCTATGGAGTCAGGAACATAGAATTTCTTTGGTGATGAGCTTTCTCTTTCAATAGTTGGTTGAGCCTGTGGAGGTAAAGAGACTTGTGATTTATTTACCAACTGCTCTAATCTATCTAGTAAGCCCTGGAAGTGCAAACCCAATGTAATAACATTCATCTGATTGAATGATTGATTGGCCTCGAACATAGCTTGAGCTAGTTCCACCATTTTCATGCACATTTTTGTCAATTCAATCTCTAAATCTACTCTAGGGTAGCTCTTGTCTAGGTTTGCAAGTGTTGGCCCTTCTTGAAGTCGAGCCTGGTATGCCTTGAACATCATGTCCAAGTCTTCTGGGGTTGGATCTGCAAGAACAGATCCTAGTTGTGGTTTATTTATAGTGGTTGGTGGGTGGGGATGAGGTGGTGTGGATGGAGTTTTGACATGCGAGGGGCTTTGAGAGGCAATATCTTCTATTTTTGTTTTTGCATCTTTCAGGCTTTCTTCTAGTTCAAATAACTTTTTGGTCCACTTACGATTGGCCTTCTCTCTAGTATTCTTCCATGTTCTTGTTTTTCTCTTACTAGGCTCTCTTGACTCACTTGGCTCTGATTGCTCAACTGGTTTAGCTTGTTGTAAGGCTTGTGCCCTAGTAACTGCATGTATAGGAGCAACATTATCGCTACTGGAACTTGAATCCCCAACTAAGCCTACTACATTAATGGGTGTAGCCTTTGGTGCACTAGAGGGATGTTCGGGACAATCTCTCAGGAGCTGTTCTTTGCCACACTCAAGACAAACAACTTGTATTGTGATGTTCTGCCCTTGTATCAGAGCTAGTGGGTGGGGGGGTTGTTGTCCTGGTATAGGTTGAGGTTGGCTATATCCTCCATGTTCATACGGTCTAGTTGCTACTCGTGGACTTGGACATCGGTTATACCTAGGAACTTCTCTGACTTGTTCTCTAGGAGGGTACCCATATGGTCTACATTGGAGTGGTACAAACGGTCATGGCTACCTATTCATTGGATAGTTTTTGGTGTTGTAGTTGATGTACTTCTACTCATTATAAGAGTATATGTTAGGCTCTTGCGTTGGTTGTCTATCATAAGGGTAAGGTTGTGATAACCCTAATCCTTCTATGGTGCAGACATGAGATGGATGATCTCCACCACAACGTGTGCAATTTCCTAACATTGGCACTCTTAAGGAAGAGTTCTGGTAGTTCCTTTGTGCTTGTACCCCTAACTTCTTGGCCACTAACTCTGCCACTTCCTCCACATAGCTCGAACTAGAAGTCTCATTGCCCCTTGTATCCTCTGATTTGGTAGGATCTTGTGTGGTTATGAGATCCTCAGCTAAGGTGTCTTTGAAATCTATGCATTCTTGAAGACACTCACTCAAAGTTTGCAGCCGTTTTACGTATACTAACATTCTCAATGTTCAATTGGTTAGACCTTCTAAAAATAGGGATATCATTTTCTACTGAGAAGGTCTCTCTATCATGGGACATCGGGTTACGTACTGATTAAATCTTTGTGCTACATTTTTTACTGTCTCATTAGGAGCTTCTTTGAAACTATGTAGTAAGGATGACGAAAGGGTTAGCCCAAAGGATTCATATTGCACCATCCACTTGCTCCGTTCGCATGGCGTGCTTGAATTCTGTAATGTGGTTATAGAGCTCTCCTATGCCCATCGTAATGATTTCACATACATTTGGCCAATTGGATTGGTCTCAATATTATGTCGGGCTTTGGGGATCGAATTATGATGGGAAAAGTGGGTTTTATGGGGTGTATTCCAGCTCCTACACCTTGGGATGATTCTGCTCTAAATGTGGTTCTATTCATATTTCTCATTTCTTGGCTAGTTTGGCTGTGGGGGTTAATCGCTGGCATGGTGAATTGTACCCGTGGTCTGCTGGGTATACCACATTGGCTCGTTTGTCCTAACATCACATTTTCCATTCTTTCCTGGGTCTGGAATGGGTTTTGCAAGGTGGTTGCCTGATCTTGAGGAGAGAACATCGGTAGACCCATGTACTTTAATCTTGACCCATTCACTTCATCTACAGGCCAATATTTCCTTTGATTTTGGTCTAGGTATGTAACTCTAGATGGATTTTTCGGATCCCTTAACTCGTATATAGTTGTTGGGCTAATGCTTTCTCCTTGTGTTGGTGAATTAGTTGGGAGGAGTAGATCAGACCCATGGATCAGGTATATGTCCAACAAGTAATCATCTTGAGGTATCAAATCCCCTCTCAAGACTTGAGTCACCACAGACTTGCCCCTTGGGGTAGTCACCAGTTCTTCTTGGGTAGATTTTCTGGAAGTTCCTTGTTCCTCTAATCCTCCTCTTTCATTACTTTGATCAGGGTTTTCAGTTACTACATAGATCTGGCCCATCTTGTCCATGTAAACTCCACCTTCACACTTGATAGTTGGTCTTGGAAATATTTCAGATTCTGTAGTGTTTATCATTCTTGCTACTGACCTATGTAGACCATCGAGGTAGATGGGTATTCCTTGCAAGTTAGTGGATATGTATTGAAGAGACATTTGATATTCCCCTTCCCATCTAGACATAAAACCTTCCCTAGGTACTTAACTATGCATGTCTTCAGAAGCCAAAGAGTCTCTCCGAGTTAAATGACATTTCTGACTCACTCGTCTGTGAACTCAACACGTAGTGCTAACCACTGAGTTGTGAGTCCCTGACTTGGTTGTGTGGTTGACACTAGCCTCGGATGATTTGGTACTTTATGTATCTATTCCTAAGTGTCTACTTGATCTTAAGTTTATAAGCCTTGTCTACAAGTCCAAAATTGTCCTTTGAATTGCTCAAAATTTTGTGGAAATCCTTGCTTTCGTCCAACCTGAGGATCAACTTCAAAATACTATATCTAATAATCCACGTGTTAGTTTTATGTAACCAATCAATGTTTTTGTAGTACTCCCCACAAGCTTTCCAAGGAACCCCAAATCACTCCAAACAGATTTTGTATGAGAAAGTTATGCCAGTTTAGGGTTTTGGGGGTTAGAATAGGGAAATAGGACCTTCTTGGGAGTACTTTGGAACATGCAATACACGATACTAGGTGGTCGTGATATGATACTTGTCTTTGGATGATACCACCTCAGATGATACGATACCACCCGCTAGACGATAGCTCACTTATCATGATATGGTAGCAAAACAATCGACGATATGATATTTCGTCTGTTGACGATACGATACCAAAAATCACACGATACGATACCAGGGTAAGGGACGATACGATACCAAGTTAGTGGAGGATACGGTACTTGACCACTACACGATACGATACTGTTGCATAAATTATGGGTTAGACCCTCCAAAAGGAACCTATGTTTCTTGGATTTAACCCTTGAGGTTTTATTTCATAGAAGTCTCAAATTGAAGGGTTTGTTACCTTAGAATTTAACCTAAGGGAATAAAACCTTAGTCTTGGAAAAAGCTTCTGCCGAGTGACACCTTGACTCGTACGTGACTTCAATTGAAATAGAAGCCATGTGATTCTCTTTGGAAAGTATCCACATGGACACTTGGAAGGACACATGGCTAAAAATTAAAGCATGCAACTCTTGGACCTTTGGTATATATATGGGTGGAGTTGGATGGGTGGATACGTACTCACTCACTCTCTGGTGGATGCTATACTCTAGGAAGGAGTTTTTCATAACAGTGGTATCAGAGCCAAGTTCTTTTTCAAGTACTTGTAGTGTTTTCTTGATTCATGTACAGGCAATCTACTGAAGCTATAGTAGAAAATTTGAATTCTTGACTTCTGTGCGTCTATTCTGAAAACTCATGGGGAGGCATGGAGACTAACAACATCGATTAAGCCCCAGAGTACAAGGCTCAAGCTGTGAGAGTGCCGGTGGCCGTAGCTCTTCCCATGTGCTCATTAAATGAAGTAGAAGATGTCGATTCAATCAAAGTAAGGCGCCGCCGAGTAGAAGCTGGAGCCAAGAGGTCGCGTGAACGTCTACTACAGCTATCAATCTCGAGTTTTGTGCCCGATCAGTGATGACTTATGAACTCTCTTCTCTCTCTAGCTATTTAATGCCCATCTGAGTGCACATACACGTCAGCTGTCACAGACCTCTGTGAGGGGAGATGAAGTTCTGATGAACCCAACCCACTCATTCTCTTCTCATTAAAATATTCAACTAAACACCACCGTCGAGCCCTGCAACTGTAGAGCTTAAAGTACAGACATTAAAGAAGGAGATTCCCCCTCGTTTTTTGCGTATTGCAATTTGCATCCCCCTTTTCCTTCCTTCCAGGCGGCCAGATAGCCAGGTGTCACTCACAATAACAGCCGACTGACTTCGAGCCTGTACGTATGCAGCAGAGAGAAAATATGGAAGACATTTTCACAACCCGTGAAGTCAATTAAGAGGGATATCTCCGCCCGGAATTTGAAGGACGATCGACTGCGTGTTGCTCATGGGAAGCTCGAAACCGATGGACCCACTGCATACTCATTAGCTCAAAGAAGCACAAGCCCGATTCTGCAAAAAGAGATCTCTGGCAGCACCTGAGGATCAAACCCTGGACGTTAGAGGTCTTGATCTTCTACGCTATCTAAGGAGCCAAAGACCATTTGGTAGAAGTCCATCGTGTATGGAGTTCAAACCCGCAAGTTTATCATATACAGAAGTCCGCTTATCCAATTCACATCGGCCAAAAGAACAAGCAACGGAGGATTAAATACTGAAGAGCCTAAGAAAGTTCAATCGAGGCGGTGAAATAGCGAATCGTTCAAGGCGGCCCAAGTTGACCTACAACTAGAAGTTGATATCAAAGAAAAAAAATCGGGGAAGTACTGGATTTAATTATTCATCTATTTTCTTTCAATATTAGAAATGACATTTTCTTATTTCTAGTTGATTCCAAAGTATTCACTGAATTATGGGGGATTCGTATGCAAGTAACATGTTATTAGACATTCCTAGGCAGGAAGAAGATTATGCGCCGCAGGAAGGGGGTAGACAAATAGATTACACTCCAGGTCTTCCAGAGATAGGCCAAGAAGAAATGCAGAAATTAGATATTTATAAAGAGTTGAATGGTTTGGATGAAAAAATGAACGATATCCAAGCGGATATGTTCATTGTTAAAGAAATCCAAAATGAAATGGGTACTCTTCATACTTCAATTAATGAAGTTTAAGGGAAGATGGAACAAATTCTTAATACGATTTGTCCATCCTTACCCTTACCTGCACAAAGGGGTTCCTTGTCTATTCGACCAAGGAACCCATCACCTAGTGAAGGTAATGATGCCCCTTTATCCTTGCATAGTAATGTATCTTTAAAAAATAGAGATAATGATGTAAATCCTCCTCATACTGCCATGAAGTCTAGAAGTCTGTCTTTTGCAAAAGACTTGAAACCACCTCAATTTTCAGGGGAAGATAAAGACCGAAACAAAGATGTAGTCTTGACATTTTTAGAGAAATGGCAAGACTTGCATCAATTAAAAAACACCCCTGAAGCTTATCAAGTCTTAGAAACAAGTTTATCACTTGGATCTAAGGCTTATAAGTGGTGGATGAGCTTAAAGGAGGCTCAAAGAATCCCAGAAACTTGGAATCAATTTGAAGAATTCTTCAAAAAAGAATTCTTACCAGAAAATGAGGATGAAAGAAACTGGGAAGAATGGGACAAAGTCCTGTAGAGAGGACGTCCCCTTTCTCTATATATTTCTCATTATTGAGAAATAGTACTTAAATTGCAAAATCTTGATGATTTTCATAAGGTAAGAGGTTTCATCCGTGGTCTCGACAAGCAAGTCAAACATGAAGTGAAAAGAAGTGCTCCAAAAAGTTTAGAAGATGCTATTAAGTTAGCACATATCTATGAAGATCATGCTAAAACTGGAACACAACCACTTCGTCTTGTCGGAGATAATAAAAAATTTAAACCGGGTAAAAGAAAGCTAGGCACATTCAAAAAACATGACTTTAAAACCCCTAGACCTTCACGACCTAGGCTAGACCCTGAGGTTTGGGAAAAAGCAAAAAATGAGAATCTTTGCTTTAAGTGCCTTAAGCCAGGACATCTTAGTAAGAATCGCATGACTAGGGGACAACAAAAAGCCACCCGTGAGATAAGAGGGAAAGAAAAAACAGGAATACACTTAGTCCAAACATTTAATCTTGAAAACAGTAAAGTTTGGAAAAAAATGGAAGTCCTTCACGAAGATGACAAGCATCAGTGTTGTTTGTCTGACTCAATGTGGGTCCGAAACCAGTTTGGACCTCATGACTTGGTCAAACTTCATGCTTGCATAAGTGGGGAAAAGGCCAGAGTCATGATAGACGACTCGGCCACCCACAATTTCCTAAATTACTCACTGGTGAAGAGATTAAAGTTGCCCCAACAAAATTCACCTCATCAGTATGTTGTATCTATGATGCAGGGTCAAGACAAGAAAGTCTGGGATACTATGATCTGTAACCTTGAAATAGAATTTCAAGGTTATAAAGATAAATTAGACTTTCAGATCATGCACATGGAAAGAACTGATGTGGTTTTGGGTAGAGAATGGCTTTGGGGTTTAGGGAAATTACTTAAAAGAAGCTATCAGCTGAATACTTTGGAATTTGAGAGAAATGGAATCCGTTATCTAATTCAAGGAGAACATGATGTGCCCAGTACTCCTTTGATTTCTAGCATGGAGTTGAAAAAACTTGTAAATACCCAACAAGCGGAAGTTTTCATGATACTTCCAACTGATGTAAACAATGTACATAATATGAATCTAGTTTCTTATATCTTGTCTCCTTTGTCTGAACATGAAAGGTTTAAATTTAAATGTTTGATAAATAATTATCGGGATGTTTTTCCAGAAGAACTTCCCCATGGCTTACCTCCTTCTCGTGGGCAAGTCGACCATGCTATAGACTTGCTCCCAGGAACTAAGCCTATATGTAAATCCCCTTATAGACTCCCTTTTTCCTAGCAGGCTAAAGTAGAAAAGCAATTAAATGAATACCTAGTTAAGGGATTCATTCAGCATAGTCTTTCACCCTGGGCAACACCCATTCTTTTAGTCATGAAAAAAGATGGATCAATGAGACTGTGCATTGACTATCGAGCCTTGAATAAAGTTACGATCAAGAATAAATATCCAATGCCCCAAATTGATGATTTATTTGATCAATTAAAAGGAGCTAAGATATTTTCAAAACTTGATCTCCATCAAGGATATCATCAAATCAGAATTAAATTTGAAGATGTTCCTAAAACAACTTTCAGAACTAAATATGGGCATTTTGAGTTTTTAGTCATGCCTTTTGGACTAACAAATGCCCGAGCCATGTTCATGACATTAATGAACACTAAATTAAGCCCTTATTTGGGAAAGTTTGTGGTTGATTTTCTTGATGATATTCTTGTCTATAGTCAAGATGTAGCCTCTCATCAAGAACAATTGGAAAAAGTTTTCCAAGTTCTAAGAGAAAATAAATTATTCAAAAAAGAAGATAAATGTGAATTCTTTTCATCAGAAATCATATATCTTGGACACATTATATCTCATAAAGGGATTCAAGTAGATCCTGATAAGGTCCAAGTTATTCTTAACTGGCCTCACCCTAAAACTATTACAGAACTTCAAAGTTTTTTAGGGTTAGCACGATACTATAGAAAATTTGTACCCAACTTTGCAAAAATCTCGACCCCTTTATTTGAGAAATTAAAGGGTAAAGCCAAAAGTCTTACTTGGGAGAAGGAACATGCTGAAAGTATGGAAATACTTAAAAGAGCCTTAGCTTCAGCCTCGGTTCTACAGATAGTAGATCCAAACGAACCTTTTGTAGTTGAAACAGATGCTAGTGATCTAGCAATAGGAGCTGTGTTGATTCAAAATGGTCGACCAATTGCTTTCGAAAGCCAAAAGCTAAATTCAACTCAAAGAAATTATTCTACCTATGAAAAAGAGCTTTATGCAATTGTGCATGCTCTAAAAAAATGGAGATATTACTTGTTTGGTGCCAAGATAACTATAGTTTTTGATCAAGCAAGTATTAAATGGTTTGCAAACCAATCCGAATCATCAGGTAGAAAAGCTAGATGGGCCGAATTACTCCAAGAATTTGATTATGAACTCAGATATAGAAAGGGAAAATTTAATATTGTGGCAGATGCATTAAGCAGAATGCCCATGTTAAATTCTTTGAGTTTCATACAAATTTCTAATGAGTTAGTAACACTCATGAAGGGCAAGTATCAAGAAGATACTAGTTTTAGCGAAGCCTGGAAGAAGGTTTCTACTCCAAGTACAAACTTATCAAATGAAGATAAGTTTAAACATTACAGTATTCAAGATGAATGTCTGTTGTATAAAGGAAAGATCTGTGTTCCTTGTAATTCCGAACTTAGAAAAAAAGTTTTGTTTGAATGTCATGATGCCCCAAGTGCAGGACATCCTGGAATCAACAAACCTTATGAGTTAGTAAAAAGGCAGTTTTACTGGCCTAGTATACATAAAGATGTACATAATTATGTACTTAGATGCACTAAGTGCCAAGTTAATAAAGCTGAAAAGTTTAAGATAGGGGGTTTGTTGCATCCCTTAGAAATTCCAAATGGAAAATGGGAAAGTATTTCCATGGATTTCATTACAGGCTTGCCACGTACCCCTAAAGGTCATGATGCTGTTTGGGTCATAGTTGACCGATTGACCAAAATGGCTGGTTTCTTACCTACTCGAACTACAGTAAAAACTCCAGAATTGGCTAAATTATTCATAGAACAACTGTATGGACTCTATGGATTACCTCAAGACATAGTGTCTGATAGAGATAGAAAATTCACTAGCGATTTTTGGAGAGCTGTATTCAGTCGGTTAGAAACTTAGCTTAATTTGAGTACTGTTGAACATCCTCAAACGGATGGTCAAACCAAAAGAGTCAATCAAATACTTGAAGATATGTTACGAGCATACATATCTTCTACCCAAACTAACTGGGAAGACTATCTACCGATAGTAGAATTCGTGTACAATAGTGCAAAGCATTCTCCAACGGAATATAGTCCTTTTATGTTGATGTATGGGTTTCAACCTAGAGCACCTTATGCAGTTGGACTTCAAAATGAAAAAGTCCAAGCAGCAAAAGATTTCTTAGAAGATATGAACTTTAAGCTAAAACTAGCCAAGGAAAACCTGAGGAAAGCCCAGGATAGAGCTAAATCTTTTAGCGACCCTAAAAGGCGAGATATTTCCTTTCAAGTGGGTGAATTAGTATATCTTAAAGTTCCTGAGAAATCTGAAACATTAAAAACAGGACCTTGTCCTAAATTCTCTCCGAGATTCTATCGCCCTTTTAAGGTTCTTAAAAGACTAGGGACTTTGGCTTACGAGTTAGAACTCCCAGAAGATTGTTTACTTCATCCAGTATTCCATGTAAGTCGATTAAAAAGAAAAATGGCTGAACAAGACAATCTGGTATCTTCAGATACAATCATTCAACCAATCTCCCTTCTTAACATCCCTCATGAACCTGAGAGAATACTATGCACTCGAGATAAGAAAACAAGAAATCATTTATATAAAGAGTGCCTAGTTAAATGGAGGGATGGAACCGAAGAAAGTGCTACTTGGGAATGAGTAAGTTCCATAAATAAAAGATTTCCCTCTTTTTTAACTATTGGTTAAAAACGAGGAAATCATCTTTTGAGAGTGAGTCCATGATCAAAAGAAGTAAATCATGGTGCATGGGGGAATACTCCACATAATATACCAAGACACATTTTCGAGGACGAAAATGTTAAAGGGGGGAAGAATGTTGCATAAATTATGGGTTAGACCCTCCAAAAGGAACCTATGTTTCTTGGATTTAACCCTTGAGGTTTTATTTCATAGAAGTCTCAAATTGAAGGGTTTGTTACCTTAGAAAATTAACCTAAGGGAATAAAACCTTAGTCTTGGAAGAAGCTTCTCCCAAGTGACACCTTGACTCGTACATGACTTCAATTGAAATAGAAGCCATGTGATTCTCTTTGGAAAGTATCCACATGAAGGACACTTGGAAGGACACATGGCTAAAAATTAAAGCATGCAACTCTTGGACCTTTGGTATATATATGGGTGGAGTTGGATGGGTGGATACGTACTCACTCACTCTCTGGTGGATGCTATACTCTAGGAAGGAGTTTTTCGTAACAGATACCAATGTGATAGATGATACGATACCAAAAATTTACACGATACGATACTAGTAAAACCCACGATACGAGTCTGGAACTCTCACAATACGATATTGGTTCTATGGATGATACGATACCAGTTTTTTGCACGATATGATACTAGAATAGGCATGATACGATACCAACCTGGCACTTGATACGATACCACTCGATCGACGATACGATACCGTGAACGACATGATATGATACCACAAGGGCGACCGCAATCGCGATACCAGCACTTGATGATACGATACCAGAATGGTATCGCGATACCTCAAGTGGGTATGCACGATACGATACCTCGACAAGTATTGTGATACACGGGAGTTCTGGTATCACGATACCAAAACTCAACTGGACATGATACTCAGAGTTTTTGGGGGTCAAATTCAAAATTTTCTACAGATATGTGTACCTTAGGTTCTCCTTATCACTCTTATGTGGCTATAGATGTAAGGTCACTCTCCAAACCCACGATACTCCACTTGCGATACTAGACGTAGGTCTTGTCACGCCGCGATACTGTCACTTAGATTTTGGTGTTTTAAGAGTGTGAAACTCAGTTTTTCCTCCACGCTTTAGCTCTAAGCTCTCACTGAACTCATCACCTTGCCAAGAATGAAGAAAAGGAGGCGAAGATCGGGAATGTATAGGCAAAAAAGCAAAAAAACAGAGAAGGTGAAGATGGGAAGAGATGGTGGTGATGATGATGATGAAGATGGAGAAAACTCAGAAACTGAACTGAAAATGCTGATTTTTTTTACCTTCCAACATCGCTACTCTATGTCTTACGGTCACACGCTCGTCCTCCAAGCTCTCGCCCCGGCAAAGGCACCAAATTTGGTGTCACTCTAGCACTATGACAAGTACCAACGTGAGGAGCTCCACCTCATAAATGTCAATCCGTGAAGATGTGAGGACCGGTATGAAGACCAAGAGCAAGTGAAGTGCACAAGTGCGTGAGTGAAAGCATACAAACATGCACACACATACACACACACACACACACACGAGGTAAGAGCAAAGAGTGTAACAATGGAAGGACTATGATTACAAAAGAACTCTATTACAGAAGCTCAAATCTACAACAAGCTAACCTCAAAATTGAGCTCTCTAGCCCTTTTTATAGTTTTTTTAGTGGTTTTGGCCCCGTCTAGACCTATTGTTCGTCCTAGTTAAAAATTAGGTTCCAGGGCCTATTTGAGGGCGCAAACGGAGTCTAAACATTATGAAAATTGGTAGGATGATACTTCTAATACTCCTCAAGCTTGAGGACTCCTCGTCTTGAAAAAAATGGAGTTGCAAAAATAGAAAATGGTACTTACAATGGTTTTTAGTGACAAAAATCACTATATTTATAGGGATTTCTTTTGAAAATTTGACATGTGCTTCTTGGAGCTCCCTACATGCTCCTTCTTCTTGTGTGTCCATTTCCTTGATGTGCTTCTATGATTGTGCTTGACTTTGACTGTCAACAACAAGGTAATATGTTTGGTTGCCACACTATCAAAGTAGAAAACATTTGAGTCCATTGAAGACATACATTGTTCATGAGAAGATGGTTCATAGCTACAAACAATACTAAATTCTTATTCTTCATTCTTGACAAGATTAGCAGACCCTGTTTTAGGTGTAGAGGCTTCTACAACAACCATTTGAGCTCTTTCTTCTTTGCCTTTTTTGTAGGCAGTTTAGGATAGTTCTTTATGGCATGATCATCTACCTTATATTATTTGCAAGAATGTTTTTGACTTTTTGTTTTTTTCTCATCGATTTCTTCCTTCTTTGATTATGTAGCATTAGTAGATTTCTACTTACTGATAGATAAGCTCCATTTACCTTTGCCCTTCTGACTAGCTAAGAAAGCTTGATTTGCAACATGCATAAATGAGATGCGGAATTAAAATATTCCTTCGAATCTTTGATCTTTGTCAAAAAAATTGTCCATGAAATCTGCTTCATTCATATGCTCAGTCTTCAACTGTTTGGCCTCATTTCTTGCTTGGTATAAAGTTGTAAGTCTATCCCAAGCATCCTTTGTTTTCTTGTAGGAGCAAATGTGAGGGATAATGGCTTGTTTGATAAAAAAAGCTATCAATGCATGTGCTTGAGCATCTCTACCGTCCCAACAAAGTTACTTTGTAGTAGGTGCAATAGGAACCACAACATCAACAGGAATTTGAGGATCACCATCTTCAATGCCATCTGCATGACCTTCAATAATTGTATTTGTAGGTGTAACATGAAATTTTTCAACACCTTGCACAATATTCCACAACCCTTTTTCTACCAGTATATGATGCATCATATATGCCCATAATGGATAATTAGTACCATCCAACTTACCCTCAACAATCAACATATGCAATACATCATTGTTTTTAGTCGTGGCTAGTGACTAAATACCTTGATGGGGAAAATTGATTATATCTCAAAAAGTTGAACAAAAACACCTTATAAAGAAGCTCCGATAAACTTGTAGCAAACTTTGAGGCAACTGTACTGGACAACCAAAACTTGTATATATGTTTGGCACAAAAGGATGAAATTGGCTACACAATTGCTTGCATAGTGTGTTTGGAGGCCATAATGAGCTCAAATCAAAATTTGGATGCCACATAGTAAAGCGGTTTTGAACTCCTAATTGCCTTGATTATGCTCATCAATTTTTGTGCGATTGTGAAACTTTGACTGGAGGGGTGTTTGCAATGCCCTCCATGAAGTGGAAACCTACTCTGATATCGATTGTTGGAGTTTGAGATTTGATAAAGTACACAAAAAACACAAGGAGGAAGAAGAAGCTTGAAGCACAACACAATACAGAATGTATTACCAAGTGGATGTACAAAGATAAGTCACCAATTAGGGTTATAGGTGTATATACAATCCATGGGAAAAACTCCTCTCAAAGAGGGGAAAAAGTGTCCTAGCAGTCCTAAGTGTGTTCACACACATCACTACCAAAATATATCAACATTCTTGTCATCCTCAATCACTTCTTATGCTTATAATTTCTCTCCAACAAACTCCACAATTCTTCATTCATATTCCCAAAATATGCGCTAATTTGTATTAGATTTTCCCAAAGAAAAACTATTAAAACGAAATTATCATACTAGAACCCATAGGATCTTTAACAAATGAAAATTTCAAGAGAAGGATTATGCCTTGTTTTCATACATGTAACATCCATGCCAATCATTATAAGATGAATGTATCAAAGATGAAGTCATAATCACATGAAGGCAATATTCCTAGATCCAATGAGCAGTTAAATCTTGCCTCTACATCCTCCATTGGGTTTAAACTAAGAATATCAATGGCTTGAAAAAGACTAACACAATATCTTTGTATTCCTATATCTTCTAGTGACCATTGTGAAGATATAAATCGTCACAACACCACCAATGATGAAAATGCATGATGCCAATTGATTTTCGTGAACAATAAACATGTGAAATGTTTATATTTTAACTTCTTTTCTTTTCATGTATATAAAAGTTCATTGCATCATGTGTGTGACGGATATAGTGTGTATTGTATAAACTTAGAAGAACCAAGTGTAAATGAGTAAGTATTTCGCTAGTGTGGTTACAAGAGATGCATGAAAGACCAAGGGACTTATATAAATTGATTTATATAGTGATTTAAGGATTTTAGGAGTGAAGACCTAAGTGGGAGAAGGTGATGCATGACCAAATACCTATATATACAAGTATACATGAACACTTATTGAGGTTGGACTCCTTGATTCTTGTTATTAGTCTTTCCATAGATCTTGCCTCTACATTTGATCATGGTAATATTGCTACCATTCATTCACGATCCACCTATTTTTATGTATATTTATGTGTTGTGGGTGGACTATGGAGGCCCGACCCCTATGTTACTATGCACCTATGTGGGCCAATAGGTAGAGGGAGTCACTTTAGTTGGATGGTCAGAACCAGAGCTGATGTTGGTTTTGCATAGGGCTAGTGTCACACATTGTGCGCTATGCCAAGTTGCTAGACGGATGGAGTAAACTTGGCCAACTAGATAGGCCCAAGAATCCCATCTAGCTTCAACATAAGCTAGATTTTGGTGCGTTTAGCAAGCCTACATGATTGAGCCTATGCTTTAGACTTCATAGGAGCATTGATTTAAAACCTTGTGATACACATGCATTAGTTCACTGAGTTCTAAGGTTAAATCCATGCATTACTTTTACCAAAAGTAAAAGAGTAATTGAGAGAGAATCTCATGAAGGTGTTGGGAGCCAAAACCCACAAGTACATTTGAATTCATTAATCAAAATGACTCCTATTTGAATTCAACATTCAAGATGACGCCTAAAAGTATGGAACACTTTTAGGTAGATTCAATCGATAGTTATTTCAAGAAAAGTGTATTTATACACTTTGAATTAGCCTTGGATACATGAGCTGAGGATCACAATATTTTAAGTGAATATTTTAATTATCCAAAGTTTGTGGAGTTCTTCAACCAACCTTTTTATCATAGCTTATTTACAACACATTTCTTTAGCTTCATTGATCTCTATTCAGTGTTAGAGTACATTGCTTGAAGTCTATCATATTGTCTGAGTCAATGCATCAAGTACATGATCTTAATGTCTAATCTATTGACTGGAGCATGAAGGTAGGACTTTTATGAGTGTGCATACAATGTTTCATGGTCATTGAATGTGTAGATATTGATTTATGACTAGATAAAGGTTATTGTGTTTGTGCACCTTCATCTTCTTGAAAATTAGGGATCACCGCTTGATTGATTATGCATATTGCTCTCAATATAGTCCTTCTAAATTCATGAAATAACTTGGAATAGTTCACAAATCAATTCAATTTGAATATGTGCAAAAGGTTTTGAGTCAATCCCAACCTAGCTATGAGCTTTGAATACAACTCAGAGTATCTTCTTCCATAAATACAAGGTCTTCTCAAGATGAGAAGTACTCTAAAGCTATCTATTTTCACATAGAGTTTTGAGATTCATGATCCAAGGTACCATAGTGGTATAAGTGCATATATCCACCACCCTCACATCTCTATGTATTGACCATCACTCCTCATAGTGGTATTAGAGCATAGTCATATACTTGAAATTATGGGTATTGGATTCCCCTCATCAATCCAAAAATTGGATCTAGTCAACTACTCAAAATGGTCTCTAAAGATACAGGCTTACTTGCAAGGGAAAAACCTATATGGATACATTTCAGGAGATGAGTTGATGCCTATACTCAGAACCAAAGGACAATCGACTCAAGAGGAGCATAAAAGGTTAAAAACATGGTGTGAAAAGGATGCATTGGTAAGGTCATATATTCTAAACTCTATCTCTAATTTCTTTCTTCTTCATATTAGGAATTCTAAGACATCACAAGTGACATGGAATTCTTTGGAAGCATTCTTTTGTTCAAGCACCAAGGCTAGGAAGAACCATGGATGAAGTTCACAACACTCAAGAAGCTGCCCAAGCAAAGTGTAACCCAATTTGTCACCAAAAAGGACATTGCAGATCAACTAGGGAGGTCTGATGAAATAATTAATGAAGAATAGATTGTTAGGCAAGTCATCAATAGAATCAAGGCTGATGACAGGTGGGAAGTTGTTGTCACTACCATGGACCTGTACATGGATATGCAAGTGCTAGACTTCAATACCCTCATGGGAAAACTCCTCATGTTCTCTGCTTACGGCCTCGGAGATACGTTTCACTATCCATGAAAGCGTAAATCTTTTTCGAACCTAATGGGTATGAAGAATGGCCAAAATAAAAAAGATAATCAACCCTTTTCCCTTTACATAGATAAAAGCAAATGGTAAATATAACAAAGGACAAGGCAAAAAATTTGATGATGAAGGAAGTACATCCCAAGCTAACTTTGGAGGTAGTGATAGATGCTCAAGAGGAAGAGGTAGCGAATAAGGCAGGGGAAGATTTCAAAGCTTCTCACCTTGTACCATATGTGGACTATCCAACCACATCATAGAGCCTTACTTCAAGAACCCAAGGAACTAGAGAGGAGCATGATACAATAGAGGTGGATGTGGAGCTCCTAGAGGAAGATACAACATTTCATATAGATATAACAATAATACCTACAAATAAAACTGCTAAGGAGGATATAGAGGAAGGAGAGGTTACAAAAATGAAAAATATCAAGAGGATTCACTTCTAATGATGAATATGACAATGAATGAAGGTAAATCTCATGAACATGTGTTTTACATTCACTCTAGATGATGGAGGGTGAGAGTACTTCTCCCATGAATTTGATTCTTACTTGAAAAATAGAGAAATCAAGAGATAGATACCCACCAAATACACACTTGATTAGAATGGAGTAGAAGAGAGGAGGAATAGGACCATTAAAGAAGTAACAAGGTTCATATTGAATGAGAAGAAGGTATGCAATTACTTATGGCTACAAGTATTATCCACTACCACATACCTAATAAACAGGTTACCTTCAAAAGCATTGGATGGTATGATTACTTATGAACCTTGGAATGGAAGGAGAACAAGGTTGGATCATTTCATAGTATTTGGGTGCATTGCATATGCACACATACCATCTCAAATTAAATGCAAACTTGATCCTAAGGCAAATAAGTGTGACTTTATAGGCCATGAACTTAATCAAAAGGGTTATAGACTATATAATCCTAACACCAAAGGCTTCAAAGTTAGATGAGGTGTAGTGTTTGATGAAAAAGAATCATGTTTGAAGATGATTGTAGGAAGATCAAGCTACCCTATGATCTAGAAGAAGAATTTCCAACACTCTCAAGCAAGAGTCCACATACACTTGAAGCATCAAGTTACTTTGAAGATGATCAGAAGACTCCTTGGAGGGATATCAACTCATAGAACTCCAAGGGCAAGGTCAAGGTACATGAGTTCATGGACATTGCATAAAGATCCAAAAAACCATTAGGAGATATACTAGGGAAAAGAAAAAGCCAGAAAGGTATGGCTATGACACATCATTAGTAACTAATCATTCTATCTATATAGCTCAATTTTTGAACTCAAAGGAGTCCTTATCTTATGCGGAGGCTAAGAAGAAGCCAAAATGGATGAGTGATATGGTGCCTTGCAAGAAAATAGCACTTGGGAGTTGGTGCCCAAAACTCTTACCATCCTATAGGGCCATTACTAGTTAGACAAAAAATAGTTGAGGTGTCATAAGCTAACCTCTTGGCAGAAGTCATGAGGTAACTAGAATCTCCAATTGATTTGGATAGTACTATGAGGAGGATGGAAGGAAATGTAGGAGAGAAGAAATAATCCAAGATGCTTTTTGTAAAGCAAAATAAGCATGGTTGGCTAAAGAGGAGAGAAGATGATCTGAAGTAGAATGTCGCTAGGCAATTGAAGTAGAAGCAAAGAGAAGGAGAAAGGAAGAAGATGATGCTTATCTTGAAATCAAAGCAAATTGAAAAAGACAAGCAACAAAGGAAAAAGTTGATTTTGAGATTAAAAAAAAAGCAAAGGAGGAGTCTAGGAAACGGACAAGTAGAGAACAAGATCAACAAAAACAATAGGTTCAAATTAGTTTCCCCTTGTTTAATGATCATATTAACAATCCTTATCAAAACATAGACAAAAAAGTGCAAGTGCCAAAGTTTCCCTCTTCACAAAAAATTTACCCATGGTATTTGAGATACTTCAAGCCATCTATAACTTATTTAGCCGATGCTCCACCCGTGCTTGCACTGTATTCTTTATACTTTAACTGTCTAGAGACTAGCAACCAGTAGCCAGAGTAGAGCTAGAAAGAATTGTAGAAGAAAATTGCTCTATTATCTCACAAACTCCAACATTTGGAAGATAGTTTGAAAAGAAGAGTGGATCTCTCCAAAGAATAGGTGAATGCAATGAATAGGTGTTGTAGGATCTTAAGGACATGCGTACATAGAGAGTACAAAATTCTAAAACACATAGAAATAGATTTGCAAAGTATCCAAGACAAAGTACATAGTACTGGGTTCAATCTATTGGAACATCAAGCTTACATTATGCTTGAGGTGGATTTGATCTACATAAAAAAGCTATCATTTGGATTATGTCAAAATATCCATTGAAGTGTTCTTTTATTTATGCTCATTTATTGTATTCTTTTAAAAGATTTTTTATGGATCATTTACCAATGTAAAAGCCTAGAGCTTTACGCATGTAAAAGGAGAAAACATGAGCTCAAACTCCAAGAATTTGAGGTGGTTGAGCTTCACAATCAATGAATCAATCAATCACCTAAAAGTAGATTAAATTAGATCTTCACTTTTCCTAGATTATAGGAAATTGAATTGATTTTCTTTAACAACTAATACCGCCTTCATTTGAATTCAAAATCCACTTTTAGAAGTCAAGGATCACTTAAAAAGTCTATATAAAGAATTCAAATCACTTGTACATTACATGGAAGCAATATACATACACTTTTGACCATCATTGTCTTGCTCCATTTCTCTGCATCATCTTCTTCAACAACAGTGAACTTGTAGAGGCTGCTAAATGCCTACCCCAACATCTAACGGAGGACTTACATAAGAGGAGACATATAAGCTCACCCTTTGGTGTGCAAGGGATACTCACACAAGGTCATACCTACTAAAATCTATCTCTGATTTTCTATTAACACATATGAGAGGATGCGAGATATCTCAAGAGAATTGGGATGCCTAGAGATTTTCCTTTCTACTAGCACAAAGGCAAGGAAGAACCATCTTTGGAACGAGTTCAACAAGATGAAGAAAACAGCCAAACAAACCTACACAAACTTTGTTACAAATTTCAAGGAGGTTGTTGATCAATTGGCATCCATTGGAGAGCTAATTGAAGAAGAGGCCATCATGAGGCAAACTCTCAATGGGATTAGAGGTGATAAACAATTGTAGTATTTCACCACAACTTATGATCTTATCATGGATGTGCAAACTCTAGAATTCAACATCTTCATAGTAGATCGAATATTTTGTAATTTATCAAAATTAAGAATGAAGTGTTTGATGCTTCAAAAATTATCTAGCACATATGGAGAATCATACAGATAGATCACTCAAGAAGTTTAGATATGATGAAGGGGGAGAACAGTTCTCCAAAGAGCTTGACGAGTTCTTGCAGGATAAAGGTATCAAAAGGGAAGTGACTACCATGTACTCTCCTCAATCAAATGGAATTGGAGAGAGACAAGAGATTGGTTGGATCAACCAAAACAATGCTTGAAGAGAAGAGGCTACCACATTATCTATGGGCACATGCTATTTCAACTACTGTGTACCTTGTCAATATACTACCATCAAAACCACTTCAAGGTATGAATCTTTATGAAGCATGGCATGGAAGAAAACCTAGTCTTGGACATTGCAAGGTGTTTGAGGTTGGCTAGTGTGAGCTTAGAGCTATTTTGAACTTGTAAGAGTGTTCTTGAGTAATAGAGTTGATTTCTCACCTTCCATTGTGTCTTGCTTGTCTCTTCGTAGTGTGTGTATGTGTGTGTGCATTTCTATGCTTCTCACCTCCACTCTCACTTCATCTCACATTCACGATCTTCATATCACTCCTATCTCTTCTGCGGATTGACATTAAGGAGGTGGAGCTTCTTAACGTGGTTCTCACCATTGTGCTAGAGCAACACCAAATTTGGTGCCGTTGCCGGGGATCGAGTCTAGGACGAATGTGTGATGGTAAGAGTATAGCAAGAACTGGCGTTGGAAGGTAAAAATTTCAGTTTTTGTTGCTGCTTTTACTTAGTTTTTAGTGTTTTTCACCTCCCCCACACTCCATCTTCATCACCGCATCATCATCTTCATCTTCAAAAAAAAATCAGAAAATTCACCATATCCACCCATTCTCCTCATTTCCCCTCATTTGTGCATGCGAGAGAGTGAGAGAGAGCTTTTGTGCTTGTGTGTGCTTTTGCTTTCTTGAGTTTTCTTGCAGGTACAGTACTCCAGTGCATCAGGAAGGCTGCAAAAAGGTAAGAAAATCACTTTCTGTCAGAAATTTCCGAGTGTGTCAGACCATCGCGATGGTTTGCAAACTTCGGAATTTGAGGTAAGCGACTTCATAGGCGTGTAGGCGACCCTTGCGCCTCTAGGAATCCACACTTGCATTTGGAAAAATCATAGTTTGGTGGACCATCGCGACGGTCTCAGACTATCGCGATTGTGTCACACCATCGCGATAGGCTCACGCCATCGCGACGGCTCGGCCGGACCATCGCGACGGTCTCACGCCATCGCGACGGTTCATTTGGACCATCGCGACAGTTCGCGGACCATCGCGACTGTTCGGTTGACCCCACACCATCGCGATTGGCTCACGCCATCGCGCCGACGGTGCCACGTGGCAAGCTAGACCATCGCGACGGCTCGCACCTCACGCCATCGCGACGACACCCTTACACCATCGCGACAACCCGAATTTTTTACCATCGCGATTGGCTCACGCCATCGCGCCCAAACCATCGCGATTGGCTCAAGCCATCGCATCTGTGACCATCGCGACGGTTCACTTTGGACCATCGCGATTGTTCACGTTGACCGTTGACTGACGCCATCGCGATTGTCCGCCTGATCGAGCCATCGCGACGGTTCACACTCACGCCATCGCGATTGTCCGCCTGATCGAGCCATCGCGATTGCTCACAATTTGGACCATCGCGACCGTGCACTTCAGACCATCGCGATTGTTCACCCTCACGCCATCGCGACGGTCCCAGACCATCGCGATCATCTCAGACCATCGCGATTGTGCACCCCCATCACAAATTTTAGGGTTTCATTTTTTGGCCAATTTTGGGGCTATTTTTGGGAAATTTTTGGGTGATTATATTCATAGGAGACCCCTTAGCTCATATTTGGAGAAAAACCTGTTTGTCAGTTTTTACCCCCCAGGGCCTGAACGGTCATAACTTTTTCATCCGAAGTCCATTTTTTGAACTTAATAGCTCGTTAGAAAGATCTTTACAAGTACTACGTGACCTCAACTTTTTTTTTTCTTAAAGGATACGTCTATTTTTTGATAAGCTATTTTGAGGTTGACCTAGTTTGGGACTAGAAAGCCAGGGGGCAAACATTGAAAAGTTGGGCAAAAGGGAAGGGACTTAAAAGGTGTATATACTCAAGTGTTTGATCATCCAACTGTGAATTGGTCTAATATTGAATTTTTCCAGGTCTAGCAAGGGCAATCAAAGGCAACCAAAGCAAGGCAGTGAAGGGCATAAAGCTTGGGAAGCGCGGCTTCTTGGGCATCAGAGCAACCAGAAAAGCTGACTCGAGGTTGGAAGATTACTCAACCCCCTCAGTCAATTCTTAGCTTAGGATAAACGTTAGCATTGTGGATTTAAGACGATAGGAACGCCTCAAGCTCAAGAGAATTAAATTTATCAAGTTCAAGGCTAAAGTAAAGGTGTGTGACACGAAAACCTAAAGGAAAGAACATAAGTCTGACGGAACGAGAACTCAAAGTACCACGGAAAGTCGAATTCCTGACGCATACATTAAGACAAGAATCTAAAGAAATCTAAAAAGAATCAAGACAGTAATAACAAAGAATCATTGACGATCTGAGCGTGTACTGAGTGTGCAAGGAACAAAATTAATGAACCTTAGATCGGGCAAACATATAGGTAAGTCAGACCGACGAAGCCTTAGATCATCAGAGGCAAGTGTAAGAACTACTGCTCGATCGTGGGCTCAGCAATTGAACACTAGTTATCCCTACGAGAGCTCAGATACTAGCGAATCAGAAATGGCATTTAGCACAGAAAGACCAGAAGGAGGGTCAAATGTAGCATACTTAGAAAGACCAGAAGGACCCTATAGAACGCAACTAGAGTTTCTTCGAACCAACTGCTTAGGTGCTCGCATCTATGAGGATGGTTTGCGAAGGCAAGTGGAGCAAATGCACAACCCCGATCAACCCATTGGATTGGAACATCCAGTGGTGAAATTCGAGAGAGACACGTACATAGACAAAGAAGGAACAATGTACATCTTAAGTACATAGCCAAACAATACCAACAAGTTTGGTGTGATTCAACTAGAGACGGAAACTAAATCTCAAGGAAAAGAACCATTAGAAGAGCCTAGAACACCTAGAGGGAAATCTGTACTGACACGAGTACTAATCCCAGACTGGATCCCTCAAGACAACAGAAGCATAGAGTTGTTTGTAAATAAAGAAACTGATGAAGCCTTTTGGAGATACAGGACATAACTACTTAGTGAGGTAGGTATCATCACTATATACGAGTTCAAGGACTCGGATACACCTGGAAAGGTTGTATACCTGGATGAGACTTCAGAAAGAGTCTTTGTGGTGCCTGACCACGCTAAAAACACATACACATGGAGAGGTGAATTGGTATTCCCTCCATCTAGAACGAACATGAATACAAGTCAACAAGGGGCAGGAACATCATCAGCCCATGGAAATCAAAGAGAGAGAAATAAAGAGAGATCGGAAGTAAGCTTTAATCACCCCATAGGGAGAGATAGAACAACCACAGACACTAATAGAGTAGATAGGCAAAGAGATCATGGAATACCAGGTGTTAGAGATGATTTTCCTCTACCTAGACCACGTGAACACGCAAGAATACTGAGACCCACTCAATTAGTGAAATCCATGAAAAATTACTTTGATGGGACAGGAGATCCCTATGACCATGTCGCAGAATTCAAGCAAGTACTAAGAGCAGAACAAGTCGAAGACATGTTCACGCAATATAATGCATTTGGACTAACGTTAAAGAATACACCTTTAACTTGGTTCCAACCATTGCAACAAAGGCAATTTAGAGACATCCATCACTTTTTAGAGTCATTCATCACTGAATTCTCTAAAAGTGGGATTAGACATGACACGTTTTCGTCGATTCATAGCTTTAAACAGACTCCTCAGGAAACAGTCAGACTGGCAGGACGTAGATTTAGACAATATGTTGAACGATGTCCAATGCAAGAGCTACCCTCACAAGCCAACAAAGTGTCATTGTTTCTAGATGGCTTGTTGAGCTCTAAACTACGCTCCTATGTGTACCTAAAAGAACCCAGAACGCTAGAGCAATGTGTAAGAATTTGTATAGACATTGAGGACAACTTAGGAGACGAGTTGGAACTCTCAAAGGTCTATAAGGACTCAGACTGTTCATCTCTAGCATCCACAAAATTGTCTAGCTCAATAGAAGACCTAGCAGAAAAAGTGGCCCAGAAATTAGGAGTTTCTAGTAAACCTAGGGTGCTAATGAACAAGCGTTGTTACACCTGTGGTGGTGATCATATGGCAAATGTGTGTCCCAATGCACCACAACCTCAAGCCAACCCTAGTAGCCAATACTGTACAATTGAGAGAAGATACACGAATCATACAGCTCAGGACTGCCCATACAACAAACAAACCGTGAGACAGAACTACCCGCAAGCATACCCGCAGCCAGGTAGGTATCAAGGCCAATACAATGCTCAGCCTTATTACTATAGGCCTCCTCAGAACTACCCATACCAGGCTCAACAGAGACCTCAACCTGTCTTAGCTCAGCAGCCACCCCCACCAGCGAATGTCATCTCAGTCAAATACGCTGCTGCAGAAGAGAACCTAAGTAGGGCCTTAGTGCCTTCTTCACCTTTGCTCACAGAGGGTGACCCGAATTCGAACAGTTTTGACTCCACTCATGTAGATAGTTCACCCGCATATTACACAGAGTCACCAGAACACGTAGAAACATATCATTATGATAGTCCACCAGTGGAACCTAGTTGGGAGCCCGACTATGCTAATGTGATGTACACAAACCCAAATCCACGGCCCCAATTAAGACAACAGAGATCATAGGGCCCTAGAGGACCATGCTTTAGGTGCCAAGGAGATCATTTCATAAAGGATTGTCCACATCCTCCAATAGCAGGACAATCACAGTACTATAACATACAAGGCTTTTGCGCCGATTGTGGCAAAGAGCACATCATCAAAGATTGTCCTAAGAATCCAGTTAATGCTTCCAATGTGACACCGATCAACGTGATAGGTATTGTAAATAACACATATGGATCCAACCCTACATACGTGCCTATCCAAGCTATAACAAGAGCCCAGGCACTCTTACAAAACCAACAGCTTAATCAGGAGAAAGTAGCCGGAACTAGTGAAGTTGCAGAATCTAGCTGTAAAAAGACAAAATCTTGGAAAGATTCTAGAGAAAGAATAAAGAGAAAGTGGAGTAAAAAGATAACTGAGTTGGAAGGAAGTTTGAAGGAATCTAGAGCCAAAATCCTAGAATTGACTTCACAGGACTTGAATCAAGAGAATCCAGCTCAGAAATCAGGATCAGTTTTAGCGGAACCCATACCAGAAAATCTAGACATGATGTTTCGTGCATATCAGGCTGGATTAAAAGAGGGACCTCAGGTAGCTGAAATGAGCAAAAACTACCCTCGAGCTGATCTAGGAATTGAGAGAACTAAACTTTGCATGAAGATGGTAGAACTAGCACAAGCTTTGTTTGAAGCCTCTAGATATCTTAATTGGAATAACATGGCAAAACCGGAATTACACTTTCAAGGACTAATGGAGAGGCTAGAATATTTCATTGAAAGCAAAGAGAAAAAGGATCAGCCTAGGAACCCTATTGTCCCAGAGACACAGGAAAGGAATGCGCCATCCCTGTCTCAAGTACCCAACTCAGAAAGTCAAGACAATTTGTCTTCCATACATAAATATTCACATGAATTTTTGAGAGAAATATAAGAAGAGAAGTGGAGAAAGGAACAAGGAACCCATCCTCCTATTCAAGAAATAGACGACTTGCAAGAACAATTTCCCCAAGACATTCCCTCTATATACGATGATGTAGAGGAAGAACAACTGAGTGAACACACAGGATTTGAATCTAATTCTTTACAAGAATTACCTCAGTTCATAGGACCTTGGGAAGCAAAGTCTATTAGTATGAGAGCACCCACGATAATAGTGAGGAATGAAGAATCAGTAATCCCTAGAAACACGGAAGTGATCAAGAATACCAAAGTACAGTGTAATCTCACTCTAGAGGAGTTGTTAAAGGTTAAACCAGAACTGTGGAAACATGTAGCAAATCAATTCCCCGAGCTTGCTACTACTCCCTCACAAATAGGATCACAAAATAAGGTACCAAAAATACCCGTAGAAAAGATCGGAGATGTAAGTGAAGGAGAGGAAGGTAACACTTATCTTCTGATAACCCATCAGGGTTACACCACAAAAGCCATCTTAGATTCAGGAGCCGGAGTAGCCATAGCTACCACCGCTTTATGGAAACGTTGGGGTAAGCCAGCATTAAGACCCACCCGGATGAAGCTACAAATGGCTGACGGACACATAGAAAAACCATTAGGCTTACTAGAAGGCATATCACTCACCACTTGTGGTGTAGAATTTGAGCATACTTTTGCCATTTGTGACTTTGCAAAAAACCATGCTTATGAGATGATATTGGGACGACCATTCATGCGTCAGTTGCAAATTGTACAAGATTGGGGAACTAATTCTTTGTACTTGCAACATTTAGGGGTGACTACCAAAGTCAATCTTAAAGACTATTCACATAGAGACGTACCCCCAATACAATGGAATACCATCCATAAGACACAAGTAGAAACAGAATCCGTGCACTCATTAGAATCAGATCCTTCTTGGTTGCATGAGGATACTCACTTATGGATGTGTAAAGTAGCAAAACAGGAAGAAGAAAGGTTAGAAGCCAGGACCTTAGGTGCAGAACAACATCCACGAACCCTTCAAGACCCAGCCTACGCACCTGTAGTCTTCCCTGACGAAGAGTTTGAACCCCATGGTTGGGCAGAAATCCTAGCAACCATCGATGTAGCCATCAATGAAGAACAATGGACACCCCACTGTGACGAGGATGGCTATGACATTTCAGTTTTCACGATAGAGCCAATCATGTGCGATGCAATTTTAGAAGAGTGTGAACCTAACACTGATGCATTTGAGGATGCAAGCGATTTTGATTTAGAATCAATTATCATGGATTCTCCCTTTGCATCAGAGGAAGAATATTTTCACGAAGTAGAAACTCACACTCAGAGACACAAGGAAATTACGAATGAGGTGAGGTTAGCCACAAAAGTGACTAACAAGAGTGAAGGCAAGAAAAGAAAGAAGAAAGAAACCACGACAAAAAAAGAAGAATCTTTATTTGAAGTACCCGAGAACTTCAAGAAATATGAAATCGAAGATAGAAGAATCATGGTACGAATGCCTAATAGAAAGGCGAATGACGGTCAAGTATATGATAACCGAGAGAAAACCAAGAAAATAATAGTAGCCATAGAAGGAGAAGAAGAAAAATGTACATACATAGGGCATGATTTGACGAAGGAAGAAGAAGAATTAGTTGCCCTATTGCGCGAATATAGAGATGTGTTCGCTTGGAGTTATAAAGATTTGAAAGGAGTAGACCCAGATATATGTTCTCATAGAATCCCTATGACTCCAGATGCAAAACCGACAAAACAGAAACCTTACACGTACAATGATAACTACGCTGCGAAGATTAAAGAGGAGATAGATCACTTGATAGAAGCAGGATTCATTTATGAAATTGAGCATACCGAATGGGTATCCCCCATTGTGGTAGTGCCCAAGAAGAATGGAAAATTGCGTGTGTGTATTAACCTTAAAAAAGTTAATGCCGCCACGATTAGAGACAGTTATCCTCTTCCTATCACAGAACACTTATTGGAAAGAGTTGCGGGCAAGGAAGTTTACAGCTTCCTTGATGGTTTTTCAGGCTATAATCAAGTAGCCATTGCTCCAGAGGACCAACACAAGACGGCATTTGCCACTGAATGGGGCATATTTGCATTTCGTGTAATGCCTTTTGGGCTCACAAATGCACCCGCCACTTTCCAGCGACTCATGTGTCATGTTTTTAAGGAATTCTTACGCAAGAGTTTGGAAGTATATGTCGATGACATATGTGCTCATTCTAATATTAGGCAGACGCATATCCCAGAGTTAAGACAAATATTTGACAAATGTTGAGAATATCAGGTTTGTTTGAACCCAGAAAAATGTGTTTTCATGGTCAGACAAGGCAAAATTCTAGGACACATTGTGTCAAAAAATGGAATCTCTACGGATGAAGAAAAGGTGAAGGTAATTGCAGAATTACCTAGACCAACTAATGTGAAAGAGGTACAAGCATTTATGGGCCATTGCAGTTATTATAGGAGATTCATACACATGTATGCAATCATAGCCAAGCCTTTGTACTCTCTTTTAACCAATTTTGAATGGACATATGAATGTGAAAATTCATTCAATGAACTTAAACGACGTTTGTGCTCAGCACCTATATTGACAACCCCGGATTGGAGTAAGCCATTCCATGTACATGTGGATGCATCCAATTACGCCATAGGATGCGTGTTAGCACAACCCACGAATGAAGGTAACATAGATCTCCCCATAGCTTACGCGAGCAGACAATTGAACGCAGCAGAAAGAAATTACACCATGACGGAACGAGAAGGATTAGGGATGATCTACGCAGTAAAGAAGTTTAGGCACTACTTGTTGGCCAACAAATTCAAGTTCTTTACGGATCATCAAGCCCTATTGTACTTAGTCAACAAACCATGTAACACAGGACGACTGATACGTTGGTTTCTATTACTCATGGAGTATGATTTTGAAGTCGTAGTCAAGAAAGGAAAGACACATCTTAGAGCTAACCACCTTTCAAGATTAACCTCAGGAGAAGCTCCTCAAGGAGTAGCGGATGATCTACCAGATGCATACTTGTTTAATCTTGAGATAGCACCAGAATGGGCTAAGCCTATAGTCCCCATTCTCACATATGGACCCAAGAATCCTAGGATAAAGATCAAAGAAGGAGAGATTACCAAGTCTTAGAGATACCAAATAATGGCAGGAAGCATATATAAACAGGATAATCAAAAGATTCTTGCTTGTTGTGTAGATGAATCAGAACATGCGAATTGGTTGCAATTAGCACACATAGGTGCATTAAAGCAACATCATTCAAAACATCGAACATTACAGACTCTGCATAGATTAGGAGTATATTGGCCTTCGATGGAAGCAGATGTCTACAGGTTGTGTAAGGAATGCAATGTTTGTTGTGAAAGACCACCAGTAGAGCATGCTACATTGTATCACGTGTCTCTCACACCAGACTGGAGTGAACAATTAGTGACATACTTGAGGACGAAGACATTCCCTCAAGGCATGACCTTAGCTCGACAACGTAGTCTAGAGCAGGAAGCTCAAGATTATTCACTTATTGGCGATAACCTATACAAAAGAGGACGAGATGGATATCTAAGACAATGTGTTCATGAGAGATATTATCTGAGCATACTAGAGACTGCACACCAAGGTGTTGCAGGAGGTCATTTTGGACCCGATAGGATAATCAAAGCCATCCTCTTTGCAGGATTATGGTGGCCCACTCTTCACATGGATGCTCATACCTATGTTAAGAGATGTGATGTTGCCAAAGAACTCAGTTTCCTACTCGCAGAGATGAAATGCCATTGAAACCCATGATGGGCGGACGTGCATTTTCTAAGTGGGGTATAGACTTTGTAGGACCCATTAACCCCCCTGCAAAAGGTACACATGCTGAATACATTATTGTTGCCACAGATTATCTTACGAAATGGGTAGAGGCAAAAGCCACAAAAAAGAATGATGCACACACAACTGCAAAATTCTTATTTGAAAATGTCTTTACAAGATATGGATTGCCTATAGAGTTAGTGAGCGATCGCGGAACTCACTTTCTAAACCAAGTCATTGAATATTTGTTACAGGATTTTATGGTGATTCACAAGAAATCCGCACCATATCATCCTCAGGCCAATGGTCAGGCTGAAAGCACTAATAAGATCCTTTGTAACGTACTGACGAAACTCGTGAACAACAAACGTTCAGATTGGGACAAACAGTTACACCACGCTGTTTGGGCATATCGAGTGGCCTACAAGACCATACTCAATGCAACTCCCTTTCATATGGTTTTTGGTCAGAATGTTGTGCTTCCTTTGGACTTCTTGATACCGACCCTTAAGGTTGCACAAGAACATCAGTGGACCGGCCATGAATTATCAGCAAGAAATGGACTTGGAACGATTAGGAGAAACCAGGCTAAAGGCAGCAGCAGGCATATACGCAGCGAAGAAGCGACAAAAAGCATATTTTGATGCACATGTGAAAGATAAAGGCCTAAAAAAAGGAGATTTAGTTCTAGTATATACGCTGAAACAACACGCACGTAAGTTAGAAAAGCGAGGTTATGGACCTATGATCATTAACAGACTCTCAACAAGTGGAGCAGTACAGTTAGCCACCTTAGAAGGAGACGTAATGCCTAATTACATTAGTGGTTGTAGAGTCAAGTTATATCAGGAACCTCTTACTGAGGATATGCTTAGACGACTCACGTTGGCAAAGAAGCGTAAGGAGGAAGAAAATAGAATATGAGTGGAAGCTCAGGCAGAAGCAATAGAACGCATTAAACGCATGAAGTTAAGAAGACAAGGACTAGGGAGAGAACATTATAACCATCTGGAAACTACACCCAGATATCCCATGGCCATGTGTCAAGTAAAGTCAACCACTCATCCTAGCATAGTGGACAGGAGACCATTCATTACAGTCAGGTTAGAGCACAACAACCCTTGCCAAGAGCTCAGGGCTTTAATTGACTCAGGTGCTGCGACTAGTGCGATTAGATGGTCCCACTATAAGGATTCAGGAATAGAAATGCGGCCAATTGAGGCATACCTCATAGGGCTAGGAGGCATGGAAACCCCTTGCATGGGTGAGGTGGACCTTCCTATCCTCATTAAGGATGTGACCATGACAGCGAAGCTACTAGTGTGCCATGATGACGACCTGATAGAACCCCTAATCCTTGGCCAAGATTGGCTATACGATCACTCAGTGGACCTAAATCTTAGACAAGGCTCCATACAAATTGGAACCTCAGAGCAGAAGCAAGTGATACCGCTTGACTTCCCTAATTGCATTTCGATTGAGGTTTGTAAACCTAGACCCTATGAAACGCATGCGACGGAAGACCGGAAGATCTCGGGTCAGATCAGTCACGTTACGTCTACACCAACCCACTCGGGCTTGACTAGGGACAATTGCCAATCAGAAGGACGACAGGAGATCTTCCCTGGGGCTTCCTGCAAACTAGAAGGGGCAGCTACCCAACCGCTAGGGCAGATGAACACAATCAGCGGTCAGGTGGGTTGCATCAGCGGCCAAATGAGCACAACACCCTGCGGTGCTCATCCTTCCAAACTTGTTGCGGACTGGCCTAGATTAAAGATAAAGAACGAATCACTTCCTAATGGGCAGGTCACGCAAGTGTTGGATCTCCCTTCTTTTCCAAAGCAGAGCATCCAATGGACCTCTGAAACCCAACCACGCACGAGTCAACCACAACAGAGGAACCCAGACCGACGACACCACCAGACAAGGCAAAGAAAGCAGCAGTATCAACATCACAGAGCAAGTGGCACGAGACAAATATGGGTGCCAAAAGGACAGCAACCACAGGCTAGTGGCAACACTGCAGACGAGAACAGGATAAAGTTGCAACAGAAGCAGAGTCAGCATCCAAAGTCCCCTCGATCTTCTTACCCAAGTACAAATACTCGGCAGATTTGGATCGCCAAGAAGTATCTTATCAATCGACCCACACCCATGCACATTTGGGTACCCAAGCAATGTATTATAGCCCAACCCTCAAGCCATGTAATATATACCCCTCAGAAATCTTTCCATCCTTCAATACCACCAAACCCGATACCACTTTTTGTCCCTCAGCAGAAACACACCACCCACTCAAAGACTCTTAGGAAATGGATACCGAAACGTATCCAGACGTCTTCTTGTACCATCTTATCTAACAATTCTTCCACCCCGTTTAAACTCCACCCTTGTACTAATTCACCTTCAACCAAACCTTGTATAAATTCATACACCCAAACCCCACATCATGCATAATAAAAGCTCATCAAGAATTGTAGGCATAATCTGAACCATGTAGGTGTCGAGAGACCTGCATTAGCTCAGCAAAAAGATCATTGCATCAATCACTTCACGACACTTGGCTACACGGGTTACACATCGGTTATGGAAAGGGATTGCGGTCTCACCTTAATGGGATCATAATTAATTTCCATACTAATGTGATAATCTTTTGTAGCAGATCTTTTCCATTAGCTCGTCAGTCATCATGCAAACCGAAGCAGGACCATCAGAAGCTGGCCCAAGCACACCAATGGCCAATATTGGAGAATTACTCGCGGAATCTTATCCTACGATGCAACCACCAGAGTTTCAAGGTTTTCCAGGACCCATGCCAATCGATGATCCTCCTAGAGTATATACTGAGAAGATTCATCGTAATTCTTATTGGTTTCAAGGCCTAGCAGGACCATTAGCAGACGCTGATTTCATATTTGAGGCCAATTTGGCATTTGATCTTCGCACATGGACCAAGTACCAGTTCTTGTCAAGAGAATTTGAAGGACTATAGAATACACAAGATCTAACGCACGTTTGGGCACGAGCGGGATTTACAGAATATTTTAGTGACCTTCTGCCTAAACCTGATTTTTACAGATGTTTTTACTTGGTAACCACCTTAACGGCTTCAGAGAACAAGGATCTACCCGGCACATTCATGTTACCATCCTTGGTAAATGATCCTCCATTCAGAAGGTTTTATTTGTCTAAAGATTTAATTCGTGCAGCTCTGAAAATACATGGAACGCACACTCCGACGGAGCGAGAACGGCTAGTCCTAGAGCAGATGAAACGTGGTGACGTAACTAAGTGGGAGGATATTTCTGCTATAACACCTGAGCTCTCTAAGCCATTACGGATATGCATGCAGCATTTTGCTTTCCCAGCTCAGGATCGTTTTACCATGCCCCACAAGAGAATCTGGTTTGGTTTATACTTAGCATGTACTGGACCTCAAACGGTTGATCTAGCCAGCTGGATAATTGATCAGCTCTATTTGGCACAACATAGGTGGGAGCGAAAGAAGGTAATCAATGGATGTTGCACCCTCACAAGGATTATATACATGTGCTTGGCATATGATTTACCCATAGAGCGTGCCATGACTAGTGAGGAGCTGAAAGCATTCAAAGGGACCACTAAGAAGTCTAGAAAGTCTAGCAAAGGCAGAGCCGGAAAGCGGATGAGAGGCACTATCCCATGCCTACAAGTCCCAGAATCACCCTCGCCACAACCATCTCCAGAGCAGTCACCAACAGCAGCCACTCCCACGGTACCACCAATTCGTATACGGTTATCAAGACCAGTTACGCCGGAGGGCACCACCAGTACTGTTGCACCCCAAGCAGCCACAACCACAGAACCTATCACCACAGCAGCTGAACTTCCCACCACTATTGGTGCGGAAGCTTTCTCTTTTCCAATACCCCATTTAGAAGCAGGACAAGCAGAGCCACTGGACCAAACTTTTGATTTTGAGATGCCTGATGCATTCTCCAATGAGTTCCAGTTTTCAGAAGGACAATTGTTTTCTCAAGAATTTGAAAGGCCTAGCTACCCTACCACACCCAGGGATCAACCACAAGGACAGATCGTGTCCACCTCTGATGACGAAAGAACAGCAACCGATGACGACGAAGGAGACGACGAAGCTAGCCAGGGAACTCAGGAATCCCAAGAGCATGAACAGACAGATGGCCAAGGCCAACAAGCAGACACACATGGTGATACAAGTACCCATGAAGATGAAACTTACGAAGCAGCGGCTTACACACTGGCTATTAAGAAGCTGTATAGAACTATGGAAAAAGTTTGGGCACGCAAAAAACTGACAGAGGAAGAGAGTCAAACAATAATAGAACAAGAACTTGTCACAGGCGGATTCGAAGACGCATACATCAAAGGATTCAGAGAGTTAGTCAAATCAGTAGGCTCCAACGAAGCCCTCAGGTACTTGCAACGAAAGCCACTACCACAGTTTGACCCCCGCAGAGTACGACTACTTTCAAAGCCCGGCGAATACATTCGTGTACCAACAGGAGCACAGTCTTCAGAACAAGCCAGGGAGGCACGCCTCGTCCCCGAAAGTTCGTTGGCAGTAGAAACCATCCTTGTAGATTCCCCACCCCGCGCTACAACTGTACATACCTCAGTAGTCATTGAAGTACCGACCACCCCAACCGCTTCTCCATCACCGCCCATCCCTCCAGCCTCCCCTATTCACCCTCCTTCCCCCCGACTGTCATCTTCTATCGCTGGTGGCGTAGCAAAAATCGTCTTTCCAACCACTAACCCCACAATTCACGCACCCATTAGACCTAGTCTACCCCCTCACACATCCACCTTTCCATTCAACCCATTCCTCCATCCATCTTTCCCATCTTTCCCCACAACTCCAAGACCCCTTTTCCCATTCCCACCGCCATTAACCTTCTCCCCAGTCTCACCTCCCCGACCCACGGTAACCCCTATTTCCCCTTTTCACCAAACTGCTCCAGCCAACCCCCCTGTAAATTACTCCTCAACCTTTGTAAATCCCGTATTTACACCAGCACGAGTACCCACAGTCACACCCATATTCACAATCACCGCACTAGACACGTCCAATGACATGGACATCTCACCACCCACTGCACCATCACTCACTTCACTCACAGCACAAACATATTTAGGAACATCCCAATTTTCAACAATCACCATAGCATCCACCTTCCCAACCCCATTCCCCGTTCCCGTTGCATCTACACCCACTGCATCTTCATTTAGCACCCCATTAATACTATCACCCACTGTAGATAATGCATTTCGACAGATGTTCATGTGTATGACGCAAGTAAGAGATGAGTTCACATCTCTTGGTGATAATTATCAGTAGCTGCAGAGGACAACCACTGACTTACAGTCGCAGCTTAATTTATTGTCTATTGAGAATGCCTCTCTGAACACCCGATACCAGGAATTACGCGAGGCATATCACAAATTGGAACTAGAAAGCGAAGGAAAGACCAAGGAAGCCACTGCTGACCTGGATAACTTATTAAGAGCCCAGACAGTCCGCAATGCAACGCTAACACGAAATATGGGCTTACTACGAAGACACCTAGCAGCCGCCAAGGAAGAAAACCAGCGCTTACAGGATCAGAACCGAGAAAACTTAGAAGCAGCGCTTGACCACCCAGACCAACCACTCAGTCCTAGCAGGTTCAAAGCCATTCCTTCAGACTCGATGAGGATGCTGCTAGAAGATCATGTAAGATTGCTAGATGAATATGACCGCATGAATGAGGAGTTACAGAAACTCAAAGAAGATCATAAATTACTCCAGTTACGAGCACCGGCACACCCAGACATACCAGCACCTGTGGACCCCTCTCTTGACATCTTAGAGGAACTCAATGCATTACGGGCCCAGGTATCGAAACTTGAATCAAGGATTGCAGTATATGAAGCACCACCAAGGCCAGATTCCCCACCTGAGCTACCAGCTGAGGAAGAAACTGTCACCATTCCGGTGGAGGAAACGTTTGAAGAGGCGTACGAGCCACAACCCATCCCAGGCGGACGCGTCTCGGCCGAAGGTCAGATGACTTACGAACTTCCGACCCCCGCGTGGATGAAGACTATTGAGGAACTTGGAACAACACACTCAGCTAGAGTAGAGGCACAATTACATGCCATGGCAATGATAGAAGAAAGAATATTACAGTCTCCATTCTTTGCTCATTTGGCCCCGTGACGATACATATCTGGGCACGAGCTACAGTATAAACCGTATTTTGTGTTAATGGTTGAATACCAGTTAGCCATTGAGAAAGAGACAGGTAAGAAACCATCGCATTCGACTCAATTCGAGGAGGCCGATCTACCACTGGATGCGCAGCAAGGAGTGATCTATCAACCAGAGTGGCGCAAAGAGTTACTACAGCAGTATCCAGAAATGATGAGTACCTGGGTAAAGGCACCTTTGCATTTGAAGTACAACCCGTGTTGGGGACCAGTGCCAAGACGCCGCTCCTGGACTGCCTTTGCTATTAAGGTACAAAACAATAAGCAGTCCCAAGATTGGTTGAATTACCCCTATTTTAAGCCACCCATTGAGTTACCAACAGTTGGCTACATGATGGCTACAATTCGCCACTGGCTCCCTAGATTAAAGCATATGGACGATATAGCGGCGCATATGACTGTCAAAATCTTTGACATGATGCAAATGATTTTTAAAGACTTCCGACGCGTCAAGGCACCCCATGTCAACACCCCGGGCTTTGAGCATGGCAATTTTGACCTGGTATATGATATGAGTACAACGCCATCGCTACGGGTGTGTTATGCCTGGCATTGCAGAATAAAATATCTACCGGCGTGCTACAAGCAGACATTCGAAGAGATGTTCACAACCGGCTTCTGGGAATACCATTCAGAGGTATTCATAAGCAGGCCTACACATTTATTACAATTATTTGCCTGTGAACGAATGGTCTATTCCACACACTATCAGCTCTCGCCACCGGAAGAACCGCAACCAATCGACTGGGAGAAACTCGAGGCAAATCTGGCCCGAGGCATTCGTATCTCCGAGCACACCCTCGCTCAAGACCTCCTACAGAACTATATCCGGCAGACCCCACAACAAGGTTCTGTCAGGGACGACAGAAGCGAGAGGGAGGGGGGTGTTGGAAGCAGCCAGAGGCACAGACGACGCGGAAGCATGTAACGACGGAGCAGTGAGCCAGTGGAATCTTTTTTTAAAAGAATCATGTGCTAAAAATACTTTTCAAAAACCTCCAACAGTGATTTTTATCACTATTGTAACATATGTAACATAGAAAACCCCATTTTGTAATCCATAGCTCCATTTTGTGCAAGCCGAGGAGTCCTCGAGCTTGAGGAGCTTAGGTAGAACAAGCGTATCAATTTTCGTTATTTTTAGACACCGTTTACCCTTCCAAATAGCATCTAGGACCTATTTTTTAACTATGCCGGTCACTAGATGTGAAACCGGTCAAAACTAGTCTAGAAACTATAAAAAGAGCTAGAGAGCTCATTTTTGAGGTTGGCTAGTGTGAGCTTAGAGCTATTTTGAGCTTGTAAGAGTGTTCTTGAGTAATAGAGTTGATTTCTCACCTTCCATTGTGTCTTGCTTGTCTCTTCGTAGTGTGTGTATGTGTGTGTGCATTTCTATGCTTCTCACCTCCACTCTCACTTCATCTCACATTCACGATCTTCATATCACTCCTATCTCTTCCGCGGATTGACATTAAGGAGGTGGAGCTTCTTAACGTGGTTCTCACCATTGTGCTAGAGCAACAATAAGGTAGGATATGGTAGACTCTACTTTACAAGGAGAAAACTAAGGTGCACTACAAGGAGATGTGCATTCATGTTTCAAGGCCATTATAAATGTACCTTTGAAATCTAAGATAAGTGAGGTGATGTCTCATGTATTATGCATTTACAAATTCTTGTCTCCTACATGTGATTGCTACACATTTCTCTAAATTAGCAGAGACTCCTCATTTTTAATGTGAACAAACTCCTCTTGAAGTGGGGGCCTTTCTCTAAGGAATCAAGGTCTTCAGAGAGAAAGGAGCACGGGGGAAGTCCTGTTACACTTATGTGTTCCTCGAGTAGCTTTGGTGTGAACCTTTTTACCTATACATGGGCACTTTTTACTCTAGTGCTGGATAGAGGTTTTTTTCCCATGTTACCACATACTTGATGCTTTCATATGTGGTGGTACTTTGTACTTAGGGATATTATTCAACTCTTACTTCAGTTCAGTTCATGGTCAATAGAGAGAGCTATTCCAGCCATCATCTTCTCCATGGTTTTGCTGTGTTTGTGCTCCTTCTATGGGCTTCTTATGTGCCGCACTTCTACACACACCCAACAGTGGTATCAGAGCAGGTTCAACTCCTTCTCAAGTTTTGGTTTTTTGCATCGTAGCACGCACACACTTTTAACAGTGCAAAACAACTTTGGAGCATAGAGCTGTGAATTTCAGCAGCCAATAAACATTTCCACCAGGTGCACTAGGGTTTTACCCCCATTTCCAAGCCATTCGTGTAGTCAAAATCGCCATCAGAGTGACGGTTTGTGAGCTGAAATTTCAGCACTCATTTTAGCTTTCGTCGAAGTTAATTTTTTGTCACTTTCTTGTTCCTTAGTGAAATGGGGGGCAACAATGACTTGTTTGGCATGCTTCAAGCTGAAGATAAGCTTGATGGGACCAACTATCCGATGTGGTCTTACATGATGAAGCATGTTCTTGTTGCAAAACAACTTTGGAACATAGTGGCTGATGTAGATTGAAGACTGGCAGGTGCTTCTACTTCATAGTCTACTATCACAGATGGAGCTTCTTCTTCGAGTACAATGGTTTCTTCTTCTCCAAATACATAGGAGCAGCTTAGATGGGATGGAAAAGATGCTCAAGCTCATGCTTTGATTGCACTTTCAGTGAAGCATCATATAGTTCCACACATTCGGTCATGTTCTACATCGAGATAGGCATGGGACACTCTTGCTTCTTTGTATGCCGTGCATAATGAAGCACGTGTTGCATACTTGAGGAAGCAACTTGAGCATGTATGTATGGCTAAAAATGAGTCGGTGGATGTGTATGTGACACACATCAAGGACTTGAAAGAGCAATTGGCAAACATAGATGAGATCATTCCGGATGCATCACTCATTTCTACATTGTTGAAAGGATTACCAGAATCTTTTCAAAGCTTTGCTACTACACTCCATTTGGTTGAAAAGGAAATCCTAATATGTATGCATTTGATGAGGTTGTGTCTCTTCTTTTGCAAGAAGAGCAATCCAGAGTGAATAGGAGTGGTTTGATTGAGGGAACGCAAGCACTTGCTATCTCACGAAAGGGGAAAAGCAAGTATGGTTCAGCTTTGGGTTCATCAAAACCAAAGCCTCAAGCTTCCTCTTCCACTCATTCCTCTAATGATGGTGATTTTCAAAAGAAGAAGAGATGCAAATATTTTTTTTTTTTAATATAAAGGAAGTTCGGCAATAGCCTACTCTCCCGGACTTGAATTAAATTAAGAAACAAAGGTACAATAGAAGGGGACTAGTGCCCACGGGACCCCCCAAATCCCACAAAGCAGGGGAAGCTTGGTTGATTCCTAGGTAGCATTACAAAGAAGGTTGATCACCCTCTCGTCGCCCTCATGCGGGACCCACTTGGGTTTGAGCTTGTTGTTGATCAAAAGGAAGACTTGATGGTGCCTGAAGGGGGGGGATTTCTTACTGTTGACAATCCTTTTGCCAAGGAGGAATAGAGATTTTTCAATCGACCTCTACCTGGGGGGGTCGCCGAAGTTGAGAGCACACCGCTCCCGCCTCCCAAAAGGACTTGTTTCCAACTAAGCTGTTTCTGAACTCTGATTTTCAGTCCAACCGTCTGCCAGATTCTGTAGGAGTTGGGGCAAGTAAGGAAGATGTATGGGACATCTTCGATTGCACGGTGGCAGCGTTTGCACCACGGAGGGACCCCACAAATTTTGCTTGCCTTATGGTTAGTCCAAATTCCTCGATGAAGAATTTGCCATAAGAGGACAGACTTCTTAATCTCTATAAGTGGGTGCCAGATACCCATGAATTTCATGTCCCACCGAAGCCGCGTCCAAGACAGGCACCACTTCTTGTTGAGGCTGATCTGGAGGTCAGTCGTTTCTTTGATGTTCGGGATTTTGAGTAGGCTATTTCCATTGTGCCATTTGAGACCACGCGCGTTCGGAGCATCATGTCCCATGAGAAGGCGAGTTTTGTGACGATCCCAAGCGAGGCATCTGCTTTGCAAGGTGTTCCATTCTTCGTAGGAGATGTTTATGCGAGGGTCGATATCCTCGTAGTTGATCCAACTGTTGGTGTCATGTTTCCAGAGGTGTTTCCATTTTTTGAATCCTTTGTTCCATAACTTCTTGGCATTTTGAATGTTCCACGACTCCACACTCTGGATGCCATGTATCGGAAACCAGATAGAGTCGTTTTGTCTGATTCCGGCCGCCCACTTCCAGTCCTCACTAATTCTTGTGAAGCTTTTGACTTTATTCCAGCCCTTCCAAAGAGAGCATACGAGATTGGAGCCTTTCGGGAAGACAGGAATCGGGGAGAATAGCAGGGTCATGATGTCAAGGTTCTTCCAGTTCGGGGACCCCGTGAGGGCCAACTCATTTTTGTTTCTGAAGATCAGCTTGGCCCACGAGGCCTCCCTATTGCACCAGGCTTTAATCATCCATTTGGCTGCCAGTTTGTTAGCCATACACCCAGTGTCCAGGATGCCAAGCCCCCCGCTCTCTCTAGGGCTGGTGCAGATGGCCCATTTGATTTTAGGCACCCCCCTTCTGTTATGATCACCCGTCCAAAGAAAGTTTCTGCAGATGCTATTCAATTTGGACAGGCCTTGCTCATTCGGTCTCCAGCAAGAAAGGAAATAGATGGTAGACGAGAGGAGGAACGTGTTGATAACCATCGCCCGTCCAGCGAGATTGATTTGCATGCCTCTCCAGTAATTGAGCTTGTTTTCAAGTTTGGCCACCACCCAGTTCCATCGCTGCTCCATAGAGACGCCAAACCCCAAGGGGATTCCAAGCAGCCGAAAGATTTGGCCCTGCGGAATGATTTGACAGCCATGATCAATGAGAAGGCCAGGTTGATGTCCCCCAATGGCCCTAAAGGCGGTCTTATTGTGGTTGATTTTGGATCCAGAGGCCTCACAAAAGGTATCAAGACACCTCCAGAAAGTCTCCAAGCTGGTATTATCATTGTGAACGAACGCGTTCATATCGTCGGCAAAAAGTCTCATGATGATTTGACTGTGGTCGTGAGGTAGCTGGAGGCCTTTGATATTGCCAGCCTCCACATGATGAGCCACAAGTCTGCTCAGCCCCTCAGTGGCAATGGCAAAGAGAAGGGGGGCAAGAGGGCACCCTTGTCTAATAGATCTTTTAAGATGGATCGCCTTCGAAAGTTTGCCGTTAACATTAATTTGGGTCGTTGCGTTGCCGAGAAGGGTCGCGATCATCTTGGTGAATTTCTGACTACATCCGAGGTCTTGGAGCGACTGCAGAACATAGTCCCATTCTAGCCTATCATAGGCTTTGTCAAAGTCGATCTTGAGGAAGACCACATCTTGATTAGACTCATTTGAAAATTGAATACCTTCCCAAATATCCACAATGGTTTCCAGGATGGACCTGCCTTTGATGAAACCTTTTTGGTCCTCATTGAGCCAAGATCTCAGGTGGCACGCAAGTCTGTTGGCAATGACTTTGGCGACGATCTTGTATCCTGTTTGGAGCATCGTAATTGGCCGCCAGTTCTCGATTCTGTTTTTTTCCCCCTTCTTGTGAATCAGCTTGATAATTCCATTATTTATACAAGAAGGAAGAGCACCAAATTTTAGCGCTTCTTGCCAAACCATCCGAAGAGGGGTGGCAACCACCAGCTTGAAGGATTTAAAAAACTCGTTAGTGAGTCCGTCGGGTCCTGGGCTTTTACCGAGAGGGAGGGCATCAATGACCTCAATGATTTCTGATTCAGAGATCGGGGCATGAAGCAGGGAGTGGAGGTTGGGTGGAATTCTCCGGGGGGAAACCCTAGAAATGGCAGCCATGCAGTCCCTTCTATAGTGGGAGAGGGGGTTCGAGGTTCCCAAGAGTCTCTTGAAGTGCCCTTCGATGATGCCAAAATTATCTTCTTCCGAGTTGCATACATTGCCATGTGGGTCTAGCAGTAGGGGAATCGTCTCTCTGTTGTGTTTCCTTTTAAGGATACTGCACATCTCTTTGGTGGGTTTGTCGGCTTTTCCAGCCCACCACTCCTTGAAGAAGATTTGAAAGTTGTTCCTTTGTATTTCTTCCTCGTATCTCAACGCTGCTCTGATTTTTCGGAGACCTTTCTGGGCTTGGTGTTTTCCTTTGTTCACTTCCTCCTCGAGTCGCCAAAGTCTATGGTAAAGCGCTTCCCTACGAGCCCGCCGCACCGTCTCGAGCATCCTCTTGGTTCTGATCATGATCTTGCGAGACTTGTCGACCGCACTTCTCCAGCACTTGGCTGGGGCCAAGCCCGAGGCGAACGCCACCTTCCACACATCGGCAATCTCTTGATGGACAGAGGGGAGAGAGAAGGTGGAAGCGTTGGCATGGAACCACGGAGCCTTGCGGGACCTGTTGGAAGGTTGAAAAGTGATAACGATCGGGTAGTGATCAGAGATGGTGAGGTCAGTGCGTTGCGTGATGGAAGGGTGGCCCCACAGATGAGTAAAGCTTTGAGAGATGTAGCATCTATCAAGTCTAGCTTTCCTCAGATCCTCGCCCGCTTGGAGATTCGACCAGGAAAAGCCATTCGAGTCTTTGAATTCAACCAGATCCAAGTGGAGTTTGGTCATGTCCCACGTTTCTTTCTCCCGACTGTCGATGACCCTGCCCTTGCCCATCCATCTGTCCATAGAGTCCTCCACCATGTTGAAGTCGCCACAAATAAGCACGTTGTGGGGAAGCGAGTCAAGAGAAGTCCAAGTGTTCAGCCTCTCCAAATCCCCGTTAGGGGCGTACAAAGAAACCATAGTAACACAGAGGGGAGCACCAAAAGAAACCGCAATCCAGCGGTGATTTACATCTTCAATGGAGTTCTCAAGCTTTTCAAGCCAGGGTTGTTTAACACCGATAGCCGTTCCACCGGACCCCCGCTGGTGCTTTGTTGGGATCCACACATGGGCCGAGGAAACCTGTCTGAGCCGTTTCAGAAGGTCTTCTCCGTCAATTTTAATCTCTTGAATGCATATAATGTCTGGTTTTAAGCTAATGTCGCGGAGCCATTGACCAATGATGGCCGCTCTTGAGGGGTCGGTTAGCCCCCTAGCATTTAGCGAGATGACAATCATTTTTGTATTGATCCCTCTTTGCGGGAGGGAGCCTTGTCCTTTCTTCTCTTGGCTTCATCTTTCTTTTTCGCTGGGATCTGATCCCGACTTAGAAATCGGTTCTTATGGGGGCTTTTCCAGGGTAACTCCAAAGGCTGTTTCCCTTTGCGGGATGCCCCCCGCTGGGGAGAATTGGGCCCCGTGCTCGGCATCGTTTCCGGGATCGTCGATCCAATGATGGAACTTTCACTATCCATGTTGTCTTCATTATTAGTAGTGAAACCATCTTCTTTGCTTGTAGTGTAGCCCTCCTGGGGGGTTTCTTTGTTGTCAGGGATCTCTAGGGCTTCGTCGTAGTTGTCTACCTCAGGTGGCTTCCCACCTGGGTAGTCGAGCTCGTTGATCTCCTTTCCGAGATTGCAATACAAATTGCTGTGTGGGGTAATTGGCAGGTTGTTCCTCTCACCGTTGGCCCTCGGACTTCTTTTCCTTCTTCTTCTAACTTCAGTAAAGCCATCGGCATCAGCTTGTGGATTGAGGCGGCCCTTGCCTTCCCCTTCCTTGGTCAGGTGGGTCAAATCGTCAAGGTTGTCTTGAGCAGTTTTGGAGGCTTCTTGAAATCGCTTGTTTTTTTGCCTGAGAGGGCAGTCTTTAATCCTGTGACCTTGTTGGCCACAACGAAAGCACGCGTTGGGGAGGTTTTTGTAGGTGATATCCTGCTCCCAAACGTCACCTTCGCCCATGTCCACTTTGATCGTTGATGGAAGCGGCGAACTGAGGTCGGCCTCGACGCAGATTTGTGGGTGCCATCTAGCATTGAACGAGTGTCTTGCACCCTCGTAGATGAGACCACCAATGTCTTCTCGTGAAGCCAACGGCTTGCCGAGAGGGGAGACTATGTCCCACACGAAGTTGTACAAGAAGTATGGGAGGTTAGGGAGCTCAACCCAAAGAGGGTACCGAAGTGATTTCGATTTGTCGGGGGTAAAGTCCGGGGACCATCTGAATAAGCACAGGGTCGTCCGACCGAGCTGCCAGGTGCCAACGCTTAGGGCTTGGAACGCCATCTCTTCATTCTCAAAGACTAGCAGCATGTGGTTTGCTGGTAAGAACTGACATTTGCTGACAATTAGTCCTCGAGGGAACCACTCTTTTCGAAGCCATTGTCGCACGATTTCGAGCGGGGGCCTAGGGCCAAACACTTGGCCGACGAGGCAAACTTTCTTGAGCTCCTCCTGAGCAGACAGAACTGCGGGTCTACTGAGGGACACGATGGGGGATTCAACACTTTCGGATGCCCCAGGGGCAGCACATGACCCCCCCTCCAACAGAGCGGCCAGAGTGCCGGTCTCCCCAGGGGGGGGGCCGATTACTTTTCACGAGAGAGGACGAAGCCACATCCATGGCCGAAGGAACTTGCACCACTTTTAATTTCCAATGCCCAGCGTCAAGACCCTCCAACATAGAGAGAAGGCAGACCACAGACAAGGAAAACTCCCCCCACCGATCACATCGCAACCAAATACTCCACGTTTTAGGGGAAAACAAAAAGGCCAAAAATCCCACGAAAGAGGGGAGCACACTTCTACTTTTTTGAAACTTTTCTAATTTCCTTTTTCTTTTTCTTCTTTTTTCTTCTTTTTTTTTTTCTCTTTTTTTTCTTCTTCTTTTTTTTCTTTTTTTTTTTCTTCCTTTTTTTTTTTCTTCTTTTTTCTAATTCAAGCTAAGAAAACCTTCCATACAGGCTTGGCGGAGGAAAGAAAACTATTCACTCGGAACCGCCAAGCAACCTCGGAGTGCCCACCGCGAGAGGAGGATTGGAGTTCAAATTTACCTTTCTTTATCTATTTTTCTAGACCTAAGAGTTAGGCATACGTCGTCACTCTTCTCTCGTAGCTTATCCTTTGCACTTATCTCTTGGGAATCCATAAGGTAGTCTTCATGTCAACCATACCTCAAATCCAACACCAAGCTGGCGAGGATTAGAATAGGCGCGATGGTCCCTGGAGCGCGATGGCACGGACTTTTAAAAGCTGAAGCGTGCGACGGTCGCGAAATGCCCTGTGCCACAGGCGGCGTTCCGGAAAACGACGGTCCAGACCTGCAGAGAGATCGCGCGATGGTCCAGGTTTGGAGGGTCGCGATGGGCCGTCCTCGGGAATCGTGCCCGAAGCGAGTGAGCACTTAAGCGAATAGGAGCGCACAGACGGTGGGCATGAGCCACACCGTCGCGATGGGCAGCTAGGCACCGTCGCGATGGGGCAACTTTTCACACTCTTAATAAGTTAACCGACGAGCCGTACCATCGTGACCAAACATAGCCGTACCATCGCGAGGTTGCAACAAGCGAAGGCAATGGCCAGGGTGAAGCGCAGCAATACACCTGCTGTTCTGACAGCGCTCCCTGGAGATGTTGCTAATGATGCTGATGTTTTACGACAACAAGACTCCGACAGAAAACTCATTGTTCAAGAGAATTTCGAAAACATAATGGCAGTCGTCCACTGTGCCTAATCATGTCGATGTCCGACAGTTGCTCATGTGCAAGGATTCAAACAGCTGCAAAAGTGAAACCCATCCGACAGTTGCGCCTCCGTCCTCAGGCGATAGTCAATACAGCAGTAGCGTCCGACAGTTGCGTTTAAATCACTTGGTAACCGACGCCATCTCGTCCGAACGTTTTGACATATGATGCAATTTTTACGTTTCTCTCGAATGTAGAGATGCAAATATTGCCGAAAGGCTCATCATACTATTGATGAATGTAGAAAGCTTGCTAAATGCAATGCAAAGAAGAAGGAATCTGGCATGTCTATTGCTGAAAACTCAGCCAATGTAAAGAATGATGAAGCTAACATGGCTCAAGATTTTTGGGCATCTGTTGTTACATGTCATTATGATGCTTCTTTGCATTCTAAATGTATGGTTGTGAGTGAGGCTGATTCCGATTGGTTCTTTGATAGTGGTGCTTCAAAGCACATAACGTCATACAAAATACTTTTTGCCTCTTTGAAAGATGCACCCAAAGGAGGACATGTGGTGTGTGCAAACAATTCCTCTTACCCTATCCTTGGAGTAGGAGAAATTGAGCTTACGGCTTCAAATGGAGGTGTGATTCTCTTGAAAATGCATTGTATGTGCCCAGTATAAAGAAGAACTTCATTTCAATTCCGTTGATTGCCAAAGCTGGACTTCATGTACACTTTGTTGATCATAAGTGTATGGTTCATGATTTCAGCAATGGCAATGTTATCGTGATGTCCGGTACATTATGTAATGGTTTGTATCGCATGGATGCATACAAGAGGGCTGCTTCGAATGCCTTGGTTGCTCATACTTCTTCCATGGCTGAAATGGAGCTTTGGCATGCTCGTTTCAGTCATTTAAACTTCAATAGTTTGCTTTACTTGCAAAAGAAGGACATGGTTATTGTTTTGCCTACACTTGAGTCCATTGAAAAGCATGTATGTGAAGGTTTCATTCTTGGAAAAATGCATCGTGCTTCTTTTCCAAAAGATAGCCATACACACACTACAAGAAAATTGCAACTTGTTCATAGTGATGTATGTGGTCCCGTCAAGACTCCATCTTTTGGGAAGCATGCATATTTTGTTACCTTCATTGATGATGCTACTCGCCATACTTAGCTGTATCCTATGAAAGGAAAGAATGAGGTATTTTCTTGCTTCAAAGCATTTTTAGCTATGGCTGAAAATTTTTCTTCACAAAAGCTTTTGACTCTACGCACGGATCGTGGTGGTGAATACATGTCACATGAGTTTAATGCTTTTCTTCATGAAAAGGGGTATTTCACACCAATGTACGGTGCCATATACACCTTAACAAAATGGTGTTGCAGAGTGTAAAAATAGAACTCTACTTGAAATCGCACGATGTATGGTTCAAGGAAAGCATCTTCCTGATAAGTTTTGGATGGAAGCGGTCATGTATGCAAATTATGTGTTGAGTCACTGCCCTTCAAAAGCATTGAGATTCATCACTCCTTATGAGGCTTGGAATGGTCATAAGCCTATGGTTAGTCATATGCCTGTGTTTGGTTGTTTGGCATATGCTCTTGTGCCATCACAACAATGTCACAAACTTGATGACAAGGCAAAGAAATGTATAATTGTTGGTTATAGTGCTGAAAGTAAGGGATATCATTTGTACCATCCATTGATGAACACAATTATTGTGAGTCAAGATGTGGTATTTGCTAAAAATTCAGTTTTCCCTCTACTCGAATGCAAAAAACAGCCAACAGTTAGCTCACAAGATGTGTTCGATACACTCATGCCTTTGTTCCAAAATGGTACGCTTGACTATGGCCATGTAGACCAGCCAACGGAGGCTCAAAGGGCTGAAAATTTCTACGGCAAATCGGGCTGAAAATGCAGAGAATTTCCAACCAAACATGACTGAAAAATTTCAGCCAAAAATTGTCAAAATTGCTGGAAATTTCCAGCCACATATGGATGAACATTTGCATCAAAATATGGCTGAAAATGAGCATGAAATTCAGCCCACGCATGATGTACATGTTGAAGATGTATTACATGATGAACACATGTCTATCAAGAGTGCACAAACTATGCCAAAGTGGTTGAAACAAACTTTGGAGGACATCAAATTGAGTGCACCTTTACTTGGTAGAACAAGATCAAGCTCTCACCATGCATCAAGTAATTTTGTGGATTATTCTCTTATTGCTACAACATGTAATGAAGAGCCATTTTCTTTTGAAGATACATGTGATGATCGACAATGGATGACTGCTATGCAATCAAAAATGGATTCCATACATAGGAATGGTACTTGGGAGTTATGTGAATTGCCAAAAGGAAAGAATGCCATTGGTACAAAGTGGGTTTATAAGATTAAGAGAAAATCTGATGGTATCATTGATCGCTACAAAGCAAGATTGGTTGCCAAAGGATATGCGCAACAATATGGCATTGACTATGAGGAAACTTTTGCACCTACTTCACGCATAACTACCATTCCAGTTTATATCCGTTGAGGGGGTAATTGCTATGCATCAAGCAAAATATGTTGAAAAGCTACTTCAGCGTTTTGACTTTGAGGATTGTAAGCTAGTTTCCACACTAGTTGAGACAAGATTCAGGTTCTCAGTTGAGGATTCCACTGATGCATTTGACACTTCTCTTTATCAGCAAGTTGTGGGATATCTTATATATGCATGCAACACAAGGCCGGATATACAATATGCAGTTTCCCAATTGAGTCGATTCATGCATAGCCTTGGCACTAAGCATTGGCAAGCGGTGAAATGTGTGTTTAGATATCTTCGAGGCACTTTGAGCTTAGGTCTCTTTTATGGCAGAGATATTTAGCCATGCTTGCATGCTTTTACACTATGTGAGAGAGCGCCTTCATGCAGGAGATATTGATTTGGTATATGTGCCTACACAAGATAATGTGGTAGACATATTCACCAAAGCTCTTTACGAGAAAAGTTTGAAGCTTTTCACAAAGCTTTAGGCTTATTACCTTGTGGGGGTTGATCTGTCACTCCCTGTATGTGTTCACATCATTCGCTCTAGGGGTGTTTGTAACACATGTGTTCCTCGAGTAGCTTTAATGTGAACCTTTTTCCCTATACATGGGCACTTTTTACTCTAGTGCTAGCTAGAGGTTTTTTCCCCATGTTACCACATACTTGATACTCTCATATGTGGTGGTACTTTGTACTTAGGGATATTATTTAGCGCTTACTTCAGTTTATTTCATCATCAATAGAGAGCTATTCTAGCCATCATCTTCTCCGTGTGTTTTACTGCGTTTGTGCTCCTTGTGTGTGCTTCTTGTGTGTCTCTCGCACTTCTACACACACCCAACAAGTCCTTCTCCGACCTCATGGAATTTCTCCAATTTATTTTGTAGTGTTTACAAGTGGTAACATGGTTCTAGATTACCTAAAAAAATAAACATCTTTGGTTGAGATGATCTACAAGTCCTATTCTATCCTTGCATCATCTTTTAGGTTTCTCTATTCATAAGATATGTGTGTTTCCCTAAAAGGATCCCATTAGAAGAAGCTTGGCCTGCCATTGTTTAGGATCCCTTTTTTAGATGAAGATTATGACCCTAAAAAAACTCTTCTTATCTATAACTATGGACAAATTTATATGCAATGGATAATACACTTATATCTATCCAATAAAGTGTGATGGGAATCCCTCCTATGTTTTTTCAAAAAATAATCTTATATCATATCCGATGAGTCTATCTAAATCCACTTTATTTATAATAGAACTCGGTAGAAAAAATACATTTCTTTAATGACCAATTTCTTGCATTTCACAAGTTTTATTTACTAAATTCTTGACACCAATTATTAGTTGATTGAGCTATGTAACTAGTTAATTTATGTATTTTCTTGTCATGTTAAGTAAGAATTTCAGTCACTTATTAGGACTTTTTTTATGTTTACGTAAAAAGACTACTTATTTTAGATGTGAATGGGCTACTCTTGGGAAAATAACCTATATCGTTCTACCCTATGCTAGTCCACCACAAGCATTCCGTTGAGAGTACATCATGTTCTAGTGTAGGCTTACATAGTTCTTCCTCTTTGTCTTCAAACACTTAAAGATAGAAATTTTCTCTTTAATGAATTGTAGGGACCTCAAATTCATAGTAAAGATCTTCAATGTAGATAGTGTAGATGTTTCTTGTTTCCAATTTATCTTGGATCAATCCTAATTTTCTTAGGACTATGACATGGATCATTATGATCTTGAATTGTTGTATGTAGGATTGTACATAAAACCTTTTCTATAGAAACTATATTACTAAATGAAGATTACAAAATGGAAAGTGAAATCGAATCGGATCTATAGTATAATAAAAGGTTGTGATGTTGACCCATAGGATCCCTATCTTTGAGGTTGTACTCCTTAGAGGGAGAGTAGTGGATTTCTTTTAGTATATTGGATGTACATGATTATTTTGTGAGTATATTTGGCTCTAATTAAAGGATATTGTATCGTGTTGTGTTGTGAGACTTCTTAATAAGATGTTGCATTATGCCATTTATCTATTGGCAATTCAGGTTTGACATCCTTCTGTTTGCAATTCATATAGAATGCATTTGAATAACATACAAATAATCTTTTAGACAAATGAAGAGGTCGAAATAGATACTTTTTTCAAAAAAATGGTATACTGGGAGATTGAAATAAACATCCTGAGAAAGGGTAGGGTGTTAGACATTATAGAAAAGGCATGAGAGCTAGGACAAAAAATGGATGTAGGGGATAGATAGACCAAATATTTACATTTTTATATAATGTTGTGTTCTTTAAATCCTTCAAGGAGGTGCCAAATTAGAACACATTTGATATGCCTTCTACACCCAAGGGATAATAAACAAAACACAAGAATTTGAAGCTAGTTTTTATATGATTGAAGAGGGTGGAAGGACCCTTGGATATTTTGGACCCTTGTGACCTCCATAATGGTGGTGGCATTTTTGTTTTAAGCGCATGCTCTGAAGAAGTTCTTGTTGACTGGATCTTGCAGATACATGTACGTAGAAATAGTACAAAAATAAAATCTCACAAAAATACTCACATAATAGAGAGAGATAAGAGATTGAACATAAGATTGGGTACAATCTCCTCCCACATGCGTTGATGGATGAGTCTATCAGAGTATGTGTATCTATAAGTATTTCATTACATCCTAAATAGAAGATACATGAGAGCAGCGCTTCAAAAAGCATGTATTCATGAAAATCAACTATATTTAAAAAATCACCACTTTATAGGTGATCTATTATTTTTAGAAAAAACATCATTTTCTAAACGATCTACTAGTTTTGCAAAAAATATCTAAAACACTATCTTTTAACTATCTTCAACAATATCTAAATAAGTCCACATGCATTCCTCATGATTCTTCACCTGCTAAATCAAAACACAAATCACATGAAAAACCTCAAGGCATTAAAATCCATTTAACATTCCATTATTCTATAAAGTATAACATGCCTCCCAGCTGATGAGCAATTGTCCTCAATTGATAACAATAAAATAGACATGGATAGCTAGTCACATGTTCCATCACTTAACAATCATATGCATGTTCCATGTAAAAACACATGCATGAAATTGGAAAACTGGAAGTTAATGTGACTATGAATGATATGGAGAACTAAAGTCTATTGTGGAACCTAAATTTTGAAATAATGCAACTCAAAGAAAATGATTACAAAAAGAGAACATTTTGATATGATAGAATACCTTTTTGGAAAACCATAGTGTGTAAAAATACATTTAATAAATAACTTGCCATGATGAGGAAAAATACATTTAACAAAAAACTTACCAAAATCCTCTATAATATGGGCAGGATCCATTGCCTTATATAAAGCCAAAACTTATTAGTAAATATGTGAAAAGAATGTTAGTAATATTTGAATTGAAATAGAAAGGAAAGGTTTTGTCTTGTAAATATATAAAAATAAATAAAAAAAAGTTAATGTTAAATAAATAGATAAATAAATAAATAAATAAGCGAAAAAGAGCATTACAAGTTATGTTGAATATCAATTAAAAGGAATGGGTATCAATAAGTGAAAATAGGCTAGTGGATAAAGCATATCTTTTGTAAGTGAGAGGTGGTGGCTAACCAAAGAAATAAGTAGGCTAACTAGGGAAATAAGGAAGCTCTTATTGCCACTCATAAGTTATAATTGGTTTGCGCGTAGCCAATGGCTGCCAATAGAACCAAAGGGGACCAAAGTGAACCAAGATAACCATGTGTCCCAAAGAAGCCAAAGATGTCAAAGTTATGCCATAGTTCTATGCCTTCATCGACACCTTAATCAATGCCTTGGAGTAAGCCGCAAGAGTAATCGCATGGATAACCAAATTGATAAATGAACTTGATAAACAAACTTGCTAATCGAACTGTGCATAGTGCACAGTTTGAAAGTGAGCATAATGAGCACAGTGAGTACAGTGAGCACATTGAGGAGAGTGAGTACAATGATCATACTAGGGAGCACAATGAGTATAGTGAGCACAGTGAGTATAGTGAGCACAGTGAACACAGTGTGAGAATGTCACAATGAGAATAGTGCATAGTGCACAGGGGCACAGTAATAGATTCAAAAAAGTTTGAAAAAAGACATCGGTGAATCAAAAACAACATAAATTGACAAGCATAAAGCTAGACCAAATGAACGAAATGGATACTGAATCACGAGTAGACACCACAAATTATGATTGGATGCCGATATGTACACCTCCGTAGATGCATGTAGGCTCTGATACCACTCTTGATTGGATCTTGCAGATGCACATATGTAGAGACAATATAGAAAGTAATCTCACAAAAATACGCACAGAATAGAGAGAGATAAGAGATTGAACACAAGATTGGGTACAATCTCCCCCCACATACTCTGATGGATGAGTCTATCAGAGTATGTGTATTTATAGGTATTTCTCAATACATCCTCAATAGAAGATACATAAGGGTTGTGCTTCAGAAAGCATGCATTTACAAAAATTTGCTTTATTTACAAAATCATTGCTTTATAAGCGATATACTATTTTTACAGAAACGTTGCTTTCTAAGCGATCTATTATTTTTACAAAAAATATCTAAAATACTATCTCTCAACTATCTTCAAAAATGTTTGAATAAATCCAAGTGTGTTCACACCCTCATGTTTCTTCACTTGTTAAATCAAAACACAAACCATATTAAAAACCTCAAGACATTAAAGTCCATTTAACATTCCATTATTCCATAAAGTGTAACAATTCCCAAAAGTGTTATTGTCATCATACATCTTCTCATAGGATTCCATTGGCTTATGAAAAGGAGGTTTGGATGATTCTTCATCAATATCTATGGGGACTAAGAAAAACAAGACCAATGAAGAAGAAAATAAAATGAAAAAAGAAGAGGATGAACTAGGGACTCATAAGGATAGGTCCATCATAGAGATGCGGTAACTAAAATATAATGATCGGATTTAATTTTTCAATTCAAAGATGGAAGAAGCTCCAAAGCTATCTTTTCACGTTCTATCATGTCAAGCTCTAGTGCATCATTGTTTGTGTTTCATAGAAGTTTTTTTTTTTTACAAAAGTTCTTTAAATTATAGACAAGGAAAACATACAAAAATGTTGCTGAGCTACAAAGAATTCTATAATTTTTTCACCTCCTTCATGGAGGATCTATTTGTTTTTTAACTTGTTTTCTAGAATGAACACCTTATTGTGGTAAAGAGAAAGGAATTATTTATTATCACGAATCCTTCTTTCTAGACAAACAAAGGATTAATCTATCAACCACTCTCTGGAAGGCTTGCCGAAGTTTATTGCACATCTTTTCTTTCAGATTTTGTAGAGCACTCCACTTCCAATACTGCTCCACAAAGTGGAAAATCAATTGATTGCTTCACTGATGTTGTTAAGGCACTTCCCACTCTTCAGAATATTTCAATCCTCATTGTGAAGTAAACCTTTAATTCATTCATTCATTGGACCAGATAGAAATCTCTATGGAGGAATCTAATTAAGCAATCCTATGGAAAAGTTTGCGCATATTTCTCCACACATTGAACTATATATATAGGACTGATGAGCCAACAAAAGGAGGTTGCTAAGGAACTTCCTATTCTTCCAAAGATTTCAATCATCGTAGTGAAGTAAAAATTGAATTCATTCATTGTAGCAGATAGAAATCTCTATGGGCGAATTGTATTTAAGCAATCATATGGGAAAGTTTGAGCATATTTCTCCACACCTTGAACTATTTATAGGGCTCAATAATGTAGTAGAGAAATTTGAGCATGTTTCCCTACACTTGAACTATTCATAGGACTCAACAATGTAGTAGAACTATTCAATAATTATTCAGATGACTCGAAAAAGGATATCGACTTGTCATTTTCAAGTTTTTTCAGAACACTGGTTTGCCTATTTTGAGAGAGAGAGAGAGAGAGTTTCAAAAATTTGTGTATGTTTCATATATATTGTTTTTAATGGAGAGAGAGAGAGAGAGTCTCATAAATTTTGTGTATATTTCACATATCATTTTTCTTTTAATGGAGGTTCGATAGGCACCTACTCCCCAACTTTAACTTGAAAATACAATTGTACAGGTGAATGGGCATAGTATCTGCAGGACCCTTATATCCCATAAAACAAAGGTTATCTGCATGACCTCCTATATCCCACAAAGCAAAGGTTAAACAAGATTTCATGGATTACAACTAGTTTAATATGAACAAAGTTTTACATGTCCAGCCGAGGATTGAACTCTAGACCTCTACCTCAAGAGGCCAATGTCAAACCATTCCAATTACTAAGCGTGAACAAATTTCGTAATTGTTAGAAGTATAGAACCAAACAAAAGAGATTGTGTCCATGTAAATGCAAGTAGGCATAAGTAAAAACGAGTTACTTTACTGCTTGTAGTAGAGCCTGGCTATAGCATTACCAAACTGTAAAGAACGTATGAAGGTAATTATCTTCTAATACTCTCTCTATCTCTCTCTCACACACACACGCAGTCACACACATACATATACAGCTGTGTTTTTTCTCGATATTAATTAGCTATATATAAAGCAGACATAAGTAAAAAGAACTACTTTATCTAGCAGGCATGGTTTAGCGGATGTGCCTTATACTCTTAGACAGATGGCCAAGGTTCAAGTCCCACCTAAAGCTAGATGCCTCAGAGTTCCTCATGATGAGTGCCTCTACCTTACGAGATCAGGTGTGTTTGTTTTCAATTCATTGTACTCTCAAAAAAAAAGCAAAAAAAGGGAGCTACTTTACGGCTTGCAGTAAAGCCCGGATATCGCATTACCACAATGTAAAGCACATATGAAGGTAATTATCTTCCAATTCTCTCTCTCTCACACACACACACACACGCACGCGCAGTCACACACATATACATATACTCTCTCTCTTTCACACACACGCGCAGTCAAACACATATACATATACAGCTGTGCCTCTTCTAGATATTAATCAGCTACATACACAGCTCGTGACACATACAGCTGTGCCTTTTCTGGATATTTTGGCAAGTGGATTGCTCCTTTGTATGTGCAGGCATAGTCAATGTGTTTATTTCTATGAGTCAACATCTATACAATCTGCAAGCAGGACAAACATGCGGCCCTCTTTGCAACCAAAAAAAGACGAATGAGCAGCTTTCAGAAAAGCTGGAACAACGATACTCACAAATATATGGACAAACATATGAAAAGCGTTGTAATCGATGAGATCTCAGAATAATGAAACATATGGAGAAACATGCTGAAGCTTGCTCAAATATTGGCTATCTGAATCGCTCTCTAACCTCACCATTTACTGCAAAATGTGTACTTGACACACTCCATGGAAACTAATAACAAATGGGTAGGAGGATTAGAGCTTTTTAAGAGTCAGGATGGTGTTATGCGCACACTCGCTTAGTTTCTGTGTTGTATTAGTAATATGGTAAGGTGTCTTCTGCGTGTTTAAAACATTGTGATGTTGATCAATGCTTCAGGTTATGCACTCCACATATGCGAAAAAGCAGGAGATACAAAGGAACAATCACTCCGGTTTGGCTGCACATAATTTCTATTACTGTAAATATTAAAACGCAAGAAAATTATTCAAAAAATTGAGCCACATTCTTAGCTAGAAGTTTTTTTTAATCAAAATACAAAATAAAAGAATATTTAAAAGAAGGAATTACACCAGAATTAGGAAGAAAAACGAAGGAAGCTCAAGAGCTTATTGTTCTTTTTATGTGGGATCTATCTTCTTTTGAATTGATTTCCTTTCTACCTCTAAAGGAGGCCTTCTTGATTCTTCTGCCTAGGTAATCTAAGAATTTTTCTATGGATCACTCCTTTGCAGTATAATAAGAATTATTGAAGTGCATATTTACTTTCATATTTTCCATAGGGCATCCCCTCTTATCACACACCAATGGAAAGATGAGAAACCAATCAGTTCACCAAAAAAACGAATGCTTCTAGCTGATTGGCCAATCGAGCCATAGTATCATTTGAAGATCATCCCATACATCTGTGTTTTTGGGAGAGGAGAAGAAAATGTGGCCAATGTTTACTTGAGTCAATGTTTGCACCACAATAGGGCATTACAAAATTTGTTAGCTTTAGGGTTAGATTTGTTCCTCTTGATAAGTGGATGTAAGGCTTGATTCCCACCTAATCCATGCCCGAAAATTGTACCGTTTTCTGTTAAGCATGCAATAGAAATGAATCAAATCCTTTAGTTTAGGAGTATCTTGAATCCAACTTTCATTGTTCCACCTTATTTGGGGTGAGGATGATTGATTAACTGCAATAATATAACATCCTCAATGTTGGGGTGAGGATGATTTGATTAACTACAATAACATAACATCCTCACTACCCCAAGGGCAAGGTATGATCGTTCAAAAGCCAACAACCCTCATAATCAAATATGAGGCTATTATCCATCTCTTCTTGTTTGATCCAATCTCTCTTGGAAAAGTTGTAGAGATGCTTGCAGATGGCAAAGACCTTCCTTTTAAGATTCTTGGCTATCGGGACATGCAAAACCAAATGGAGTCATTTTGTCTCAGAGCTTCTACTCCCCATTTTGAATCTTCACAAGAAAATAATATTATCTCATAATTATCTCATTGTGTTGTATGTTTTCCAGAGAGAATGAATCAATCTTAATCCTTTGGGGATCACTAAACCAAAAGGGAAAAGAAGATTGATAAGTTCATAACTTCTCATTCTCACAATAACTAAAAGAGAGGGGCTTTTATTGTTCTTAAGAATAATTTTGGTTGCCAATAAAAACATGTAAGCTAATTCTAGAACATTGCAAATATCCAACCCACCCACTTTTTGTAGTTGATTATAGATTTCCTTGTCAACTTTTGGATACCCTTTTGTTAGGGTCCCCTCTCCATATGACGTTTCTCCATGCTCTTCCATTCTTTCCATCTGGATTAGCTCTTTATCACTTTGTCTTTAGCATTAGAGGAAATAGATGTTGAAGGGAATATGATATGTGTTAAAAACCATCACTTTATGAACCACATTAAGCTACATACTCTTCCAATAATAAAGTTTGTTTTCTAGTTGGTTGAGCACCAAATGTGGATGTTGAGCACCTACACTCCCATGAATTGGGGGAAACTTTGAAAATATATTTGAAGGCCATTTCCTTATGGTTGATCTCTAATGTAGAAGTAATGCAAAATATTTCCATACAATTTTAAATTGACTAGTGCTCTCTTCATTGTTACGAATGAGCGCATTGGTTTCATTTGCAAAGAACATGAGCACTCCTTATTATGGACCTTGAGGAAGGGCCACTCTTTAATAAGGCTTGATTGGACTCGAGCAACTACTAGACATATGAGGCCATTGAGAACAATGGCAAGGATAAGGGGGACCAAGGGGCATCCTTGTCGAATACATCACTTCAATTTGAATTAGAAAAATGTTTTGTTGTTGATGTTTATCTTGGTGGAGGAATCATCACGACAAGTAGAAACCATTTCAACAAAGATGAATCTATCAAATCCCAAATCCTCTCCTGATTCAAGGATGAAATCTCATTCCAAAATACCATATAATTCATCAAAACCCATCTTCACGAAAATTTGGTATTTTTCAAACTCTTATGCATACTCCAAGCCTTCCTATGTATTGATTATAGCCTCCAAACTTGACCCACCCCCTTGGAAAATCCTTTCTTTTCTATGTTGATCCAGTCTCCAAGGTGATTTTTTAATCCCATTTAGTAGAGCTCTTGCAATGAACTTGCACCTACTCTAGGCATGGTCATCGGTCTCCGACTATCTATGCAATTGTTATCTTACTTGTGAATCAATTTAAATATTTCTTCATTCATGAATCCCTAAAAGGCATCAGACTTGTTGGCTTCTTGCTGGGTCAAACAAAACTACCCATGAGGGTTGCTTTAAAGGCTTTGTAAACCCCATTCGTGGGGTTATCAAGACCAAAAATTCTCCCTTTAGGAAGGGATTCTATGGATTTCATAAGCTCTAATCTACAAAAAGGTTCTTAGATCTACTTCACAATGTCAAAATGAATTTTGATTTGTGGTTCTCTTTCTCCTTCAAGCACTCGGCTATAGCCTTCTTTACAATCTTGGGAATCTTTGATTTAATTTAGTTTGTTTTTTAGTAATGCTGTCATTTGTCTAAGGTTCAATCTCCTTTTGCTACCCAAAAATCTATAAATTATATATATATATATATATATATATATATATATATATATATATATATATATATATATATATATATATATATATATATATCCTCCATGAATTAGCTTGTTTCTTATCTCCTTGATTCATGATTGGAGATGAATTTTCCCTTTGTTCACTTCTATTTCTAGTTTTTTGTTCAACCTTTTGTACAATCTTATAGTTTCTTGCATAATTATCTCAGTTTTCTTATGGTCCCTTTACAAGTTTTCATGCTTAAAATTGACCTTTTAAGTCCATTGCCAAGCCAAGGAGCATTGTCCTTGAAAGCCTACCTCCAAGTGATATCAATTTCCTATGTCATCAAAATTAATGCAAAATATAGTTGGGTTGGTGTGGAACTACGGGGCCCTACAACAACTCCCACGTAAGTTGAAGGATATCATAATAGGATTGTGTTTTGAGAGGGAAATATTTGTGTTGGTTGAAATTTTGATGATGCCAAGAACATAGAACAATGTTCTAAGATATATAACATCTCTCAAGGAGCCTTTTCGAAGCTAGTTCCCACTTTTAAAATATGACCAATAATGAAAGAGGTGGCCCCTTAGCACTTTCAAACTGAGATGAAGTTTTAGAAGATACCATTGAATGTTTTAATGGCTACATATTGACCAAACCTTATATTCCTAGCCAAAAAGGGTCTCCATCATATTCATTAATGAGAATGGTAGAGGAAGCTAGGGAATCCAAAAATTTCCACACACAAAGCTATGGCATATAGAGAGAGAATTGAAAAGGCTGAGGGCCCCTTAAGTGAAGAACTACTCAATAGAGATCCTGGTCTAATGAAGATCCTCAAAAGACCATTGAGAGTTTTTCATTAATTCTCAAAACAATGTCACTCTCTCTACAAGGGTGATCTATTGAGAACTAAAAGTGATGAGATAGGATCTCCTTTAATCTGGTTGTGTGGTCCATCTTGACTTCTTCAAGACAAATGATGTTTGGGTTTAGGTTTTTTTCATTGCACCATTTGTGTAATCTACCTACATTTGAGGGGTCCAACAAACATTGAATGAGAGCTAAGTCATTTCAAATTCAAGGTTAGAACTTTATTCTCCTCTATTCTCTTTCTCTATAATTGTCCTTCTTTTTGGGCTTTTTCTAGTAATTGAGGCCCATAACCCACCTTTACCCTTGATTGATCCTTTTCATGGAAACAAAACAATGTTTTTCCTTCAGAACCACTAGTATTAATCTTCCTAGAAAAGGTTTTTGAAACAATCAAGCCAATGATTGAGCTAATTTGTTTGGGTTTCCCTCTTAACTTCCAACTTCGAATTTTTACATTTCTTCCACTTTGGTAAGATTTCCAAGGTAGTCCATTAGGTTAATTTCATTTTCTAGTGTGTTTTCGACTTTATCAGTTGTTTTCCCTTTGTATTGACGTTTTCTTGAACTCTTATTAACTTTTCTTTTACTTATTTACACAATTTTTTCTTATGCACCTATTGCCTACTAGTCGATTGATATTGTTCATTGCAGTTGAGGTTGGAAAGGGGGATCAAGGGTCTTATGCTTTATTGGATCTGAATGAAGATCCATCTCTTGACCACATTTCCATAGAAAACACTCCCTAATCATGTGGCCTTGTATGCATAATGAAAGCAAGGATTGAAATGATTTTAAATATCACTTCTTCTTCCAAAATTTCTCCTTAATATTAGCTACATTGTTATCCTTAACATCTCACACACACGCACACACACACACACACACACATATATATATATATATATATATATATATATATATATATATATATATATATATATATATATATATATATATATATATATATATATATATATATATATACATACAAAAATGAGCTAAAAGGGATGGGCAAAGGTATTTCCATCTACAAAGAAATTTTTGATGCGGATTTATACAATGGAAAATGAACACATATTACCATCCATATAGAGGTCGGTATAAGGGTAGGGATGGCTCATAGCGATGGCTTTACTAACAAATGTTTTTTCTTTTTAATTTCATATTATTTTAATAGAAATTCAATTTTCTGGTTGGTATACGGAGAGATATATAGACAAAAGAAATCCTCATCACTATAGTGGCTGTTATATCAATGGATATATCGATGGCAAAAATTATAATAAAGAAATCTTGAACACCGTGCATCGAAGTTCCTTAATCGGAATTCGAGAGTGTGCAGCGTGAATCACACTAACAAGTGTGTGTTTTCAATCTTGGCATATATTTCTTTGTGCATTTTTCTTCATTCTCTTACTCTCTCTCTCTCACTCTCTTTCTCTTTATCACTTTATCACTCTTCTATCCATGGAATAAAGGTTAAAAATCTTGTTATCTAAAAAAATTTACTTCATATATACGCAAAAGTTCCAAATAAGTGGATTATTTGTTTAATTTTTATATTTTAATGATACTTGTTAATTCTTTGTTTTATTTAAGACAAATTTCATAGAAATTATAATAAATTCGAAAATGCACATACATAAGCACACGTACACATATACACATACATACCCACACATACACTAACACGCACATACGTTCACACACCTACATAAGCACATATGTACACACACACATACATACACACACATTCACACATTCATACACAAATACACACACCTAAATATGCACATATGTACACACATACATACACAAACATATTCACATAAACACGTACATACACACAAATACATACATGCACACACATACATACATACATGCATACACACATACATACACAGACATGCATACATACACATACATACATAAACACACATACACACATACACACACACATACACACACACATAAACACACATACATACATAAAAAAACACACATACATACATTCATATGCACAGACACGTACACACATACACACATAAAAAAACACACCTGCACACATACATACACACAAATACATACATACATATACACATACACATACACACATACATAAATACACACGCACACGCACACATACAAGTTTACATATCCATAGACACATTCACATTCATACACACATGCACACACATATATACTTGCATATACATACACACATACATACGCACGCATACATACATATACACACATATAAATACACGTATACATATATACATATGCACACATACACATACGCGTACACAAACAGAAATACACACATATAAATACATATATACATATACATATGCACACATACACAAACAGATATACACACATATACATATATATATGTGTGTATATACATATATACACATATGCACACATACACATACACACATACACATACATATGCACACATACACATATACATATATACATATGCACACATACACAAACACATATACACACATACATATGCATACAAAAGAGTGATTTTTTTTAGTAGATTTGTTTTTGTGCAGGTAGAATAACTTTGGAAGGTGGCCGCTTGTCTTTTTCTAGGTGGAAATAATTTTTCGCAAGCAGTTTCATGGCGTGCATGTCATTCTTTATTTATAACCAGGTGGATTATTTAATTAAAGCATGTCAGCCTTACTTTCTTAAGGTCTACACACCTCAAATTTTTTATAAAGTTCCATATTCTGGGGGAAATGCTTCCAAATATTTTCCACCATATGGGATTATATACGACGTGCATTTCCCCTAGAATAGTGAACTTACAAATAAATACATACATACATAGATAAATTCATACATACACACATATACATATACATACATACATGCATATAAGAATACATACATACATAACATGCATACATACACACATACTCATATGTATATACATACTTACATATATAAATGCATGCATACATACATATATACACATATACTTGCATACATACACATATACATACATACACACATAATACATACATGCATACATATACACGTATATGTACATACATATATACATAATAAATACATACATACATACAAGCACACATAAAGAAATACATACATGCATACATAAATACATACATACCTACCCACCTACATACGTACATACATACATACATGCATACATACATACAATATATACATATATACAAACATACATACACACATACTTATATACATACATACATACATAATTACTTAATTAATTACGTACACACATTTTGGTAAATTTGGCAACTCCCTATGCAACTAGAATTGTGATGTGACCTCCCAAGTTACATTGAAATGGACACTATTCTGAAAATTAAATTAGTTCTCATAGATGGTACAAATGTTTATAGAGATATTTTGACCACTCAAACTAGACTAAGAAGGATATCAAATGAGATAAATCTCACCCAAAATGGATTCTCACACATATAATAGAAATTTCTACAAAAAAGGCTACTTGGTGTGCACTCTCACACACCTATGCAGAGACAACACTTTCACTCTAGACACAAAAAATCAGAGAATATACAGCCCGAGATTTAATCTAATTTAGAAGACTTCTTTATCTATCCAATAGGATTAAAAGCATAGAAAATGGGCTCCCATAATAGGACAACCAATGAATACAATGCATAGAAATAGAAACTAGTCACTACATAAATAGACAATGAGATATCATAACTCAAACTTATGATGAAGAAAGTATTGGGGCTTACTCTATGGAGTCTAGAACTTGTAAGAAAAGATAATATAAAAAGAAAATACACGTGCGCATGCAAATATCCATGATCCAAGCCTAATATATACAAAGAAAGTAAGCTCCTAAAATCTTGGAACCACTTTTCCTAAAATTGTTCTTTCTTCATACATTGGTCCACCTATACAAATTATTTTGTGTAGGAATTTTTACTTTGACGCTTGACTTTCAACACTCCCCCTCAAGCTTCAATCTACATTTTCATCCTTGGACTTCATGATCTTTGTGCCATCCAAAAATTTTGTAAACATATCAAAATCTTGATCTTTTGTACCTATATGAAGCATCAAAATCTCCTTTTTCAATACATTTTCCCCTATAAAGTGGTAGTGTACTTCAAGATTCTTGGTTATTGCATGGAAAACAAAGTTGGAAGCAAGGTGTATGCTACTCATGCTATAACAATAGATAGGCACATTCAAGTCGATGAATAACTTCTTAAGCCACATAACTTCACATGTCAATTGTGAAAGTGCTCTTTACTCAGCCGCTATAGATGATAAAGCCACTATGGGCTGATTCTTTGACATTCAAGATATGACTTTGCTTTCAATCATCACTAGATAACCACTAGTGTTTCTTCTATCTTCTTCAGATCTAGCCCAATCCACATTAGACTATGCCATGACTTGTAGATCATCATGATATGCATATCATAATCCTTCATTTTTATTACTCTTTGATTACCTAAGTATTCTCCTTGCTACAAACAAGTGAGCAGCCCTTGGACAATGCATGAATTGTGACAAGACCCCTTCTCCATAAGCTACATTGGGTCTTGTAATTTTTGCATAATTGAGTGATCCAACAATAGACCTATACAAAGTGTCATCTTCAAGAGTATTACCATGTCTAGAATGCAACTTCAAATTAATCACCATTGGATTTGAGATTAGCTTGCAATTTCTCATGTCAAACTTTTCAACTGCATCTAGAATGTACTTCCTTTGCATCAACATTATTTCATCTTGTTTGTACACAAATTCAATGGAAAGAAAATACATCAGCTCCACAAGTTTTGAGATCTTAAATTCTTTACCTAGCTTGGATTATATGTCTTCAGTTCCTTTTTTGTCACTACCTATGATAATAAGATCATGTACATACACACAAATGTACATAACTAGTTCACCTCTTTGTTTCATGAGCAGAGAGTGGTCTGCATTAGTTTGCTTAATCCACGCTTGATGAGGTACTCCGCCAATCTATGATTCCATGCATTTGCTACTTTTGTTACACCATAAAGAGCCTTTTTCAACCTGCAAACATGTGTAGAAAACTTACCACTTACAAAGCCTTATGGCTACTCCATATACACTTCATCTTCCAAGTCTCCATTGAGGAATGCATTGTTAATGTCCAATTGGTATAATTTCAATCCTTTGATTGTTGCCCTATTAAGGTATTGATGGTTTTAATTTTAGTCATAATTCTAAAAGTTTCTACAAAATCCACTCCATATGTTTCTGCAAAACCTTTTGCAACAAGCCTTGGTTTGTACCTAGAGATAGTCAAATTGGATTTCCTCTTTACCTTGTAGACCCACTTGCTTCCTATTATTTTCAAACCTTCCTTCTTGGGCACAAGAATCCAAGTCTTGTTCTTTTCAAGAGCTTCAATCTCTTCCTTCATAGCTTCCTTTCATTCTATATGCTTTTTTTCTTCTTCAAAACATGTGGGTTCATGATCCTCTCAAAATTTATTCATATAATCATAATGAGTTGCCATAAATGAATCATATGTGAATGTATCTATTCGATACCTTCGCATTCAAGGCTTCCTCTCTGCACCTTTTGAAGGTATGGACCTTCTATTCCTTAGGTTAAGCTTTGGTACATGTGAAGATTATCCATGGTCTTCATCTCCCATTTTCACTCGATCATCATCAAGCTGCACAAGCTTTGCTTTCCCTTTTGTTGAATGGATTGATGTTGGATTTCTTCTTGCTCCTCCTTTCCAAGGTGATGAATTCTGATCTTCATCCTCTGACTAATGGTTTGATGACCACTTTACTTGATTGATTTTGAGTTTCTTCATGCCTAGATCCATCATCTTTATGTTCCGGAAAATGCTCTACCTTCTTGTACCATGGAAGTAGATCATCAAAAGCTACATCTCTTGAAACTTTGAGATCCTTCGTATTAGGATTGAAGCACTTAGAACCCTTTTGATAATTTGCATAGCCAATGAACTAGACACACTTTTCTGACTTAGCTTGCAAGTTGTGCCTTAGCTCACTAGGAACATGACCATAGCATATACAAAAAAATATTTTGAGGTGGTAGAAGTTCGGATTTGTATCATACCAAGCTTGATAAGGTGTTGAAGTGTGTATCCCTGAGCGTGGTGCCCTATTCATGATGTATGCAGATGTATTGGATGCATCACTAGAAAATGATTGGGCATATTCATTTCATTCAACATTTCCCTAGCTATCTTTGTAATGTACCTATTTTGCATTTCTGAAACCCATTATGTTGGGGTGTATATCTCCATGTTACTTGTCTTTTGATGCCTTCATCCCAAAGAAAATTAGAGAATTAATTGGAGAAGTACCCCCCCATCAGACCTTAGCTTCTTTATGTGGTTACTTATCTCCTTCTTAACCATAGCTTTGAACACTCTAAAGCATTGAAACACATCTGATTTTTGCTTTATGACGTAGGGAGGAGGACTGAACTTGCACATCAGGCTAGACAGCTCAGGGCCTTTGTGGCTAAGCCACGCACCCCATTCAAAATAGAACAAACTTGAACTTTAGAAGTTGGAGGTTCGGACAAGATTTTAACAGCATTGATGATGATGAACGACACTCCCTCGACTCGCGACATGTCGATTCAACATGATGGTCGACGGTCTCCTTCTATGATCTTCGGAATGTGTCTTCTTCACCCTCCTTTTGTGTCTGCTGTTGTTAATAGTTGGAGCTTACTAACAGTGCATCGTAGCTCTGCACATAGACTCTCAGAAAAATAGACCAAAACTCAGAGACAGATTTTGTGTCAGGTTAAAATCGCGCTATGTCCGCGAACATGCAGACAAACTCTCAACATGTCGATTCAACATGATGGTCGGCGGCCATTTAGGATCGTCCAAATAATGTCCAACCTATTCAATGTTGCCGCAACTTTGTGATGCAATCAATATCATTAGTTTTGTGTTGGACTGTTGTGACCTTTTAGATATTTCTGTCAATATCTGCGATCTTCGGAATGTTTCTTCTTCACCCTCATTCTGTGTCTGCTTCTATTAACAGTTGGAGCTTACTAAGAGACTCTCAGAAAAATAGACCAAAACTCAGAGACAAGTTTTGCGTCAGGTTAAGATCGCTAAGTGTTCGCGAACATGCAGACAAATTAACATGCACGCATGCACGCCAGCACGTACACATGGTCCATTTGGCCTAGGTGCGATGTATGACGTGACTCAACTCTCTTTTTTGCAGGAGCCTTCACGAAATTCAGCCGCTTGAGCTTAACACGGAATGATCGATCTGAGAGGAACAATTACGAAAAGCGATAGCATTCTTTTGTTAAAATCCTTAAAGGTCCTGCTCGTTCCCATGTGCAGAATTTATCGCATGTGGATTAGTCTTTCATATTCTGTTCTGCACTCGGATGATCTCTCTTGCTCGTCTTCTTTATTTTTCCTTATTAAAACAGACAAAGGCGCCAAATCATCGTAATTAGGAGCGAATACATGGTGATCACCTACCTTCAGCGCATACATGATGATCACCTAATTTCTGATTATTAGAAATAGAGGTGATTATCAATTATATAAACAACCTGACAATCCGAACGAAAAGATGATTAAACACTAATCTTTAGATCACGCACTAGACATGTCAACCTCCAACTTGGCAAAAAAAAAAAAAAACCATACTTGGAGTCGCCTACTCTCTCTCTCTCTCTCTCTCTCTCTCTCTCTCTCTCTCTCTCTCTCTCTCTCTCAACTTGTTCTTCACGAAATGTACAATGGAACCTGTTGTTTAAAACTGCAAGAATGAAGGCAAAATTTCGAGCTACATTCATGAATTCTGAATGTAACGAAGACTGCAAACAAGCTTCAGTTTCACAATAAAGCTATTCGCTTTTCTCTGACATCTCCTCTATCATATATATATATATCTTTGATCGCCTATTTATGAACGCTCTGTGATAATGCAAGGCAATCTCAATAGAAAACGTTATCCGATATAATGAATAAAATCGATGATAGCTCCAAAAAGAAGATTGGATGCTTTGCGCAAATAGCTCAATCGACCAGAGACATTAAATATTTTGTACGTATGCACACACACTTATAATGGTTCACAAACATACATACACATTCACTCACACACACATAATCATACACGCACAATCACATTCGCAGACACACACACACACATAGATATTAACACACACATTGACACACATACATATATATTACACCTCAATGCTAATGAATTCATTGTTTAATATGCACATAAAATGTGATAATTTAAGATTCTTTTGATCTGCTTCATTAAGAAAACCCATTTAAAACAGAACAAACTTGAACTTTGGAAGTTGGAGGTTCGGACAAGATTTGAACAGCATTGATGATGATGCACGACACTCCCTCGACTCTCAACATGTCGATTTAACATGATGGTCGGCGGCCATTTAGGATCGTCCAAATAATGTTCAATCTATTCAATGTTGCCGGAGCTTTGTGTTGAACAGTTGTGACCTTTTAGATATTCAATGTTGAACTTTGTGTTGGACAGTTGTGATCTTCGGAATGTTTCTTCTTCACCCTCCTTCTGTGTCTGCTGTTGTTCAAAGTTGGAGCTTAGTAACAGTGCACCGTAGTTCTGCACAAAAAATAGACCAAAACTCAAAGACAGGTTTTGCGTCAGGTTAAAATCGCTAAGTGTTCGCGAACATGCAGACGAACTTACGAGCACGCACGCTAGCACGTACACAAATGCAGAGGAGAAATTCAGCCCCTTGAGCTTAACACGGAATGATCGATCTGACAGGAACAACTACGAAAAGCATTCTTTTGTTAAAATTTACATAAGCCTATAGTTACGATGACGCAACATGGTTCAGTTCATCTTTTCTCTTGTGTAAATGCACATCATGATGCTTTTTTTTTTGGGTGACCGTATTACCTTTTTGAGTTACAAAATGGAACATTGAAAATCCATGTATGATAGATTCAGCGAACTCACATCATCGTAATTAGGAGCGCATACATGGTGATCACCTACCTTCAGCGCATACATGATGATCACCGAACGAAAAGATGATTAAACACTAATCTTTAGATCACGCACTAGACATGTCAACCTCCAACTTGGCAAACAAAAAACCATACGGAGTCACCTACTCTTCACATTCTCTCTCTCTCTCTCTCTCTCTCTCTCTCTCTCTCTCTCTCTCTCTCTCTCTCTCTCTCTCTCTCTCTCTAAACTTGTTCTTCACGAAATGTACAATGGAACCTGTTGCTTAAAACTGCAATAATGAAGGCAAAGTTTCGAGTTACATTCACGAAGGCTGAATGTAACGAGAACTCATGTGGGCAAACAAGCTTCAGTTTCACAATAAAGCTATTCGCTTTTCTCTGACATCTCCTCTATCATATATATATATATATATATATATATATATATATATATATATATATATATATATATATATATCATTGATCGCCTATTTATGAACGCTCTGTGATAATGCAAGGCAATCTCAATGGAAAACGTTATCCGATATACTGAATGAAATCGATGATAGCTTCAAAAAGAAGATTGCATGCTCAATCGACCAAAGACATTTCATATTTTGTACATATGCACACACATTTATGATGGTGCACAAACATACGTACACATTCACTCACACCCACATAATCATACACGCACAATCACATTTGCACAGAGAGAGAGATCTCACTATTCTTCTTCTACTTCTCTTGCTCTTTGAACTTCTATGACATATTCCTGCATAGGAGAAGGTCTCCTTTATATTGTTATAGGATTTCTTAAGCCACATCTTCAATCAAAACCTCTTTTAAATAGATACTATATTTAGATTTCCATAACTCTATTTCTTTTAACAACTCTGCCTTTTGTTTCTGCCAAGCTATTCTTTCTTTTTCTATCTTTTCATTCAAGTTCTTGTAACCTCTCATGGCATAAGAAGCATGTGTATTGACTTGTTTTTCCAATTCTTTGGCATCTTCCAATTCTTCTTTTTGTTTTTCTAGCTCCAACATGATTGATTTTTATTCTTTAGTTTGATTATCTAAAGCACTTCCCTTTGCTTTGTAGTGACCCTTCTCCATCAAAATTTTGTTTATCTCTTCATTGGCTTTGGTCAGCACTTGATAAGAAGTTTGTAAAACTCGATTCTTGGATTTTGAATGTCTAATTTCTCCTTCCATTTTTTTAATGTTCTTGCCCTTCTTTTCACATTTATCTTCCAAATATCGTATCTTGTTCCTGCTATGTATCACCTACGTTTCTAGTTGAATAGTTTCATTATTTTTCCTTTGTTCACTAAGTTCTCTTGTCAATCTATTTTGCTCCCTTCTATTATCTTCAATGATCTTATCACCTTTATCAGCTTCAATGATCTTATCACCTTTATCAGCTCAGCTTCTGTTGCTATATCTGATATTATAATGTTTCTGCTTGATGGTCTTAATTTGTCTATTTGATTCAATATTATCTCACAATTTCCTCGCATAACTCTCGGGAATCTAGTTATCTCTAAAATTTCTTCTTTGTTCATAACATTTATCTATTTTTTTGTATCTTTTTCTTCATTCTTTTCCTTTGATTTTGCTGAGAGTGGTTCCTCTTGCTAATTTTCTCTTGTTCAATATCATCTTTAGGCTCTTCTTCATGGTTAATTTCTTGATCCTCTTGATCATTGTCTATATCTTTTTTCTCTTGTTCTTCATCATGTTCTAAAACATCTTTCATCTCTATATCATTGATTTAATTTTCATGTTGAATATCATCCAAAACGTTATGGATGTCTTCCACTATATTGTGCTTAACCTATGTATTTTCTTCCACCACAACTTTTATTTCTATTGTGTCTGCTTCCACAACTTTTATTTCTCTGTCTCTTTATTGGCTTTTGCTTCTTGTTAGGGGCTCTTCCAATAATTTGTGAAGAGGCACTTCCTTCCACCTCTCATATACCACTAGTGATCTCTTGGAATGCCTAGCACAACATTCTATACTTGAATTTCCCATTCTTTATTGTGAAGATGTGCTTGGCCACAATTTTTTTATAATCTTTCAACTCTTTCTCTATCTGTTCCTTCCCAGGTACTTCTTCTTCATCTAATTCTAACTCCACAACTTCTTCATTGGCTTCACTATCTAAGAACTAGTGTCCTCTTGATAGTGGAACTGAGCCCACTTCTAGATTAGCTATGGGAAATCATTTAGTCATCTTCTTGTAAAATAAAATCACAAATAATCCATACCAATTAATCAAGACTCCACATATAAAGTTTTATTCCATCATCACAAGAAGAAATAAGAATTTTACACCACTCATCACATGATCTCATCACTCCATTCTTCAATGACTCTTTATGTGCCCATCATAGTCAAGCCAGGTTTTTATTACTTTTGTAAGTGCAATTGGAGAAATTATGGAATATAATAATAATATGGAAAAATAAAAATAAAATAAATTACAAACATCTCACACAATCCCATTCCTTGCTTTGTGCTTTAAAAAGACAAAAATAAGGCATTTATAGACATCCATATGTTTTCCTTCTTCTTTTCATTTATATTTTTTCTTTGATTTTTTCTTTATATATATATATATATATATATATATATATATATATATATATATATATATATATATATATATATATATATATACACTCATTTTTCCCATCTTTTGTTTGATCCATTGTAAGAGGCTCTTCTCCCCCTCCTAGCTCTTTTACTAATGCAAAAAGAGCTTCTTTTGAGTGCATGGGTTTTTAAAGATCTCGTGCCTAGTGAATGCATGGTTTTGTAACGTAGCCTTACATATGCATTCTCTAATTATGCAATAATTTTTATGCTGCAAAATGAGGGTTTTAAGTAGTTCACTTGAGTGGTTTTCTAATGATGATAATGTTTTTGTATTTTTGTACTTTTTATTTGTAATTGAACTTCAATTGAATTTGTTCTTTTGATTTCTTCCTCCAACACCAACTTCCTTTACTGCATTTATTCTCTAAAGTCTTTTCTTCCTCTCCGTGTTCTTTTATTTCTAAAAATATTTAAGTATGCTTTGTTGTCTGTTGCTTTGGCCTCCATACTTGCTTCTTCTTGACATGTTCTTTGTTGGTGCATTTTACCCAAGCCTACATGCTTGATATATTTGATATTATCCTCATTTGTAAGTCACATGAGTAGTCATGTGAACACCTCTTGTAAAAGAGTACATTTATATCTTTTGTAAATGGGAAAAGAAAAAAGGAAAAGGTTGGCTTACCTCATGCATGATGTAAAAGCAAACTCATAACTCTAACTACTAAAATCACGAATTTTTTGAGCTGAGGTAATATCTCCTAACTTTGGGGATCACTTTTAGGTGGAGCCATTCGAATTCGAATTCAAAACTCCCTCCAAGAATAGCTATAAAAGGAGCAAGAAGGAAGAGGCGATTAGCAAGCCTTGTACGTGACCACTTCATGTCATTTTGTAGAGATTGAAGAGCTTACTCCATAGCTCTATCATTCTACTCCCATTGTGCAAAGATTCATTGCCAATGTGGTTGTAATCATATGTGAATCTATACATTTATTATCATCTACTTCTCTGTTTTGTTCTCTGCTATACTCACTCAGAGAAGTACCTTTAGAAGGTCATATCTCGTGTTTTACTGAACCTTTTTCAGTGTTTTAAAGTGCGTTGGATAGCTCTTACTGTTTAGTTTGTACCTATACATTTTCATGGTCATTGGACTAATATTTTGGGAGATATATGCATTTTACTGCTCACTGGTCTATCTCTGTAGAGCCCCGAGAATTGTGGGAATGTTCCAGAAATTGATGAAACTTGTTCTCAGTGCTCAGTTCATCATTTGAAGTGTTTTAACTTGGATTGGTAAGCTTGCTAAGTCTATTTGCTATGCCCAAAAGGAATTTTTCTAATTCCTTCCAGGTTGAGAGCACTGTTCATCTTTTCCAGCAAGTGTATGTCCAAAAATAGCAAGTTTTGGGAGCTAGTCATTTCGCAACTAGTCTGTCTTGACTTAAACTTTTGGAATACATGTTCCAAAGTACTTGGCTGATATTTTGGTGGATTTAGGAAGCTCAAAGGGTCTACTAATCAACTCTGAAGTCTCAGTTGGCTGGTGTGAAGCTGGTTGTAGCGGCACCTACTCATCTTTGGATTGCATCCACCATCTCTCTTCACAGTGGTATCAGAGCATAGTCAAGCAACATGGGAGATGGATTTCCATCAACAATTGACAAATTGGATCGAAACAACTACCCCGCATGGTCTCTAAGGATGGAGGCTTACCTTCAAGGGAGGAATCTATATGGATTCATATCCGGAGATGAAGCAATGCCAACCATGAGGAACAAAGGGCAACCATCACATGAAGAAGTGGAAGGACTTTCGAATTGGTGTTCGAAGGATGCACTCGCAAGGTCCTATATTCTAAACTCAATCTCTGATTTTCTTTTACCTCATGTCAAGGGATGCAAGAAATCAAGAGAGACCTGGAATGCACTTGCTTCTTTCTTCTCTTCCAATACTCCAGCAAGGAAGAACCAATTGTGGATGGAGTTCACAACAATGAAGAAAAGCCCGAAGCAAAATGTGACTGATTATGTCACAAAGATGAAGGAGATTTCTGACCAACTTGGAAGCATTGGAGAGGTAATTGAAGAGGAGCAAATCATAAGACAAATCATGAATGGAATCAAAGCAGACGACAAGTGGGAGTCATTCACAACAGCCATGGATTTATACATGGATATGCATGTACCCGACCTCAACACACTCATGGGCCAACTCTTCACTCATGAAGCAAAGATTAGCAAAGGTGGTGAGTCCTCAAGAGGTAATCAAACTTCTGCCTTATACTCTGATAAAGCTAAGGTCAAGGACAAGTCAAAGAATAGGAAGAATGAAGATGAAGGAAGCTCTTTCCAAGCAAACTTTGCAGGTAGAGGAAGAGCTAGAGGAAGAGGCAGAGGTGGAAAGCAAGGCAGGGGGAGATTCCAATCATCTCAACCTTGCAACATATGTGGCTTATCTAACCATACTACTGAAGAATGTTTCAGGAATCCAAGGAACTCAAGAGGAAGAGGATTCAATAGAGGTGGCTATGGATCAAATAGAGGTAGATACAATGGAGGCTACAACAACAACAACTACTACAACAACAATTACAACAACAACAACAACTATCAAAGTGGCCATAGAGGAAGAAGAGATTACAATAACTATGCAGAGGACCAAAGTCAAGAAGATTCATTATTGATTATGAATCTATCAGCGAAGAAGGGTAAGGATGATGATCACATATTTTACATTGATTCGGGATGCTCGAACCATGTAGCAGGAAATGTGGCTTTACTTTCTGATTTGGAAGATCCTCATAACAAGCATGAAGTGCAGACAAGAGATGACACAAAGCACTCAGTGGAGAAGATAGGTAATGTGAAGACATCAGATGGGAATATGAACCTCTTAAGCAAAGTCTTGTATGTTCCTACAATTACCAAAAATTTAATAAGTGTTGGACAGATTGTTGAAAAAGGATTGCAGGTTAGATTCAACCGATTTGGAGCATATGTTGAAGACCCAAGGCAAGGCTTTCAAAGGATTGCCAAAGGAGAAAAGACAGGAAGGCTCTTCACCTTTGAAGTGGAAGATACAAAGAACATAGCTTTGTTTAGCTATGGATCTCAAACTCTAATAGAGTTGGAGATATGGCACAAAAGTCTTGCTCACATTGGTGAGAGGACACTCAAACAGATTTGCAGGGACCAAAGTGTACTTGGTTTGCCTAATATCACAAGGCAACACATGATTTATAAGTGTGAAGCTTGTCAACTCGGCAAGGCTCATAGACAACCTTTCAATAAGAAAGGATATATGTATCAAAATCCTTTGGATCTAGTGCACACAGATGTGTGGGGTCCAAGTAAGGAGCCATCTATATCAGGCTCAAGATATTATGTGTCTTTCATAGATGATTGTAGCAGGTGGACCATTCTGTTTTTCATGAAGCACAAGGATGAAGTGTTTAATTGCTTTAAGAAGTATATTGCTCTTGTTGAAAATCAAACAGGTAGGACTTTGAAAAGACTCAGATCAGATGGTGAAAGAGAATACTTCTCTTCTGAATTTGATGCCTTCTTGCATGAAAGAGGCATTAAAAGGGAAGTCACTACAAGGTATACACCCGAACTCAATGGTGTAGCAGAGAGGAGGAACAGAGCTATTGTCGAAGCTGCAAGGTCCATGCTCAACGAAAAGGGATTGCCAAACTACCTATGGGCAGAGGCTGTGTCTACAGCCACATATCTCATAAATAAACTTCCATCTAATTCACTAGATGGAACCACTCCATATGAAGTGTGGAATGGAAGAAGACCTAGTCTAGAGCATTGCAAAATCTTTGGATGCTTAGCCTATGCTCACATTCCTTCTCAAGTAAGAGGGAAATTGGATCCCAAGGCAGAGAAGTGTGTATTTATTGGTTATGATCAAAACCAAAAAGGATATAGATTGTACAATCCAACCAATAAAGGATTTTCTGTGAGTAGAGATGTAATTTTTGATGAAAACAAATCATGGTTTGATGATGACAGGAAAGTGAAGCTGCCATATGACTTGGATGAAGATTTTCCATCACTTCAACCAAAGGAGCCAAAGCAGATTGAAGAAAGTGATTCGGAGATTGACCTAGAAGACTTGGAAAGACTAAAGCTATGGAAGAACAAAGGTAAAGCAAAGATGCAAGATGCCACATATGGACCGGAGATCTCACATCAACCATGTAGAAGGTCTTCAAGGGAGAAGAAGAAACCAGAAAGGTTTGGTTATGATACTTCTTTGGTCACCAAGCACTCAATCTACATTGCAAAGGATTCAACCAATGAAGAACCTACCACATTCGAAGAAGCACAAAGCAAGAAAGCTTGGAGAGATGCAATGGATGAAGAAATGGAAGCCTTGAAGGAGAATGACACTTGGGAGCTTGTACCTAACAAGCCATCTATGAAGATAATCGGATCTCGATGGATATACAAAATCAAGAGGAATCCAGATGGAAGTATAAATAGACACAAAGCAAGGTTAGTTGCTAAAGGGTTTGCTCAAACCCATGGTATTGATTATGAGGAGACTTTCTCTCTTGTTGCAAAAATGCCTACAATTAGGGTTCTCATTAGTCTTGCTGCATCTAGAAATTGGAATCTTTATCAACTTGATGTAAAGAATGCTTTCTTGAATGGATGGATTTCTGAGGAAGTGTATATGGCACAACCTCCTGGATATGAGGATGCACATCATCCTAACTATGTATGCAAACTAAAGAAAGCTTTGTATGGATTGAAGCAAGCTCCAAGAGCTTGGAATTTCAGATTGGTGACTTATTTGCAGGACCAAGGATTCATAGCTAGCAAGGCGGATACCTCTTTGTTCATAAAGAGGAATGGATCTGAAGTGATCTATTTATGTGTGTATGTTGATGATATTATTATCACAGGCAATGATCTTGAAGGAATCAAACAGGTAAAGACTCAATGAAGGAGGAGTTCAAAATAAGTGACCTCGGACCACTCACTTATTTTCTTGGATTGGAGTTGATCTATACAGATTCAGGTATATACATCACACAAAGGAAGTATGTCCATGACATGCTCGTCAAGTTCAAGATGGAAAATACCAAGTGTGCAGGTACACCTATGGAGCAAAATCATAAGCTTAGTGCTTATGAAGGAGAGCCAATTGAAGACATCACAAGCTATCAAAGCTTGGTTGGAAGTTTGAACTATGCAACACTCACAAGGGTGGATATATGCTATAGTGTTAGCATATTGAGTCAGTTTATGCATAAGCCGAGAAGACCACATATGGAAGCGGCCAAGCGAGTCCTCAAGTACCTAAAGGGGACCATGAATGAAGGTTTGTTTTATTCATTTACTTCAGATATTGAGCTAAAGGTCTACTCAGATGCAGATTGGGCCGGATCTAAAGATGATAGAAGAAGCACATCAGGTTATATATCATTTGCAGGTTCAAAAATCATTTCTTGGTCATCAAAGAAGCAACCAACCGTGGCATTATCTTCTACCGAAGCCGAATATAGAGGTTTGGCTAATGCAACTCAAGAAATCATGTGGTTAAAGTCTTTGTACACAGATCTTGGACTTCATTCTTCAACACCTCACATTTTTGGTGACAACACAAGCTCACTACATCTAGCAGCTAATCCGGTATACCATGCTAGAACCAAGCATATTGAAGTCCACTACCATTACGTAAGGGAGAAGCTAATGAGCAAGGATATTCAACTATCCTATGTCTCTACAGATATGCAATGTGCAGACATGTTGACGAAAGCTCTTGATGGTACGAAGTTAAGTAGATTCAAGTTGATGATTGGTTTGCAGGAAATCAAGGACAATTGAAGACTTATTTGAAGGCCAAGCATGTTAGGCTTGAGGGGGAGCTGTTGGTGCATTTTACCCAAGCCTGCATGCTTGATATATTTGATATTATCCTCATTTGTAAGTCACATGAGTAGTCATGTGAACACCTCTTGTAAAAGAGTACATTTTATCTTTTGTAAATGGGAAAAGAAAAAAGGAAAAGGTTGGCTTACCTCATGCATGATGTAAAAGCAAACTCATGGCTCTAACTACTAAAATCACGAATTTTTGAGCTGAGGGAATATCTCCTAACTTTGGGGATCACTTTTAGGTGGAGCCATTCGAATTCGAATTCAAAACTCCCTCCAAGAATAGCTATAAAAGGAGCAAGAAGGAAGAGACGATTAGCAAGCCTTGAACGTGACCACTTCATGTCATTTTGTAGAGATTGAAGAGCTTACTCCATAGCTCTATCATTCTACTCCCATTTTGCAAAGATTCATTGCCAATGTGGTTGTAATCATATGTGAATCTATACATTTATTATCATCTACTTCTCTGTTTTGTTCTCTGCTATACTCACTCAGAGCAGTACATTCAGAAGGTCATATCTCGAGTTTTACTGAATCTTTTTCAGTGTTTTAAAGTGCGTTGGATAGCTCTTACTGTCTAGTTTGTACTTATAAATTTTCATGGTCATTCAACTAATATTTTGGGAGATATATGCATTTTACTGCTCACTGGTCTATCTCTGCAGAGCCCCGAGAATTGTGGGAATGTTCCAGAAATTGATGAAACTTGTTCTCAGTGGTCAGTCCATCATTTGAAGTGTTTTAACTTGGATTGGGAAGCTTGCTAAGTCTATTTTCTATGCCCAAAAAGAATTTTTCTAATTCCTTCCAGGTTGAGAGCACTGTTCATTTTTTCTAGCAGGTGTATGTCCAAAAATAGCAAGTTTTGGGAGCTAGTCATTTCGCAACTAGTATGTCTTGACTTAAACTTTTGGAATACATGTTCCAAAGTACTTGGCTGATATTTTGGTGGATTTAGGAAGCTCAAAGGGTCTACTAATCAACTCTGAAGTCTCAGTTGGCTGGTGTGAAGCTGGTTGTAGCGGCACCTACTCATCTTTGGATTGCATCCACCATCTCTCTTCACATTCTTTAGGTTGATCTTGGTAGTTTACTCTTGCTTTAGGTCTCTAGATATGTTTAGTGTTTTTTCTAATTTTTCCATGGTTTTGTTTTATTTGATTATGTTCTCTATTTTCTTTGTACCACAGGGTTTCCTTTTGATGAATTGGTACTTGTTCTTCATCTTTAGGTAATTCTTGAATTTGTGATTTCTTCTTTTGAGAATTTGAATGTCTCCATGTCTAGCTTGTATGTTTCTTTATCTAGTTCTTGCACATCGTTTTTTACAAAAAAAGGATCAATTGCTTATCAAAGTCGATAGACACTCTGTATTGTTTCATTCACCCTTTACCTAAGATTAAACTTTCAGGCATTAATCTCTCAAACCATTCTTCACACTCAACTGAAGTCTCTTCCTGTCCAATTTTCAAGTTAATTTTCACTTTTGATCATGGAGTGCTTGTCCATTTATTTCTCTTATTACAGTGTGGTTCTCTTGTTTGCTCCCTTTAAGTTGATTCAAAAGTTTATAACTAACTAGGTTTATGTGAGACCCAATAACCCTAATTTTAGTTCCTTAGAAATGTATTTCAACCTAGGTTGCATTATTCGTTATTCGATGATTCGATTATTCGTGAATAATTATGGAATTTTTCAATGACCCCTTATTATTCGACCGAATTAACTGATGCCATATCAGCTTATTCGGACAAGTTTGAATAGTTTTTGCACCACAATTCGCAGATTTTTCAATCAAGGCACTTTCGATCGAAAATATTTTCGATCGAAAACCTTTTCGATCGAAAATATTTTAGATTGAAAAGGTTTTAGATTGAAAAGGTTTTAGATTGAAAAGGTTTTAGATCGAAAAGGTTATAGATTGAAAATATTTTTAATTGAAAATATTTTAGATAGAAAAGATTTTACATTGTATTTTTATCATTTAAAATTCTTTGAGATCGAACATGATCAGGTTGATTATTTATTTTTTTACTTCTAAAACTGCAATATATCAAATAATATAATAACACTTGATCATTCATCATATGATATCATCACGGCACTCCACATCATAAGATTTGAATCAAAATCCACATAATATAAATACAGATCTTAATTTCTAAATTAAAAATCATCGGACATCATCCACATCATAACATTTGAATTAAAATCCATATAATATCATTGGACATATTAACTTTTGAAGTCCATATCATCACTACTATATCAATCCATATCCTAATATTTAAATTAATATTCAATCGATATCATCCACATGATAACATTTGAATTAAAATCCATATTATAGCACTAAACATCTTAACTTTTGAGATTCACATCATCACTACAATATCAACCCATATCATAATCTTTGACTTAACATTAAATCAACATCATCCACATCATAACATTCAAATTAAAATCCATATCATATAATTGCGTGTGTTAATTATTGAAATCCACATCATCACTATACATTACAATCCATACGATCACTGCACACAACACCATAACACTTCAACTCAAAGAAACAACTATATAATATTAACATAATATTTAAATTTAAAACCATAATAGAAAAGATGTTTGATTCACATATATATTCAATTACATCAATCCACTTCAAAATGGTCCTAAGCCACCACTCTCAGATAAGTTAAAACCGTTTCTAGAGATATTTTTAAGAATTTTAAGTAACTTATCTACATCTACTATTTTGATTATATTCTTATTTGTAGTAAGTTCTAATACATACTTGAATTTATGAACCTCATTTTTATTGATGGGAGGATCATCTAAATGTACATAGCCAAGAATCATCTAAAAGGTTTTGGGTTTAGGGTAAAGGGTTTAGGGTTCAACATTTAGGGGTTAGCGGTTAGGGTTCGGGATATTAGGGTTTAGAGCTTAGGGATTAGTGTTTAAGGGTTTAGGATATAAGGTTTAGGTTCTAGCATTGATGGATTAGGATTTAGGATTTAGGTTTTAGGATTAAGGGTTCAGGTTTTTAGGACTTGGGTTTAGGTTTTAGGTTTAATGCTCTGGGCTAAGGGTTTAGGGTATATGGCTTAGGGTTTGAGGTTTAGGGTTAAGGGTTTGAGGTTTCGGGTTTAGAATTTAGGGTTTAGGGTTTAGGGTTTAGGGTGTAGGGTTTAGGGTTTAGGGTTTAGGGTTTAGGGTTTAGGATTTAGGTTTTAGGGCTTGATAATTAGGGTTTAGGGCTTGAGGTTTAGGGTTTGTGGTTTAGGGTTTAGGTTTTTGGGTTTAGGGTTTAGGAGTTCAGAGTTTAGGATTTAGGGTTTAGATTTATGGTTTAGGGCTTAGGGCTTTGGGTTTTGGATTCAGGGTTTTGGGTTTAGGGCTTGTGGCTTAGGGTTTAGCGTTAAGGGTATAGGGCTTAGGGTTAAGAGTTTAGGGTTTATGATTTGGATCGTAGGGTTTAGGGTTGAGGGTGTAGGATGTAGGGTTTAGGGTTGAGGGTGTAGGATGTAGGGTTTAGGCTTTAGGGCTAATGGTTTAAGGTTTAATGTCTAGTTTTTAGAGTGGAGGGTTTGGGGTTTAGGATTTAGGGTTTGGGGTTTAGGATTTAGGGTTCAGGGCTTAGGGTTTAGGGTTTAGGGTTTAGGGTTAAGGATTTAGGGTTTTAGGGCTTAGGGTTTTAGGGCTTAGGGTTTAGGGTTTATGGTTTATGATTTAAGTTGGAGAGTTTAGGGTTAAGAGTTTAGGTTTTAGGGCTTGTCCTTCTAGAGTATAGGGTTTGGAGTTTGATGTTTAGGGTTTAGGTTTAAGGATTAGGGTTTAGGCTTTTGGGTTTGGTGTTTAGGGTTTAGGATTAAGGGATCAATGTTTAGGGTTTAGGATTTAGGGTTTAGGATTTAGGATTAAAGGGTTTAGGGTTTAGGGTTTAGGGTTTAGGATTTAGGGCTTAGAGTTTAGGGTTTAGGGTTTAGGGTTTAGGGTTTAGGGTTTAGGGTTTAGAGTTTAGGGTTCTAGGGTAGATGATTTAGGTTTTAGGGTTTATGTTTTAGGGTTTATGGTTTAGGATTTAGGGCTAAGTATTTAGGGTTTAGGATTTAGGGTTTAAGGTTTAGGGTTAAGGGTTTAGGATCTAGGGTTTAGGATCTAGAGTTTAGGATTTAGGGTGTACGGTTTAGGATTTAGGTCTTAGGGTTTAGGGTTCAAGGTTTAGGGTTTAGGGTTTAGGGTTTAGGGATTAGAGTTTAGGGTGTAGGGTTGAGGCTTTAGGGTTTAGGATCTAGGATTAAGGGTCTAGAGTTTAGAGTTTAGGTTTTAGGATTTAGGGTTAGGTTTAGGATTTAGGGTTTGGGGTTTGGGGTTTAGGGTTAAGAATTGGGTTTTTAGGGTTTATCATGTAGGATTTGGGGTTTTGGGGTTTAGGCTTTGGGATTTAGGATTTATGGTTTAAGGTTTAGTGTTTAGGATTAGGGATTTAGGGTTTAGGATTTAGGGTTTAGTGTTTAGGGTTTAGGGTTTAGAGTTTAGAGTTTAGGGTTCTAGGGTTAAGTATTTAGGGTTTAGGGTTTAGTCTTTAGTGTCTAAGTTTTAGGGATTAGGGTTTAGAGTTTAGGGTCTAAGGTTTAGGTTTTAGTGTTTAGGATTAATGGTTTAGGGTTTAGGGTTTAGTGTTTAGGGTTTGGGGTTTAGGGTTCAGAGTTTAGGGTTTAGGGTTCGAGGTTTAGGGTTTAGGGTTTAGGGTCTAGGGTCTAGGGTTTAAGGTTTAGGATTTAGGGTTTAGCATAAGGCTTCAGGATTTATGGTTTAGGGTTTAGGGTTTAGGGGTTTAGGGTTTCGGGTTTAGATAGATAGATAGATAGATAGAAACCTAGGTGAATACATTGGTTCTTAAGTTGAAAGGTGGATATATAGATGCTACAAAAGATTTTACTAGAGGAAACAACATATAGGCATAAATAAAATAAGAAAGAATGGCTTCACGTATAGTTTTCGTTGATTATGATTGCGATCATGCATGCTCAAATGACCATGTATTATTTAAAAGTAATTTGGCTAATGCAAATTATATCTAGAACATGGAGCCAATAAATTGAAGATGTCCATAGGGAGATAAAAAATTATGGAGAGGTTTGAGACATTTCCCACTTAATACGAGAGTGAAGCACATGTGTGGATATAGGGAACTTGCAAAACTTTGATGTGGTTTGAAGAGAATAGTTAAACTAATTGTAAGCTACATGTGTTGTATATAATAATATAGATTAAAAATGGAAATCGTGCAAAAGGGATCCATAGCATTTACAGTTTAGACTTTTAGATAATGTGAGTCCTTTTGGATTGTGATCAACAAATTGGTCATATTCTTTAATAAAGGAATCTATACAAGCATTTTGTATTATCCCTTGTGAATCTATACAAGCAAATAGTAAAAAAATGAGTCTTTATGTAGCTCTTTTGATGAAACATATTTAAAAGATTTCTGATCTAAAATCTTTTAGATCTAAAACCTTTTTCAATCTAAAATGTATTCAATCGATCGAAAACTTTTTCAATAAAAAATCTTTCCAACCGAAATTCTTTTCGATAGAAAGATTATCGATCGAAAAAAGAGGGCATACAAATTTTTATTCAAGGATATTCAGAAAATCTTGAATTTTTTGAACTTATTCAGTATTTTCTCATTATTCCATCGAATAAATGCAACCTAGATTTCAACTATTGGTATGTGAATTTTTATTTCCTTTTGTTCAATTTCACAAAGCATTAGGTTTCTTATCTCTTTATTTTTGTTGATCCTTTCCTCTAAGCTTCCTGTCTTATTTTTCTATCTTCCTCTTTTCTTCTTTGTGATTATTGTAATCTTCTTCAAAATTTTGTTGTTAAACTTTCCATGTATCTTTTTATTTTGCATAATTTTGCATCATTTCTCAACCTATATTTGCCAATTGAATAGGTCCACTATAGCTAATCTTATGAAGGATGTAAGGACCATGTCCTCTTTTTTCAATTCTTTTACTATGTTCCTTCAATGTGTAAGCTAGGACTAAATCGCCTTCTTGTAAGTCCTTCTCCTATGCAAATCATGATAGGGTTTTTTTCTTCTTTTATTTGCATAGATACTCATGATAGCTTGTAATTTGGATGCTCCCAAATTTTTTAACTCCAAAATTATATCTAGCAATTCATGTCTTGTCAAATGTAATTGATTCCCTATCCTCAAAGTTGGTATAAGGAATTTCATTGGTAGAACTGCATCATGTATTGCTCTGTCAATGTTTCAATTACTTGATTTAGGAGATGAGTCCCTATATCACTTACCAATTCTATTGGTAGCACATATCTAGTGATAACATGTTCATACAAGAACTTGGATATTGTTTGAGCATCATTTTTCACTATGGCTTTTGCTTTAGCCCATTTTGTTAGATATTCACTTTCCACTGCATGAGAAATTTCAGCTAGTGGATGTATAGTTCCAATGAAATCCAATCCCCATTTGCTAAATACTCTAGCAAATATCAAAGGTATAAGAAGCATATCATCTTTCCGAATAGGTGGTTTGGTTATTTGGCAAATAGCACATCTTTGAGCATAAAATTTAGCACCTTGGAATAAAGTAGACCACCAGAATCATGAACATAGGATTATCTTAGCGATAATCTGAATTGAAAAGTGACCTACTACGCTCGAATGAGCCAATTACAACATCTCTAAATATTTTTCCTCAATAACACAGATTCTTAGGTATCGATCCATTCCTCTCTTGTATAGTTGATCATTTATAAGTATAAATTCCTTATCTCCTATATATTTCTTTTGTCTGAAACCATCTTCATTATTTCCTGAGGTTCTTGTATCAAATATTCCACAATACGATTACTCCATTTAGGTTTTCTTGACACCAAAACAAGGTTATTGGTTCATCTCTCTAATTATTCTTAGATTTTTCACAATGAGATACATATGTCTCCACATCTTTCTCTTTTTTCATCCAATGAACTCCCATTCTTGCTAAATTATTTAGAGTAACAATCTTTGAAGCATGAGAACATGGATTCCAAAGATGTGCTTTCTCTAGATAATTTTGTTGTTCTTCTTCAAGTACACAATATTCTAGAACTCCTACGTTATTCAAATTATACAAGTTTCTTCATAGTAGAATAAAGTTTCTACTTTGCAAAATCAAATGATTTGGAGTAAAATTGGAATTCCTTGGTCCAATTGATAAAATTGGTACCAAACAATTTTTCATGACTTGGTATGCTCTCTATCTTGAATAGATAAGCATAGGGTAGATCATCATCTATATTTTCTGGCTTTTCTCCTATTAAGATTCTAGATAAATGATGAGCTCTCAAAATGTGTTTTTATTTGTTTTAATAAAAATTCAAAGTCAAATTCCATTAATAATAAGAACCATCTCACTATCCTTCCCATTTCAAAAGGTTATTTACTAAATATACTAAAGCTTGATGATCCACAAAAGCATTTAAACTTATTAGCCAGTAGATAATGTCTAAATTTGTTTACTGCAAACACCATACCCAACCCCTCTCTTTCATTTTTGGTGTAGTTTTTCTTGGCCTAATTCAAATGGCTACTTGCATAGGCTATAGGAAAATATGTCCACTTTTCTTCCTTCTAAAGGTTGTGTCAAAACACACCGTAATGTAGAGTTTGAAGCATCCACATGTACATGGAATATTGTATCACATTGAGGTGTTTTCAGTATTTTTGAGGCGATTAAACAAGTTTTTAGGGTTTCAAAAGCTTTATCACGTTATCAGTCCATACAAATTTAGTGATAAAAGCATACAGAGGTTTTGCAATATTTGCATACTTGTACACAAGTTTTTTATAATATCCACAGTGTTGCATGAATATTTGTAATTCTTTCACATTTGTTAGCTTGGGAAACTTTACTATGGATTTTATTTTTTTCTTCATCAGTAGAGATGTCATTTTTGGATACTATGTGTCCTAACATTCTTCCTTGTCTCACAAAAAGACATACTTTTTAGGATTAAGACAAACTTTATAAGTTCTACATTTTTTTAATATATTTCACAGGTCTTGTAAATGATCTTCCATTTGGTCTGAAAAGGTACATAAATCATCAACATAAATTTCTATTTATATTTCTTAGAAAATATTTAAATAAATGAGACATTAACCTTTGGAATATGGTTGGTGTATTAGTTAAATCCAAATGCATAACCCTAAATGCATATACACCCTATTTTGTTGCAAAGACAATCTCATCTTCCAATGCAATTGGCACTTGGTTATATCCTGAGAAACCATCCAAAAACCTATAAACTTCTTTTCCAACCACTCTCTCCAAGAGATGATCTTTTATTGGCAATGGATTGCTATCTCTAATAGTAGCAGCATTTACTTTCTTAAGATTGATTCAAACTCTAAGTTTGCCATTCTTCTTTGGAACCTACATACGCACATATGTACACATATACATACACAAACATATTCGCATAAACACGTACATACACACATATATATACATGCATACACACATACATACATACATGCATACACACATACATACATACACATACATACATAAAGACACATACACATACATACATACACACACGCATAGACACACATACATACATTCATATGTAGACATGCACACACAGACACACATAAAAAAATACACCTACACACATACATACACACAAATACATACATACATATACACATACACACATACATAAACACACACACACCTACACATTTACAGATACATAGACACATTCACATTCATACACATGCACGCACACATACACTTGCACATACATACACACATAATAATTATGCACACATACATACATATACACACATATAAATACACATATACATATGCAAACATACATACACACACGTACACATACACATATACACATACACATACACAAAAACATATACATACATACACACATACATATACACACATACATACGCATACAAAAGAATGATTGTTTTAGTAGATTTCCTTTTGTGAAGGTAGAATAACTTTTGGAAGCATGTATTTTTCTAGGTGCAAAGAATTTTTCGCAAGCAGTTTCATGGCGTGCATGTCATTCTTTATTTATAACCAAGTGGATTATTTAATTAAAGCATGTCAGCCTTACTTTCTTAAGGTCTACACACCTTAATTTTTTTTTTTTAAGTTCCATATTCTAGGGGAAATGCTTCACAATGTTTTCCACTATATGGGATTATATACGACGTGTGTTTCCCTAGAATAAATACATACATACATACATAGATAAATAAATACATGCATACATACATAAATAAATAAATACATATATAGATAAATAAATACATACATACATAGATAAATTCATACAAACACACATAAATACATGCACACATAGGTATATACATACATACATTCATATAAGAATACATACATACATACATACATACATACATACATACATACATACATACATACATACATACATACATACATACATAGATACACATATGTCTATACATACTTACATATATAAATGCATGCATGCATACATACATATATACTTGCATACGTACACATATATATACATACACACATAATACATACATACATATACACGTATATGTACATACATATATACATGATAAATACATACATACATACAAGCACACATAAAAAAATACATACATGCATACATAAATACATACATACCTACCGATATACATACATACATACATACATACATACATACATACATACATACATACATACATACATACATACATACATACATACATACGTACATACATACATACATGCATACATACATGCATGCATGCATGCATGCATACATACAAACATACAATATATACATAAATACAAACATACATACATACATATTTATATACATACATACATACATACATAATTACTTAATTGATTACATAGATACATTTTGGTAAATTTGGCAACTCCCTATGCAACTAGAACTGTGATGTGACCTCCCAAGTTACATTGAAATGGACACTATTTTGAAAATTAGATTAGTTATCATAGATAGTACAAATGTTTATAGAGATATTTTGACCACTCAAACTAGACTAAGAAGGATATCAAATGAGATAAATCTCATCCCAAATGGATCCTCACACATATAATGGAAATTTCTACAAAAAAGGCTTCTTGGTGTGCACTCTCACACACCTATGCAGAGACAACACTTTCACTCTAGACACAAAAAATCAGAGAATATACAGAGATAGATCCTGAGATTTAATCCAATTTAAAAGACTTGTTTATCTATCCAAGAGGAGTAAAAGCATAGAAAATGGTTTCCTATAATAGGAAAACCAATTAATATAGTGCATAGAAATAGAAACTAGTCATTATATACATAGGCAATGAGATATCATAACTCAAACTTATGGTGAAGAAAGTAGGGGGGCTTGCTCTATGGAGTCTAGAACTTGTAGGAAAGGATAATATAAAAATAAAACACGTGTGAGCATGCAAATATCTGTTATCCAAGCCTAATATATACAAAGCAAGTAAGGTCCTACAATCTAGGAACCACTTTTCCTAAAATTGCTCCTCCCAAATTAGAGGACTTGATTGGACTGATTTGGGGAGTTGTTGAGTGATTCCTTTTGGTGAAATCTTTTAAATTGATGTCTTCATACATTGGTCCACTTGTACAAATTATTTTGTGTAGGGACTTTTACTTTGAAGCTTGACTTTCAACACTCCCCCTAAAGCTTCAATCTACATTTTCATCCAAGGTCCTTCATGCTAATGCATTTCTTGGATTTCATGATCTTTGTGCCATCCAAAGATTTTGTAAAAATCTCAAAATCTTGATCTTTTGTACCTATATGAAGCACTAAAATCCCTTTTTCAATAAGTTTTCCCCTATGAACCAAGAACCAAGAAATGGCATGATAACCCCTCTATTTCATTTGTGGTGTAGCTTTTCTCAGCCAAATTCAATTTTCTACTTGCATAGGCTATAGGAAAATACAATTTGATTCCTTCTATAGGTTGTGCCAAAACACATCCTAATGCAGAGTTTGAAGCATCCACATGTACATGGAATAGTATATCCCGTTGAGGTGTTTCATTATTGATGAGGTGACTATATGCGTGTTTAGGGTTTCAAAAGCGTTATCACATTAAACAGTCCACTCAAATTTAGTGATCAAAGCATATAGAAGTTTTGCAATATCTACAAACTTGTACACAAGTTTTCTATAATATCTATGGTGACCCATGAATCTTTGTAATTCTTTCACATTTTTTAGTTTTCAAAATCTTTGAACACATGAGACATTAACCTTTGGAATGTGGTTGATGCATTAGATAAATAAAAAGGCATAACCATAAATGCATATACACCCCATTTTGTTGCAAAGGCATTCATGTTGACCTTCCAATGCAATCAGCACTTGGTTATATCTTGAGAATCCATCTATAAGACTACAAACTTCTTTTTTATCAACTATCTCTAAGAGATTATCTCTTATTGGCAATGGATAGCTATCTCTAATAGTTGCAGCATTTACTTGCTTAAGATTGATCCAAATTCTAATTTTTCCATTCTTCATTGGAACCACATCTATTGGTCATAGCCATTGAGTATACTCAATTTCATAAATGAAATTAGCGGCCAACAATTTTTCTATTAATCTTTTGTATATTATTTATCATTGTATGTATAATGCTATTGCTTATTAGCTTTTCAATATGGTGCTATAGCTATTCTATGCACACAAATTTTAGGATCTATACCTTTGAGATCTTTCTATGTAGGCACTGAATTCTCTAACTAGTCTAGTTAAGGCCTCTTCTTCTTCTTTTGTCATATCATCGGCTATTAAAATATGTTTGTCTTCTCCCCCCTCAGGTTATCACTATCCTTTTTGTTTCTTAGTAATTATCATAGGACTCTCCCTTTTTCTTATCCCTCTGTGGTTTCAATTTTAACAATAATTTGTCTTCAACTTCATATTTTTTTATTTTGATGCAACGTCAAATTTTTCTTGTTCTTTTTGGGTACTCCTTTTTTTAGCTTCTTTTTTTGTGTCTCTATTTTGTGATCTCTGTGATGTTTGATTTTGGTGTATTTTCCTAAGATTTTGTCTTTGATGGCATCAATTGCTTGCATAGTTTCTAGGTATGAAGTTTTTCTATTTACCTCCAATTTTGATTCCTTTGTTTTGGATGCTAACTTCTCCTCTTCCACTCTTATCATTCTTTGTCCTATATGAAAAATATCATACCCCTCCTCATTTTTAAAATTTATCCCCACATTCTCTTCATTGGCTACATCCAAGGTAGACAAGATCTGATTCCATTGAATTTTGGAGGTATATATATTTCATCCTTAATTTTCCTCTTAATTATATAATCTTCCTTTCTTAGAATAAATCTTTTTGGTAATTTTTCACTTGTTGGGACCAAATGCCCAAAGTTGCTTCATCTTCACTTCCTTCAATTGACATTTTTGTTTATTCATCTGTATTATCATGTTCATGGTGGACCTTATTCCATTCCCTTGGAAATATGTCATGGTAATTTCCCCTCCTTAGGTTGATTTTAGTTACATTTCCTAGGTTTTGCAAATAAAGGCAATCCTTTCCCCAATCTTTAACTACTTGTAGTTGTCTCATAAAGGTCTTCCTAAGATGATCTCATATGAGGTAAGATGAGGAAATTCAACTATTGCAAAGATATGGTCATTTTCTATTTTACAAGTTTTAATGATTACTTTTTCCCAAATACCTAAAGGTTTTCTATGTGTCCATCTCCAAGTTAGAGTTTCATCCTAGTATATTTAAATTTTTGAGCACCCCATTCTTCCCAAGTTTTTCTTGTCATAATGGCTACTCTAGTTCCACTATCTAAAATGGAATTTGTTTGTTTATCTACATAGTGGATTGAAAATATCGTATTCCCCTCTTCTCCCTCATATTATCCTCCAATTTTGTCTATTGGTACTTGCATGAGTGATTATTTATCTGTGCTGACAAGATTTTCCATTGATTTTTTCTTCTTTTGACTTAGAGATGATTGTCGATGAGGGTTGTGTTTGATTATTTCCTTTAGATTCCATTGATACAACATTTTTAAGTGATCATCAACCTCACTTCCATTTTCAATGTTATCTCCTCAATTAGATTTGTGCCCCTAATTTGTTCTATTCCTTCTTGAATCTTGGAGTAAGGTGGTTGAGCATGTTGGTGCTTTTCCAATTTGTTCTCCAGTACCTCCTTCCAAACTCTTTCTTGCAAATTTCCTATGCTTTTGGGGTTGGTTTCTAAAGAGTCTCCTTCTAGCAATTGTAGAGTTTTTTCTATGATTTCCTTGCATATATGCAACTCTCTACTTCTAACTCAAGAATTGGATATACTTTTTCTTGATCACCTAGAATGGTTCCCTATTTTATTCTTGCTTTATATGCCTTGATCAAAGTGTCTATTTCTTTTGACAAGTCTTGCATTTGCATGTGCTCAATTTTTTGTTTATAATCATTGTCTTCTAATTTCTTTTGAAGTTTTGTTTAGAATGTCTTTTCCAATTCTTCCATTTTCTTTTCCCACTTTACTTTTTGCTTACCTATCTTTTCTTTCCATGAAGAATTATTTTTCATGTCCCTCTTCTTCTCCTCTATGCTTATTTTTATCTATCCAAATATTGTTTGAATGTCTTAGCTGTTATTCTTACATTCTCATCTTGTTTTTGTTTAAATGTATGAATTAATGTAGTTGCACTATGTTTAATGCCAATTTCGGAAAATTCTCCTATGATTTCTTCCAAAAACCTATCTATGTCCACAAACATTTCGTTCCTTAATGGAAAAAACCAAGTTAGGGAAAGTCCTAATAAAGTCAATCCAAAGGCTTCAAATTGAGCTTTGTATTCCCCTATTTCTTCTACTCTTAGAATTTTTTTGTACCCATCTACATGATCATGAGGATCTATAGATCCTTCATATTGATTCTTCATACATTTTGCTACTTGGTATGCTCTCAAGTTTATTCCAGGATTATTTCATTCACTTCTTCTTCTAATGGGGAATTCATTCAATCCTTCTCCTTCCCTCGGGAAAGGGTTAGTTGAAGTATAATGGGTTCTTTATCTTTGTGGCTCTAGAAGAGTATGATATCTACTATTCATTGATGTCTGGTAACAAGTACTGACCTCAATCTCACCAATTTCAAAGTGTTTCCCTAAAAAAACCCTACTTTCCCCAAGAGGGCTAGGGTTAAATCTATCTTCACCTTGAGTTTGGAATTTCTTCTCCCAATTAATCCATTATAGAGCACAATAAGCCTGATTTTGTTTGTATGTCAAAAATCTAAACTTTTCAACTCAACTAGAAAAACCAAAATTTTGAGCTCATAATTGCGTTTTCCTTAGAGGATCACGATTGTCAATGTATCTGAGTTTTTGAAAATTTTCCTTAATTTTTGGATTTTTTTATTTTTTATTATATTCAAGTATTTTAAAAATCCTTGAAAATCGTGTTTTTGAGTGATTTTAAAACTCATGATTCTGTTTAAAAAATTGCCTTTTTCCTTTAGAAAATCATGATTTTGACAAATCACAATTCCCATATGAGAATCGAAATTTTCATGCTCCAAACACGATTCTAAATGAGAACCGGATTTTTCCCAAATTGCAATTTTCAAGTGCTCAAAATCATTTTTTCTTGTCACAATCATGTTTTTTCATGATTGTGAGGTGAGAATCATAAAATTCTTGATCCTCATGATTGTGATTCTTTGTCACAATCATGATCAAGCACAACTGTGATTTTTAGTTGAAAATTGCATTTTTGCAAAGAATCATGATTTTCTTTGTTTTCGCAGAATTGCAATTTAATGTTGGTTTTGGTGGTCCAAATTGTATGCGAGTTTTTTGTGAGCTTTTCACATGCATTAACAGAACCTTTTCATTTTAGTGTCATGCAATAAACATAATCCAACAAAATTTATCTCTTTCTCATTGAAACATTAAAAACTAAAAATCATAATGCTATATCTATAAGTTATCTACCATTTTTCCACCAAAAATTTTTCAAACTATACTAATATGAACTATCAAAAGATTTATCTTTACTTTGATTGCAAAAAACTCTTGACACTTTGTACTTTGGAGTTGTCCTCTCCAATTATCATAGTATAAAGGAAAAACAACCTCAAACACTTAAATTGTGAATCCGAGAAGTATGTTAAGACCCTAGACCTTTCTTCATCAATGGAATCCAAGCTTTACCATCACAAGATAAATTTTATCAAGTTTTTCACAAAAATTATTGCTAATTCCCATAATTCTTGTAGATTGACTTAAGAATACGCTTTTTTAGTATTTCTTGTGCCAAAAAATGTTCTATTTATCAAAATAAATACATTACTAACATCAAATTGAAATTTCCATACCTATATTCCTGTGATGAGAGAATCCCAATTTTGATATATTCACACAGTCAAGTATCAAATCCGTCTTCTTGTATTATTTTCCCTACGTGGGTGTTTTTGTAATCATAAGTGTATTTCCGAAATCTTGTCTAGTGAAGCTGAAGAGCACAATCTAGTGCTCCCCTGACATTTTGGCAAGACTCTCTTCTATCCAAGACCAGGCATCATGGAGAATGCTTATGAACAGATCGTAGCATCACTTCAAAGTCTCCAACAACAAGTCGAAGACCTAAGTCATCGATAGATACAAGTCAAGATGGGACATTCAGTGCATGTAGGTGCACTCCTCCAAGAATTACAAGAACGAATCGGGAGTCTTCAAGCAAACAAAGGGAGTATTCAAGTGAATCAACGGCCTAGTACATCATTTACGAAGGAACCCAAGAATTGCATGCAAGAAAATTTCGATGGGGATCACACAAGGTTTCGTGGATTTCTCCAGCAAGTTGAATTGTACATCCGTATGCAACCTGACAGATACCCTAACGAGGCATCCAAGGTCGGTTTTATTGGAACCTTGCTCTGTGGCCAAGCATTATCATGGTTTGCACCAATCTTGGAGAAGAACATGGCAGTACTTCAGGACTATGAGGGGTTTCTTCGAGAACTCTCCGCCACATTTGGAGATGCAGATACAAGTCGAGTAGCAGAAACAAAACTTTGGAAGCTACGTCAAGGTAACCACCCTGCCTCTACCTATGCATCTGAATTTAGGCAGCTGATATGTGATCTCACTTGGCATGAAGATTATTTCATAAGCCAATTCAGATGGGGTTTAAGAGATGATGTGAAGGACCTGTTGCTCACGATGCCAGAGGTTAAAACATTGAATGAATATATCATGCAAGCCATTCAATGTGATAACCGACTTTTTGAAAGGAAACAGGAAAAACAAGTAGAAGGAAGACCTCGCCAGTGGAAACCTTTCCAACGGACTACTAAAGATGAGTCCATGCTTGAACCTATGCAAATAGATGTAACTAGGTTTCAACCTTTAACACTAGAAGAGAAACAAAGAAGGAGAGTTAATAAGTTATGTCTCTACTGTGGAAACCCTGGACATATTGCAAGTAATTGTCCAAATAAGAGAACAAACTCCAGAGCCGCAGCCACCCTTGTAGAGCAGGGAAACGAGGAAGTCCAGTTGTAAAAGAGACCCTGCAGCCGGACCATGATATAAGAAAGGGTCTCATAATTCCAGCTACACCCACAGAAACATGTCTTGCTCCTGTCAAGTTAATCATGCCCAAGAAGACCCTTTCCCTTACAGCCCTAGTAGATTCAGGAGCCTCCTCATGTTTCATCGATGAAGGATTGGTTAAGAAACATGGAATTCCTGTACTTCAGAAGAACAAACCAGTAGTAGCTGAAGTAGTAGATGGACGACCTCTAGCATCTAGGAATATAACCATGGAAACCACACCATTAAGAGTACACCTTGGTGACCATGAATCCCATATATGTTTCAATCTAATATCAAGCCCAGTACATCTAGTTATCATTGGAATGCCTTGGTTAAAGAAGCATAATCCATACATTAATTGGGAAAAGAATAAAATCACCCGTCGAGATATCCAGAAGAACCCAACATATATCGGAGCCAAATCCTTCGTACATGTAGTAAGGAAGGAGCCTACATATATGATCTATGCCATACCAGCTCAAGAATCCAAGAAAGATGATCCAGTACAGCTACCCAATCAGTACAAAGGCTTTGAAGATGTTTTTGAAAAGAAGAATGCAGATATCCTCCCAGAGCATAGACCTTACAATTGCCCCATAGATCTTCAAGAGGGAGCACAACCACCCTTTGGACCAATCTACAGACTATCCCCAGAAGAACTTACAGACCTACGCAAGAACATTGATGAGAATCTAGCAAAGGGGTTTATCAAACACTCTTAGTCTTTAGCAGGAGCTCCTATTCTATTTGTAAAGAAGAAGGATGGGACTCTCCGGATGTGTGTAGACTATCGTGGATTGAACAAAGTCATTATAAAAAGCAGATACCCTCTACCACTCATATCAGAGCTCTTGGAACGCCTTGGAAAAGCAAAATTCTTCACGAAAATTGATCTTTGAGGAGCTTACAACCTTGTCAAGATCAGAGAGGGAGATGAATGGAAGACAGCATTTCGAACAAGGTATGGGCATTTTGAATATGTAGTTATGCCATTCGGTCTTACAAATGATCCAGCTGTCTTCCAACATATGATGAATCATATCTTTCGAGAATATTTAGATGATTTTGTTGTAACATACCTTGATGACATCTTGATATTCTCCAAAAATCTAGAGGATCATGAATGTCATGTAAAGATAGTCCTAGAGAAACTAAGAGAAAAAGGATTATATGCAAAATTGGAGAAGTGCTCTTTCCATAAGACAGAAGTGGAATTTTTAGGGTACATTGTATCAGATAAAGGAATTTTTATGGACCCTAAGAAGATTCAGACAATCCTTCATTGGCAACCACCTTCATGTGTTCAAGATGTACAATGTTTTCTGGGTTTTGCCAACTTCTATAGGATATTCATCAAAGATTACTCCAAGATAGTGACACCTCTTACCAAGCTTACAGGGAACTCCAAATTCTCATGGACCGAAGAAGCTGAAAAAGCATTTCAGACCTTGAAATCAGCATTCACTACTGCTCCAATTCTAGTTCATCCTGATTCTACCAAGCCCTTCTTCCTAGAGACAGATGCATTAGACTTTGCCCTAGGGGGCATTCTCTCACAATATGGAGATGATGGACACCTACATCCAGTTGCATATAATTCAAGGAAATTTTCTCCTCCAGAAATTAATTATGAAATTCATGATAAAGAACTTCTTGCCATAGTGGACGCATTTGATACTTGGCATCACCATCTAGAAGGAGCAGCTCATAAAGTCATCGTGTATACAGATCACAAGAACGTAGAGTATTTTATGACCACCTACATCCTCAACAGAAGGCAATCTCGATGGAGTAACTTTTTATCCAGGTTCGACTTTGTCATCACATATCGTCTAGGAAGGCAACAGTGTCAGTCAGATGCCTTGTCAAGAAGATCTTACCTTGCACGAAAGAAGGGCGAAGAGGCCTTTGATCAACAAGAAAGTGTATTACTCAAGCTTGAGCATCTCCAGTTAGCAGGTATCTCTTCAACCCATCCTGAAAATTCAGCCTTGAATCATTTGATCCGTGAGAATCTACCACAAGATGAATTATTTTGTAATGTTAAGCACAAAACTCAAGAAGGAAAAGTCCAAGAAGTAAATGAATTCCAAGAAAAGGACGGGTTACTATTCTATAAGAACCTATTATATGTCCCTCCAAGAAAGCCCAGGATCCAAGTACTTCAACAACGTCATGACAACCGTGCAGCAGGACATTTTGGAGTAAATAAAACAATAGAACTCATATCCAGGTATTTTTGGTGGCCTCAAATGTGGAAGGAAGTCAAAGAATATATCCGAACCTGTGACACTTGCAATAGATCTAAGGTACCACGACATAAGCCTCATGGCCTCTTGCAACCTTTACCTATTCCAGAAAGGCCATGGGCTTCATTATCTATGGATTTCATCACAAATCTACCAAAGTCAGATAAGTATGATGCCATTCTTGTTATTGTGGATAAATTCACAAAGATGGCACACTTCATTCCAACTACAAAGGCAATCATAGGTGCAGCCACTGCTAGACTCTTTCTCAGATACATCTTTAGGCTTCATGGATTGCCTCATGATATTGTCAATGATCGAGGTCCACAATTCATATCCAGCTTTTGGAACAGTCTTTGCAAGCTCCTTGGTGTTCAAGTTAAACTATCTACAGCAAATCATCCACAGACTGATGGACAAACAGAACGGGTGAATCAAGTCCTAGAGCAATATCTCCGTTGCACTAGCAACTATCACCAAAATGATTGGTTTGAGTTGTTACCCTTTGCAGAGTTTGCCTATAACAATAGTGTTCATGCATCTACTAAGCAAACTCCCTTCTTTGCAAACTATGGACAACATCCAAGGATGGATATACAACTCTCAAATCATGTCAAGAACCCAGCTGCCAGAGACAAGGCCTAGTACCTGATGGACATTCACAAAGAACTCAAGGAAGAGATCCATAAAGCTCAACAATAATATAAGTACTATGGAGATCAACATCGTGTCCAGAATCCATCGTATCAAATTGGGGATAAAGTATGGTTACTCAGAAACAATTTGCAAACTTCAAGGCCTTGTGCAAAGTTAGATCATCAAAGATTTGGTCCATTTACCATCTTGGCCAAGATTAATCCAGTCACCTTCAAGCTCCAGCTACCAAGTACCATGAGAATACATCCAGTTTTCCATGTATCCATGTTGGAACCATATCAGATTTCACCATTGAGGGGGGAGAGACCTAGTCCTTCACCACCTATCGAGATTGATGATCATGAAGAATTTGAAGTCGAGCATGTCCTACATTCGAGAATATCCCAAGGAAGATTAGAGTACCTTATTCATTGGAAAGGGTATGACATCAGTGATCGTACTTGGGAACCTGCAAAAAACCTTCAAAGAGCACCAATCAAGGTTTGAGAATTCCATAAGAAAAATCCAATGAAGCCGAGACTAGAGAACATGACCGCTCCTCTTGGAACTCGTCGCTTGAGGGGGAGGTAATGTCATGGACAAAGGAAACTCTCAGATTCCATGTGAATCCTATATCTCATGATTGGTTCAGAATTTGGGGAAACTAATGCTTCCATTGCGTCCGAAACGTGCCAAAACCTTAAGATCAATTGTCTTCTTGCTTGATTCTGACATCCAGAGATCATGCTACAAATTGATGACATCATCGATGACATCATCACTTTGTAACCGCCCTAGAACCGCCCTTGGAAAACCTATATAAGGAGGAGTTGGCCACATTCATAATCAATCTTGCCAATACCAGTCTTGGGAGCTCAAGGAGTCACGACCGCCAAGTAAGTACTCTCTAAGTTCCAGTTCCAGTTTCTGTCTTGTTTCATGTTCTAGTCCTGTCTAGTCTAGTTCTTGGACATCCTGTCTTGTCCTCTTGTAATCTTGTAGTACGAGATCTTGTCAAGTTCTTTCTTGTATTCAGTTCATCTCCCAGAAGGGAGTTCTTGTAATCCAGACATCTTGTCATACTCACGATCCCGGGTTGTGGGATCTCCTGTATCATCTCTAGTCCAATTTTCCATAACTATTGGTCCCGGTTTGTGGGACGTCTTGTATCGAATTCGGCTTCTTGTATTATTTTCCCTACGTGGGTGCTCTTGTAATCATAAGTGTATTTCCGAAATCTTGTCTAGTGAAGTCGAAGAGCACAATCTAGTGCTCCCCTGACAGTAGGTGCAAAGATTTCATCAAAATCAATGCATCTTTCTATGCATAACCCTTTGCAACAAGCCTAGCCTTATACATGTCAACTATTCCATCAGGCTTATGCTTTAGCTTGTATAACCACTTAATGCCAATGGCTTTGTTACCAGGAGGCAAGTCACATAAAGGCCAGGTACCATCTTTTATGATAGCATCATATTCAGATTGCATTGCAGTCATCCAATGTTCAGAATTTTGTGCTTCATCATACGAAACAGGCTGAGTCTCATCACAAATACTAGAGGCAGCCATAGCATAGAAATCCGATGCAAAAGAGGCACTATGAGAGCTTGAATGCGTACAATATGACAAAGGTGCATCTAATTTGCTGTCACGCAAAGTCTGCACTATCCATTTTGGCATATTTTTTGCCTCCTGAATATCAGATCTCTCATCAACAAGTGCATCATGTAAATCTGCATCAGAAATAGAATGATCTACATCATCACATGAGACCTATAAAGGCTAAGAAGTTGCCTCATTAGGACCAACACTAAACTGTCCACCTGTAAAAAGAGGCAGCAAAGTAGCATACATGTCTTTGGAGCTAGCAGATGTCTCCTTCGTACATGAAAGTAAAGGCTGAATAACATCTTCCACAAAAACAACATCACGGCTAACCAAAATGCATTTAGCCTATAGATGGTACAAATGATAGTCTTTGCTTTCAGAATTGTACCCAACAAAAATACATTTTACTGCTTTATCATCCAATTTCCTACAATGTTGTTCAGGCACTAATGCATATGTCAGACAACCAAAAACATGCAGATGAGCAATAGATGGCTTCCGACCATGCCAAGCCTCATATGGAGTGATAGACTATAGTGATTTAGTGGGACACTTGTTAAGTACATATGCTGCACACATAACACCCTCAAGCCAGAAACTATATGGTAAAGCCTGACTCTTGACCATACACCTCGCCATCTCCATGAGCGACATGTTCTTCCATTCAGCAACTCCATCCTGTTGAGGTGTATACGGCACTATACACTGATGTTTTATCCCATGTTCAGCTAGAAATGCATTAATTCGCATCCATCAAAGATATCCTTCATTATCTTGTACCTCTTTCAATCAGATCACAACATGCTTTTATGTCTTCAAAAAAGAATTCTTTCTCATTGGATCTTATGAAAATTTTCTCAACTATTTCCTCAACATTGATATTTTATTTTTTATTATAATAAACAAATACAACACAATTCATAAGCACTTAACCCCATGATTACCTTTAAGAATGATGTCTTTAACATGTATTTTAAGCTCTATGTTTCAACCTACCTCCACTTGTCCTTAGTGGAAGGTATCATGCAAACTAGTAAAAACAAAAATCATGTTACAAGGCATATGATTATAGCATCCACTATTTGAATTCAATTGATTGTAGCTAACTTGTAATAAATTCCCATCATTCAAATTCAACAAATGCTCATTTTCACATGAAATGTAGTGTCTCCTAGTCACTTATCTCTTGAAACTTTATGGGTACATTTCCACATATTTGATATGATTCATTTTCATAACATCCTTCCTCGCTAGAAATAACTCATCCACTTGATACTCATAATATCCATGATTTTTTTATGAGATTTGATTGGATTTATTTATAGATCTACAGCTTTTTATAAATTTCCTTGTGCAACATTACCTGCATAGAAGAGTTTCCCTTATCCTCATTTTTATCCACATCATTTTGAATTAATCTCCGAAGTGGTTCTAAGATGAATTATTAAAAATCTATAAGAAAATCCCTAGCATAAGAAAAACTTCCATTTATTATCTTCCCTTAGTATATTGAATGTGCAGACATAATCACATATGGCACACATTATAGATCCCAATGCATCTATCAAATACTTATAGTCATTAATTAAACTACTTTGAATCTTCTTAAGGTTTTTTGGCCCGTTATTAACTTAGAAGTTTTCTTATTTCTTGGAGATTGAACACAATCTCCCAAGACATTCCTAAACTTTCTTATATGTTTTTAGATCTTGTAAATCCTATCATCGAGTAATATATGTCATGGATATTGTCTCTTTCATTTCATTAATTGAAATCACTAAGTTGACCGTTAACTAGGTTGAGTTGATTTATGATAGGTGTTCATTCATCACCACATTAATCTTTATAATTGTTGATATATTGTGGTAGTGATGTGTGTAAATGTGTTTACGGCCAACAGGACACTTTTTTCCCTCTTTAGGAGGTATTTCTCCCCTAGCTTGTATATATGCCTATAACCTTAATGGATCACTTATCTTTGTACATCACTTGGTACTACATTTTTTTGTATTGTGTTGCACACCAAGCTTCTTCTTCTTCATCGTGTTGTTTGTGTGCTTTTTGCAAGCCTCGAACTCCAAAAATTGGTATTAGAGCAAGTCGCCACTTCATCTAGGGCATCATTGACACCCCTCCATTCATAGTCTCAGAATCGCACAAAAATTGGTAAGCATACTCGGGGGGATAAGGAATTAAAAATAGCATTGTTGTGTGGCATCAAAATTTTGATATGAGCTCGTTTCAAACTCCAAACACATTATCACAGAGATTATGTAGATAATTTTTTCCTTTTGTGCCAAACATATATATAGATTTTGGGTTGTCAGTACAAGCACCTCCAAGTTTGCTACATTTTTAACATAGCTCGATAGGATGCTTCTGTTCAACTATTTGAGATACAATCATTTTAATGCATCATAGTATTTAGTCATTGTCCATGGTTGAAAGAATGATGTATTATGTATGTTGAATGTGAGGATAAGTTGGATGGTACTAATTAGCCATTGTGGGCATATATGTAGCCATTGTGGGCATATATGATGCATCATGTATTGGTAGCAAAAGGATTGTGGAATATTGTGCAAGGTATTGAAAAATGTCCTACTACACCTACAAACATAGTTATTGAAGGTGATGAAGATGGCATTGAAGATGATGGTGTTCAATTTTCTACTCATGTTGTAGTTCCATAGACATGTATTGTCTCCCTCAATTAGAATTTATGGTGCCTAATTCACATGGTGGCAAATGTTGCTTTCAATGGATCCACCTATGCATGCTGGGAGAAGTCATCAATAACAGTCACAAAGTAAAGGTAGTTCCCAAATGAAGGTGTCTACATAGGACCACAGACATCACTATGAAACAAATGTAATTTATGAGCAACTCAAACTCAAACATCGTTTGGAAGGAGGAGCGTTGCGTTTTGCCCAAAGTTTAACCTTCATATATATGTTTACAAGGTGCCTCAAGTTTAGGTAGAGATGACACCATTTCAAATTTTTATGGGTGAAGTAAAGTAGTAAAATTAAGCGACCAAAGCATACATGCCGAAGCTTTGCATATGAGATAGCCTACAAATCTTGAATTGCACATGCTGAATGATTCATAGATTTTGCATAGTCTATGAGCTTACATAGCTTACAACATAAAATGTGAGAAGCAATAATAACATCACCATTTGGGAGATCATGAACTAGACATTTTTCATTAACAAATTTGACAACCAAGCCAATCTTGGCTAATGCTAAAATTGACAACAACTTTTTCTTGATCCTTGCACATATAAAGCTAATGTCCATGTGAAAGAACTACCATCAGTAATATGCAGAATGACCTTATCAACTCACATTACAAGATAAGGGGAGTTGTTAACACATGTGACATTATTGCCTGTAAGGGTAGGCTCAAGTGAACCAAAGAGACTACATTGTGAGGTAATATGTTTGGTTGTCCCACTATCAAATTACCAAACATCTGAGTTCATTCATATATAAACTACTCAGGAGGAGAAGTCTGTGTTCGTGCTCCCTGTGTACTATGTTTTTCTATGTATTTTGCAGCTTCTATGCGAAGTACAGTGTGCAGCCCTAAGAGCTCGATTTTGTACTCCAAGGATATCATCATGGAGCTCTCGAGAAGGAGAGTGCACTGTGGTGCATTGCCAATGAAATTCTTCACTGATATCAGAGCATTTCGATGCAAAAGATTTGTTCCTTTTGTGGAAGCGAAGCAAGCACCAGCCCACCCAAGGCTTACGACTAAGGTGGTGACCAAGGCATAGACCTTGGCATACCTTTTCATCCAAGTCAATGAAGTCATCATTAATGTTGTTGGCACTGTTGGCTATGCACGAGGGAGGACCTCAACGATCAAGGAAGATAGAGGTTCCCAGTACTTCCCAAGAGGTCACCCATCCCAGTACTGTCCCCCCTAGAGCTCGCTTAACCGTGGCAATCTCTTGCCACTAAGCTACACTCTTGTGGTGTCTAAAGAAGGGGGAAGACTAAGGTTAACATTACCTTGAACATGTTTTGGTCCCTCAAAGCTTCATTTTTTGCTTTCAAAGCCTATTTTTGAAGCATTTTTGGGGTGTCTTTTGGAGCCATTTGGAGTAATTTCGCACATAGTTCTCTTCACACAAGTCCAAGAACATCAAGAAGAGTGTTCTTTTTACTTCTTCAACAATAAATATCAAACTTTGGGGTTGTACAGCCACACTCTTAAAACTACATGCTTCTTGAAAGGTTTTTAGTTTTGGTGGGAGCATCCATTGCAAATTAATGCAGATTTTTTGAGCCTAAAACATCAAAGTTAACAGACACTTACAAGTATTGTTGGCTAGTTTTTGGGCTATGCATTTAGCTTTTTAGTGTCATTTTAGTGCATATATGGAGCAAATACACACCATGTATGCTTTTATGAATACCACTTATGTACATCCATGTGGTCAATGATATCGTAGTTATGTTTCTTGCGAGAGAGAGAAAGAGGGTAAGATGGTGATTGAAAATCGGATCAATGAACCGTAATAGATAGAATTCACAAAGAATTTAGCAAATATATGGGTGTTATCAATACTCACGAAAATGAGAAAAGTCAATTGCATAAGGGTCGAACGATGACAGACGGGTGGTAATGATGGAAAATAGTGGGGAGAATTGGCCTCGATAGAGAGAGAGACTAAATGAAATCATGAAAATTAAAATAACATGACTTGTTGTCTTTTGGGAATATACAGTGAGGTGAAGGAAATCATAGACATTCTCATTCGGAATTCAAGAGCAAAGTCCCCCTCTAAACATCGAAAAGCATAATCCTTCAGCCCCCACAGAGAGAGAGAGAAGTAGAAATGAATATATGTAAGTATGTATGCATATTAGGATGTGCATATGCATATTAGATAGGTGAGAATGCATGTATACATAAACGTGATGAGAATTGGATGCATGAGTATGCATGAGCATGTAAGATTTTAGATGCATATGAAGTTGAAATGCACGTATGGGTATGTATGCAAGTATGAATATATGAGCATGCATATGTATGAAATAGATGTATGCATTATAGTGCATGTATATGCTTAAATGTGTGCATGAGCATATGCATGAGTATAGAGATGCATATATACATGAGAATGAATGTGATGCATATGCATAAGAAAGCTAATGTATGCATGCATGAGAGTGATATGTATGCATATGCATATTAGAAGCATGTGATAGTGTGTGTGCATGTATATGAGAGGAATGTATAAAAGTGATGAGAGCATGCATGTGTGTATGAATGCATGAATATGAGAATAGTATGCAAGCATAGTTGTATGGGTATGAGTATGTATGAGTGCATGTTAGTATAAAAGATTAATGCATGTGCATGAGTGTGCATGAATGCATGTTTATGTAGTGTAAACATGTGCATGATTGATGTGTGCATATGATGATTTTTTGCATGCATGAAGTGAAGATGCATATAGATAATAGGATTATGATATGAGAATGCATATGCATAATAGATGCATGTATGCATGTATATGCATGATGTCCAATGCATCTTCATGTATGATAGTATATGCATGAGAATGTATGTTAGCATGGATATGAGTATGTGTGAATATGTCAATAAGAGTGTTTATTAGAGTAATGCATGATGGTTTAAATGCTTGAGTATGTGATTATATGTGCATGTTTGCATGATAAACGAATTCATATGCATGTAGTGTATATATATGCATGCATAACTATGTATGCATATGTGTATGCATGAGGAATATGTATGCATATGCATATTAGAAGCATGTGAAAGTGTATTAGCATGATCGAGAGTGTATATGCATATGTATGTTAGAAGCATGTGTGTGTGGGAATGCATGAAGTAGATATGTGCATATGCATTAATGAGCGTGTGCATATGTATAATCATATGAGTGCATATGCATGGATGAATATATAAGAGTGAGTGCATATGCATGTTAATAAGAATGCATATGCATGAGCATAAGAAAGAGGTGAATGTATTTATGCACTTAAGCATGAATGCATGTATACATGAAAATGCAAGATGTTAGAAGTGGTAATGCATGTGCATGAGAAATGAAAATGTGTTAGCATATGTGAGAATGTGTTAGCATGTACATGAGAATGTTTGTTAGCATGAATATGATTGTGTGTTGAATACATAAATTCATGTGCATAAGTGAATTAGTAGATGCATATAGAATGTTGTGAACACAGGTACGAGTGAATGAATGAGCATACACATGTATGTTAAGAATTAAATAAATATGTTTTATGTTTCATAAAATGTACTTATGTTTTCTAATGATTGTTTTGCAGATGAGCATTGGCGATCATTGACGAATATTGATGATCATTGAAGAATAGTGATGAGCATTTACAAGCAACTAAGATCAGAAGAAATGCTATTCCCAAGTCGAAGGCATTGATTTTGGAGAATTGTTTACCCCCACAACAAGGATGACTACTATTTGGCTATTACTAGCTGTGGCTGCACATAAACAATGGGTAGTAAACCACATGGATCTCAAATCAGCGTTCCTGAATGGAGACCTCAAGGAGGAGGTATATGTGTCTCAACCACCAGGGTTTGAGGTTTCCCATTCAGAGAACAAAGTATGTAAACTAAAAAAGGCATTGTATGGTATGAAACAAGCCCCGAGAGACTAGTACCAATGGATAGATAGGTATCTTCTAGATATAGATGTGCTTTTGATGATAAATTGTATGCTCTAAAGATAGGGGGGAAGATAATTGTGCTTTTACTTTATGTAGATGACCTTGTAATCACCAAAAATGATGATGGACTTCTCAAACAAACAAAAGATGCCTTGAGTTTGGAATTTGAGATGACAAATCTAAGCTTAATGCATTATTGCTTAGGTCTTGAAATCTGATAGGAACTAGGGAAGATCTTTCACAACAAAAGTATGTGAGGCAGGTGTTCAAGGCATTTGACATGGACGATTGCAAAGAAATCTCTACACCAATGGAAGTAAACACAAAATTATCTATTGAGGATATTTCACCTCTCATAGATATTGAAAGATACAGGAGATTAGTCAAAAGTCTCATTTACTTGTATAATAGCAGACCAAATATCTCTTATGTTGTTGGCGTAGCAAGCAGGTTTTCTAATAAGCCGTGCCTAACTCATTGGAAGGCATGCACACATATACTCAAGTATGTCAAAGGAACCATTAAGTATGGTATCCTTTATGGTATGGGATCATCTTTGAGTGGATAATGTGACTCAGATTGGGTAGGGGACATTGATTCCCAAAAATCAATTTCTGGATATTGCTTTCTTTAGGTTCGAGGATTCTTTCTTGGATCAATAAGAAAGAAAAGTGTTGAAAGCTATCTTGTGGTAGAGCTTTAGTCAAACCATCCACAACATTATCTCGAGTGTGAACCTTCTCAAGTATAATGCACTCAGTGGCTAAGCAATCTCTAATGAAGTGATACCTCACCTCAATGTGCTTGGTCTTTGCATGATAGATCGGATTCTTAGCCAAAGCAATGGCACTCATACTATTAGTGAGCAAACGAGGTACATGCTGAGGTAAACCCATATCACAAGCAAGGAGAGAAAGCCACAATGCTTCCTTACATGCCTCACTTGCTGCAACATACTATGCTTCTATGGTGGAAACATCTATACATTCTTAAAGACAAGATCTCCAAGAGATGGCACCTCCAACAAAATGCAAAATGTACCCTTATGTAGACTTATGATTGTCTACACAACTAGAATAGTCGGAATCTGTGTAACCAATAATGGATGCTTTCCATCTACCTAAGCATAGAAACTTGTCCTTAGTGCCACTTAGATATATCAAAATCATCTTGATTGCTTCCCAATGTTTCTTGCCAGGATTAGACATATATTTGCTCACAACTCCCACTGCAAATGCAATGTCTAGTCTCGTAGCTACCATAACATACATGAGACTACCAACAATGGACTAATAGGGAATTTTGTTAATGAATTCCTTTTCCTCATCTGATTTGGGGAAATCATCCTTGCTCAATTTCACATATGTGGGTAAAGGTGTACTCAATGCCTTTCCACCCTGCATATTGAACATGTGATGTACTTTGTATATGTACTCACTTTGAGACAAGTATATGCATTTTTTACTCCTATCACGAGTAATGCGCATGCCAAGAATATGTTTGGCATCTCCCAAATCCTTCGTATCAAATTTTTTACTCAACTTATTTTTTACAATTGACAAGTCATAAGAGGATTCCCAGCAATCAACATATCATCGACATAAAGTATCAAGCTTCCATCTGAGCATCTATTTGTGTAGAAACAATGATCCTCATTGCTTTGAGAATAGCCTTGAGACTTCATAAAAGGATCAAACTTTTAGTACCATTGTCTAGGGGACTATTTAGGTCCATACAAACTCTTCCTGAGCTTACAAAATAGACTTTCCTTGCCAAGAACTACATAACCCTCTGGTTGTTTCATATGGATCTCATTTGTAAGATCTCCATGCAAGAAAGGAGTTTTCACATCCATTTGGACTAGCTCTAAGTCCTCCATTGCAATGAATCCAAGCAACATGCACAGGGTAGTCATTTTGGCCACGGACTGAGCATAGAAGACAACCTTGTAACCAAGGTCATCAAGTTGACCAACTGACACCAAACTGCATGATAGCTGAGGTACATGGCACACATTATGCATAGTAAATTTTGAACCATCAATGAACTGCACAACCACATCTCCAATCCCCACAATGTCACATTGGTAAGAGTCACCAAGTCTCACGGTACCAAGAGACTTTGTTGCATAAATAGAGAACCATTCTCTATGTGGTGTCACATGGAAAGAAGCACCATAATCTAGCAGCCACATGTGGGAAATAGAATCAGCCATAAGAGCCTCAGTTGACATAGTACTATCAAGTGTCAACACATCAACATCATCAGAAATAACATTTATTTCTTTAATCTTCACAGTTTGAAGTAGATGGTGCAGGTAACTATTTAACATGCCCATCAACATTCTGCCCTTTACCTTTATCATTATTTAATGCATAATAGTTATTCTTCATGTGTCCTTTCTTATGACAATAATGGCATTCAATATCCCTCTTCTTTGATTTACTTCTATTCTTATTCTATTGACCATTCTTTTCCTTGTTCTTGCTCTTGCCACATTGTTGATTCTTTCCTTGGTAAGAATCACAAACATTATATGCATCTCCACTTTGAGTGCCAACCATAGATTTTCTACAAATCTCCTCACTCAAGAGTGCTCCACATATGTCATCATAGATGAGTTTACCACCAAGTGCACTATTGCTAATAGCTGTGCAAAATGTATCCCATGATGATGGCAAGGTGCAAAATAGCAATATAACTTTCATTTAATTATCCATACCCATTTTTTGAGCTTGTAATTGAGAGAATATAACATCAAACTTGTGTAGATGAGCAACCACACTATATGTGTCCTTCATGCAAACTCCATATAATTTTCTCATCAGATACACTTTATTTGATGCCGTCTCTTTTTCATATGTATTGCATAAATTCTTCCAAAGCTCCTCTGTAATTTTACAGTCTAATACTATAAAGTAAACATTATCTGCGAGGTGCAAACGAGTGGTAGACCTGGCCATTTCATCTAGCTCATCCCAATCATCTTCATCCATGTCAGCAGGCTTCTTTGAAATTCCATTTACTGGCTTCCATTGCCTCCTTTGAATCAGCACATCTTTAATCTAATTCTTCCATAGAGCAAAGTTTGTGCCATCAAATTTTCGGATCTCAAAATAGTCTTTGCCCTACAACTTATAGCTCCTCCTCAGAACACTAGCACTGGAACCTGATCCACTAGGTGTGCCTGAGACCTCTGATGCCATGATGGTAGAGAATTAAATAGAATGTGTTGGAGTTAGACGTCTGCCGAAGCACGCGAATAGCACAAGGAAGAAGAAGAAGCTTGGAGCACAACACACAATACTGAATGTATTACTAGAGAATGTACAAAGATAAGTAGCCCATTAGGGCAATAGGCGTATATACAAGCCAGGGGAAAAAAACCTCCTAAAGAGGGAAAAAAGTTCCTCGGCGGTCCTAGTGTGTTCACACACATCACTACCTAAATATATCAACAAATCCCCCCTAGGAGTGATGCGGTGGACAAGGAGCTGGCACTCATGTATAAGGAAGTGCCAAGCTATGTGGAAATCACTCCACAAAAGGAAGTAAGCCCAAAGCTTTGCGGAAAGCTTCAAACTTCTCCCTAGGCAGAGCCTTCTTGAAAAGGTCTGCAATGTTCTCCTGCGTGGGCACATATGCCAAGCTGATCTCCCCAGCAGAGAACCTCTCCCTAACATAGTGATAATGCACCTCAATGTGCTTAGTGCGAGCATGGAACACAGGGTTCCTCGCAATTGCCAATGCACTCTGACTATCAGTGAAGATGGTGGTGGCAGAAGACTGACCAACACCCAAATCAGCCATAAGGCGTCTGAGCCACACACACTCAATAGTCGCTGTGAAAGCTGCACTATACTCAGCCTCACAACTCGAAGTGGCCACAGTAGGCTGCTTCTTGCTCAACCAAGATATACATGAGCTACCAAGCATGAAGCAAAAACCACTGGTGGACACACGAGTGTCATAGCAACCAGCCCAATCTGAGTTAGAAAAAGCATGCAAATCTGACGATAGTGATCCCCCCTTGGGATAAAACAACCCAAGTAGCCGAGTACCACTCAAGTAGCGAAAGATGCGCTCAACCGCCTTCCAATGCATGACTCTTAGGCAATGCATAAACCTGCTCATCTCTGAGACAACAAACTGAATATCTGGTTGAGTAATGCATAAGTAAATCAAGCATCCAACAGCCTGCTAATAGAGAACAACATCAAATGCATCTCTAGCATCATGAAGACTCAATAGTAAACCTATCTCCATAGGAGTGGCAATAGGCTTACAGTCTTCAAGGCCAAAACGTTGCAATAATGTGTCAATATATTTCGTTTGACACAAAGCCATTCCACCATCAACTTGCATAAACTGAATGCCCAAATAGTGATGCAAATGCCCCAAATCAGACATCTCAAATGAGGCATGCAAATCAGCCTTAAAATCAGTAATATGCTTCTCAATAGGACCAGTGAGCAGCATGTCGTCAACATAGACAACAATGATCAGAAGCACATCATTAGCACGCTTAACATATAAGGTGCTTTCAGTTGGACTGTTCTCAAAACCATGTGCAATCAGATAGGCATGTATCTTCTCATACCAAGCACGTGGTGCTTGCTTTAAACCATATAACGCCTTCTTTAACCTGCACACCTGGTTTTCATGCCCTTTCTGCACAAACCCACGGGGCTGAAAAACATACACTTCTTCATGCAAGTCACCATTCAGAAATGTTGTTTTAATGTCCAACTGATGTACATTCCAACCATGATGGGCTGCAAGTGCACAAATGCTCCGAACAGTAGTCATACGGCATGTAGGTGCAAAGGTCTCATCAAAATCAATGCCTCTTTCCTGCGCATAACCCTTTGCAACAAGCCTAGCCTTATACCTGTCAACTGTACCATCAGGTTTACGCTTCAGCTTGTATACCCACTTAGTGCCAATGGCCTTCTTGCCAGGAGGCAAGTCACATAAAGACCATGTACCATTCTTCATTATAGCATCATATTCAGATTGCATAGCAACCATCCAATTTTCTGAATTTTCTGCTTCATCAAAAGAAATAGGCTCATTCTCATCACAGAGACTAGACACAGCCATAGCATAGCAATCTGATGCAAAGGAGGCACTATGAGAGCCTGAACGAGTACGATATGACAAAGGTGCATCTAATTTGCTATCACGCAAAGTCTGCACAGCCAATTTGGCATAGTTTTTACCTGCTCAATATCAGCTCTCTCATCAACAAGTGCATCATGTAAATCTGCATCAGAAATGGAATGATCTGCATCATCATATGAAACCTGATAAGGCTGAGAAGTTGCCTCATTAGGACCAGCACTAGACTGCCCACCTGTAAAAAGAGGCATCAAAGTATCATACATGTCTTTGGAGCTAACAGATGTCTCCTTAGTACATGAAAGCAATGGCTGAACAGCATCTTCCACAAATACATCACGGCTAACCAGAATGCGTTTACTATGTGGATGATACAGACGATAGCCTTTACTTTCAGAACTGTACCCAACAAAAATACATTTTATTGCCTTATCATCCAATTTTCTGCGATGTTGTTCAGGCACTAGTGCATATGCCAAACAACCAAAAACACGCAGATGAGCAACAGATGGCTTGCGGTCATGCCAAGCCTCATATGGAGTGATAGATTGCAACGCTTTAGTGGGACACCTGTTCAGTACATATGTTGCACACATGACAGCCTCAAGCCAGAAACTATGTGGTAATGCCTGACTCTTGACAATGCACCTCGTGATCTCCATGAGTGACATGTTCTTTTGTTCAGCAACTCCATTCTGTTGAGGTGTATACAACACTGTACACTGGTGTTTTATTCCACGTTCAGCCAAAAATGTATATATATTCCCCCCCTCGATCAAAACGGAGGGTGCCCATTTTACATGCTGACAGATTTTCAGCCAAAACCAAAATCTGTTTAAAGCACATGAACACTTCGGACTTTGCTTTGAGTGGATATACCCATGCATGCCTAGAAAAATCATCAATGAAAGTCACGAAGTAAAGGTAATTTCCAAAAGAAGGTGTCTGCATAGGACGACAGACATCACTATGTACAAGCTGCAATTTTTGAGTAGCCCGAACTGAACCATCTTTTGGAAAGGATGAACGCTGCATTTTGCCCAAAATACAGCCTTCACAAACATGTTTTCTAGGTGCCTCAAGTTTGGGCAATGAGGACACCATTTCATATTTCTACAGGCGTAGCAAGCTAGCAAAATTCAGATGACCAAAGCGTGCATGCCAAAGCTTTGCATCTGACATAGCCTGAGAATCATTTACTGCACATGCCAAATCATTTACAGATCTTTCATAGTTTATGAGCTTATACAACCCACGACATAAAATGCCAGAAGCAATAATCACATCGCCATTTGACAGATCATGAACTGTACACCTGTCATCAACAAATTTCACAACCAAGCCAATCTTGGCTAATGTAGAAACTGATAACAGGTTCTTTTTGATCCCTAGCACAAATAGAGCATCTAACAAAGTGAAAGAACTACCATCAGCAGTAGTCAAAATGATCTTACCAACTCCCATAACAGGATAAGAGGAGTTGTTGGTGCATGTAACAGTATTCCCTGTAGGGGCATGCTCGAGTGAAGAGAAGAAACTGCACTGCGAGGTAATATGTTTGGTCGCCCCACTGTCAAAATAACAAACATCTGAGTCTACTGCAGACATGCACTGCTCATGAGAAGATGGGTCAAAATCGCAGACAGTAGTAAATGCCCATTCTTCTTTCTACACAAGATTTGCAGACTCTGTTTTTGGTGTAGAGGCCTCTGCAACAACCATTCCAGCCTCTTTCTTCTTTGTCTCTTTAGCAGGCAGTTTTGGACAGTTCTTTATGATACGATCATTCCCTTTACAGTACTTACAAAACAATTTCTGCTTTTTTTATTTCTTCTCATCTTTATCTTCCTTCTTCGAATATGCAGAATTAGCAGATTTCTGCTTACTAGTTGAAGAGCTCCATTTTCCTTTGCCCTTCTGACTAGCCAGGAAAGCTTGATCTGCAACTCGCATAATGGACCTGTTTTTCCTGGATTGATCTTCTTGCAACAGAACAGAGACTAACTCCTCAAATGATAAAGCATTTGGATTGTCTTTCATCATCAACCGAAGAGTAGAAGCAAAACTCTGATATGAATCAGGAAGACCATTCAGAACGGTCTGCACAAGTGAGCTATCTGGTATAACCTCATCAGCAGAAATCAACTGTTCCTTCAAGTCTTTGATCTTCATTATGAAACTGTCCATAGAATCACCTTCATTCATGTGCTCACTCTCCAACTGTTTTCGGAGGTAAGCAACATGAGCCTCATTCCTAGCTTGGTACAATGTGGTAAGTGTATCCCAAGCATCCTTAGCTGTTCTGCAAGAGCGAATATGAGGAATAATGGCATATTTGACAGACAAAGCTATCAATGCATGTGCCTAGGCATCTCTGCCATCCCAACAAATCTGCTCTGCAGTAGGTGCAACAAAAACAGCAGCACGAACATGAATCTGCACAATATCATCTTCAACACCATCTTCATCAGCTCCATCACCTGTATTTGCAGTACCTATAGTTGCAGGTGTAACAGGACGTCTTTCAACACCCTGCACAATGTTCCACAGTCCTTTTGCAACCAATACATGTCGCATCATATAAGCCCATAATGGGTAGTTGGTACCATCCAACTTATCCTCAACAGCCAACATACGGAATACATCACTGCTTTCAGCCATGGCCGGTGACTAAAATACCTTGATGCAAAAAATTGACTGTATCTCAAAAAGTCGAACGGAACTGCCCAGATGAGTTCTGCTAAACCTGTAGCAGAATTTGAGACGCTTATACTGGCGAACATAAACAAGTATATACCTTTGGCACAAAAAGATAAAATAGCATGCACAAGCGCTGCGATACTGCGTTCGGAGGTCGAAACGAGCTCAGATCGCGATTTCGGCACCAGAGAGCGAAGAAGTTTTGATCTCGGAAAATAGAAAAGCAAAAAAATTGAAATTTTTTTCCCCCCTCTACTTTCATCGCAATATGAAATAAAAGCAAAACTCGAATGAAAAATGCACGCAAAGACGCACCCATATGTGCTCAAAGATCATAGAGGTAAGATTTGTGGGTAAAGAAACTAGGGCTCTCTCTCTCTTCCTCTCTCTCTCTCTCCTATCTCTGTTGGCACGATAGCCAAAGATGGTGAGCTTGAGAGACAATGAGGATAGGGAGAACACCAACGTCATAATCATAAAGTGCAAACATAAAGTAAAGCATGAATGAAATGATTGAACAAGAAAAGGCAAGGAATGTACCTGGAGAAAAACCACGGGGAAAACCAAATGAGCATGAGACCTCTATTTATAGGTTCCCCTAGGCTTCTCTCTAGAATCTTCTAACCTCCTCATTGATTCTTTCTACTTCCGAAACCCTCTTGCATGTTCTTTTGCTATTTTTGGAAAATCACATCTTTTATTTCTATTTTGGTTTTTTTTCTAATTTTTATTCTTTCTATTTTTGTTTCTTTTTCTTTTTCTCTTTTTATTTTTGGACTAAGGTTTCATTTCATACCTTATGTATGAATTTACTAAATTAAAGGGTTATACTTAGGGTAAAAGGAAAAATTAAGGTTCCAACCTAGGGTTTCAATCAGGGAAAGTTAGGTTTTGCCTAGAATTAAGGTCAACCATGTCAAATTAAGGGTTTATTTACACTTATGAGCTAAAATCCTAGGGTTTCTAAGGATCAAACCTAAGGTTTCAAGGGTCAAACATAGGTTTTCAAGGATTTATAGTTAGGTTAGTGAGCTATTTACAAATATACAAGTTTAATGACATGGTTTCTCATCTCATGATCAATCAGATCAATCAAAACATGCATAGATTATAACTCTTTCACAATCAAAAACATCTTATCACACGCAAAAAATCAATGGAATGAACTTGAAAAAAATTTCTTGAGATACACTTCCCTGAGGGATTTCATCCCGACAGCGCCATCATGAGTTCATGCTTGATTCCTTTGCCCTTGCAAAAATCATCAAAATTTGTTGACCTGAACTCACCGCCACCGTCTGTCCTTAGCTTCTTCATCATTTTCCATGTTTTAGTCTTGACAAGCTAAAGCCATTCTTTAAACTTACCAAAAGCTTGAGCCTTATCACAATGAAAGTACACCCACATCCTCTTGTTGTACTCATCGATGAGTAACATGAAGTAGGAAGATCCTCCCAAGGCTTGCTTAGGCATTTTTCTGCACAAGTCAGCATGCACCAACTCTAGAGGAGTGCTTGCTCTATTCTTGCTTACTTGTGGAAATGCCTTCCTCTGTTGCTTTCCCATCATGCAAGCTTCACACGGTTCTTTCATCTTTGCAATCGGAGGGAGGTGAGCAACCAAACATTTCCGGAGCATCTCTTTTAATATCGAGTACCCAATGTGGTTGAATCTCTCATGCCAAAGCTTACTTTTGCCCACGTTTATCGTGGCTATAAGAGCAGAAAACTCATACAAGTTATTCCTCCTTATTTCCATCTCGACAACATTGTTGTTCTAATCCAAAATCTCATCTCCTATATTGCTAAAAGACACCTAATGATCTTGATCAGTTATAGAAGGTATCGAAATTAAATTTAGTTTAATTTGTGGAACATAAAACATGACTAAAGCTTTCTAAGGTCCTCATTATGGTTGATCAAAGACATCATACATTTGCCCTTGGTAGGGCATCTTGCATTTTTGCCTACCTTTACCATGAATCTTCAGCTGAGGAACACATTTCCTCTACCATAACAAACAACTCAAGCTTACTTTCGGCAGTGTTAGAAACCTCCTTGCCCTTACCACTTTTTGAAGAGCCACTCTTCTCCTTTACCTTCTTAATGTGACAATCTTGGATTCTATGGCCTTTCTTCTTGTAGTGGAAACACTCTCCCTTGAACTTCTTCTTGTCTTTGTTCTTTTGTCCTCATCTTTTGAAGAATCAGTATTTGTACCTTTGGCATTTACCATGAATGCAGCTTCTCCTTTACCTCTATCATTCCTTGCCTTGAGTCACAACTCCTCTTCCATGAGTAAGGCACTGAATTCTTCAACGATTAGTGGTTGCAGTCTGATCTGGGTATTAAGGGCAATTACTAGATTATCAAACTCCACTAGAGAAATTCAAAGAAAATGTTGAGCTAGCTCCACACTTGACCTCGGTACACCTGCTCTCGCAATTTGATCCCATAGATTCTTTATGCGAGTGATGAACACTTTAGCAAACCTCTCTGTTTATAGCTGATTCTCCAAATTCTAAATATGTGGCTAATTTCTAGTTTCATATTGATCTCTCAGTATGTTCCAAGCCTCACATGCCTTTGTGGTGTGTTGAATAAGATTCTGAACACTATCAAAATTACTTGTAACTAGAGTACAAAGTGCATCGGCATTCCTATGCTTCCAAGCACGTAAAAGATTAGCATCAGGAGGAATCATTTGTCTAGGATCATTTGAGTCAGGCGTTTCTTGGGGATCACAATCAGTCGCAAGTACATTCTCGAGTAGCTCATAAGATTCAAGGATAGAAGTGATCTTAAATTCCCACAAGGTGTAATTAGTACCATCCAGTTTACCTTCTATGAAGGTTCTTGGTCAAATTTTCAATGTTTGCATGATTGGCATCATTACTACTTCAGTCTATGTTCTGAATGCTCTTGTTGATGAACCACCTTGATTCCCAATAGTAGATGAAGACACACCGCTTGACATCTTCTCTCTTTAAGTCATTCAAAGACTTCTACAACTTCTATGTTTTTGCATTTGCAATACTCAGAACCTCCTCAGCTTTGATACCATGTTGGAAAATGAATGATCAAGAGGAATAACGAAGCCAAATTAGATTATGAGGTAGAGTGAAGAGAGCCAAAACACTCTAACAGAAACTATACACAGATAGAGAGATAGAGAACTCAGATTCTAGAATTGCTAGTAGTGATGCACAATGATGATATTGTCCATCCATGCACTCCCACTATGGATCTTCAATGGCGATATAGACAAAATCTAGATAAAGGGCTTTATAGAGTATGTATCCATGATTTCTCCTCACAGATTGGTCCTACCTAACCCTCAAATTTAGGCATGATCTTTGGGACCTCCTGATGCTATGTTTTATGTGTAACTGTGTGTAGATTTGTAACATCCTAAATTATGTAATTATCAGACTAAGCAAACCACCATACTAGATACCCATGGGACTTGACACCCATCGGAATGGACACCCACCGGACTGGAGACCCATCGGACTAGACACCCACCGGATTGGACATCCACCAGACTAGATACCACCAGACTCGACAATCAGTAGAGTTTCGAACAGGTTGATTACTAAACAGTCATACCTCCGGACTTCTTTCTGGATAGGTTAACTATCGAACTATCATACCTCTAGAATTCCAGTGTGACTAAAGTATACGCCCTAACTATTCTTTTGGCTAGGATCACATAGATCATCTAGAACTGTTGTTGGTCTCATGTAGACCTCATCACAAATTTATGGACTCTCATAATGGCTTCTCCTCATAAAGGGGGCCCTCACAACTTAGAGTACCATGGATCATTTGTCGTCACATGCAGGTGGAGTATTGAGTATATCTATCAACATTTTGCCCAAAATACAACCTTCACAAACATGTTTACCAAGTGCCTCAAGTTTGGGCAAAGAGGACACCATTTCAAAATTCTGCACGCATAGCAAACTAGCAAAATTCACATGACCAAAGCGTGCATGCCAAAGCTTTGCATGTGACATAGCTTGAGAATCATGTACGGCACATGATGAATCATTCCTAAAGCACTTGTAGAACAAAGTAAGGACTATGCTCTTATAGGAAAACAACTCTTTAAACGAGGAAGAGATAATCATTTGCGAATGTGCATTCATGAAGACGAGTATCTTGCTGTTTTAGAGATGGCACATACAGGAGCTGCAGGAGGACATTTCTCTGCAGATAAGACAGCAAAAATGATCCTCTTTGCTGGAATGTGGTGGCCAACTTTACATCAGGATGCAGCCACATATGTTCAACGATGTGATACATGTCAACAAACTAAATATCCAATTAGAAGGGATGAAATGCCACTAAAACCCATGATGAGTGCCAGAGCTTTTACTAAATGGGGAATAGACTTCATAGGACCTATTAGCCCCCCAGCTAAAGGATCCCATGTCGAATATATAATTGTAGCCACAGACTATCTGACCAAATGGGTTGAAGCCAAAGCAACCAAGAAAAACGACGCAAGAACTACTGCCAAGTTTCTCTTCGAGAACGTTTTCACTAGATTTGGACTACCGATAGAAATTGTGAGTGATAGAGGTACGCACTTTGTGAATGAAGTTATAGAAGCCTTACTGAATGAATTCTTGGTAATTCATAAGAAATCATCCCCTTATCACCCACAAGCCAATGGACAAGCCGAAATTTCAAATAAAATCTTGTGCACAGTTCTCACTAAAATTGTGAACAATGGTCGATCTGACTGGGATAAACAATTACACCATGCTTTATGGGCATTTCGAGTAGCCTACAAAACAGCCATAGGAACTACGCCTTTTAACCTAGTGTATGGACAAAATGCTATTTTGCCAATTGATTTCTTAATACCCACTCTCAGAGTAGCAACAACTTATGAGTGGACAGGACATAAACTATCAGCTCAATTGGATCAAATAGAGAAGTTACATGAAACTAGGTTACAAGCTGGAGCAAGGATTTATGCTGCTAAACAGCGACAAAGGCATATTTTGATGCTCATGTTAAAGACAAAAATTTGAAGGAAGGAGATTTAGTTTTGGTATATACCTTGAAACAACATGCTAAGAAGTTGCAAAAAAGAGGATATGGCCCATTAATCATCAGTCGCATATCCACCAGCGGAGCCATCAGCTTAGCAACTCTAGATGGAGAAGTATTGCCAAATTATATCAGTGGATGTCAAGTAAAAAAATATTTAGAGCCATTGACTGAAGAATTGATGTCACGACTGATAACGGGTAAAAATAGACGTCTAGAGGAAGAAAGAATACGCGAGGAAGCCAGACAAAAAGCACTAGAGCGGATTAGGAAACGAAAAGAGTGGATGAGAGAGAGAGAGATGAGAGATATCGACTAGGAGAGGAACTCATCCCAATGGCTAATTTTAGAGCCACTGAAAACCTAGGTCAACAGACGACACAACCATATTTGAATTTGGGAGCCGGAAAAACGGAGTACCACTTAGTGGATGCTCTCATTGACACAGGAGCTGCTATAAGCTGCATCAAATTTTCATTGACTCAGCAACTCAAGGCAGAATTACGTCCATCAAAGGCACAGCTCATTGGAATCGGAGGAAAGATCACCAAGTGTATAGGAGAGATTATCTTGTCTCTACACTTAGGAAACAACACAATGGAACAAAAACTCTTAGTATGTCACGATCAGGACTTATTGGAAGAGCTAGCGCTAGGTCAAGACTGGATATACGAATATGAAGTGACTATCCATTTGGCCTTAGGATACATCTCAGCCAAGATAGGACATCGTGAAGTATTCAGCATGCTAGACGAACGACCAATCAAAGCCGCAAGTATAGAGCCAAAAACTCACTCAAATGAACAAAGTGATGCATGTATGTTCACTAGCACTATGGAAACCCCTTCATCAAGTACTTCATGTGAGGACACACCGAATCCTGCTTGCATACCACCTTCTAATCTAGCAAGTCACAAGAGTGTCATTCTATCTGAAAACAGCCTTAGTGAAGAACCATGCACAAGAGAGACTAGTTCTTCGAATAATCCCAAGTCTGCACCTATTAGAATATATCCCATTCCTTACACTCGACAAGCTTGGATAAGGAAGGACCAAATGGCTGCATATCTTCAACACAAGAACTACTTGCTACAGCAGAAGAACCCACAGAACCAATATGAAAATCGCTCTGGATATTCAGTTACACAAAGAATTGCTAAAGTATGGATTCCGAAGAAGGTGATAGCCGCCCAGTCGGACCACACACAAATATGGATTCCCAAGTCATGTACTCAAAGGACAATCATCAAAAAGGGCGAACCAATGAACAAGGAAAATCAGTATGATCTAAAGGCAAAGCGACAGAAGCTAAACTGCTACAGGATAGAGCTGGAGTCTACATACAATTCACATGTCATTCCAAGATTCAAAAAGCAGACAAAGCAGAAGCACCAAATGAGAAGCATCACAATCACCAGGAAGGTTGGGAACACGATTTTTGCCAACAGAATAAAGCAGATTTGGATGCCGAAAGACAACACAAGTTGTATACATCTACCAAATAATTCGAGTTGCACACATTTGGAGTTACCAGAATCCAAAGTATGCATAATAGGGCCACATTAAAAGGCCAAGCATTCGGCACGCTATTCTTCTATTTCAGGATAGTGAAGCACATTTTCCTCTTGGGAAATAGGAGAGCACTTGTACATATCTCAAAGAAAATTACTAAAAACTAATAAATGTTTCCGCTATGATCTAACTTTTCTATTTTTCTTTTTAGACAAAAACATAAAAATATCTAAAAGTATGAAAAATCCCAGGTATTACCTTTCTCGCACCCACGGGGAAGGGACGACACCATTCACTCGGAGCAATGTCAATCTTATGAAGGACAAATGAAGGAGGATTTTTGATACTATCTAGCCACTAATTCATACTCTATATTGAGTGCAAATGGCTTCTACTGACTTCGAAGAGACGCAAGTGGAAGAGGTCCAGCTTCTTCCCTTGGAATCCATAACAAAAGCAAGAGGCCATTGGTTTTTGGATGACCAACCGGTGTCGGACCTCATTTTCATGGCTACCATCAAGATTATGGACAGGGATCACTACTTCCCTATTATGTCCCAAGACTTTAAGACCATCATACAAGGATTACCGCGCATGACGGATGTCTGGACACAAGCAGGAATAGATGCATTTCTCAGAATACCAATATATTTGCCAGATTTCCAGAGGTGTACGCAAGTGATGAATACACTTCAACCTGCATCAAATAAGATATCAGTTCCTGAGGCACGAGTATTGGACAAAGTGGGTACATGGAAAACAATTCAATTCACTCATGAATTGATCAACAAAGCTTTTGGATGGAATCAAGAAGGGCTCATTAATGTCAAGGAGGAATGTCATGATCCAAAAAAGAGATCCTTTTTGGACATCAATAGAACTGATATTGAAGAGGTTGTTCGCTTAGTGCACCAGCAATTTTGTTTTCCAAGCATGCATAGATATACAACACCTCAAAAGATCGTGGTGCAACTGCTTTCACATGCTATGAGGCAAGTCGGTAATAAAGTAAATATGATGCCATATGTTCAAGAACGTCTATTTGAAGCCAAGAAGGAGTGGGGTCAGAAAAAGTTTCTCAATGGCAGTTCAGCTTTGACCTTACTTATCTATGAGGCACTTGATATGAAAAACTACTTGCGTGAGATGCCAACCTTAGAAGGGCTAGCCAAATACGCCAAGTCAGCTACGGTTCCAAAGAAAAAGAAAACAGTCATTGTTGTTGAAGAAGTAGGAACGAGTTCAAGGACACCTATGAAAGGAACTAAACGTTTAAGAGAGGAAGAAGCTCAGGAGACACCCACTTCAAAGAGGACACACATCTTACCAAAGATTCCTGGAAATCAACAACCAATCACGAAAAGAGACCTCTCTGCTGCCCTAGAAGAAACACATCAATATATGCGGGGGCAGATAAATTTGAATATTCAAGGTCACCATTACAGACAAGCGAGCCAGGAAAAGAAACAGAAGGATAAAGCAACTCGTCAAGTACCTTCCAGATACAAAGAAATAGGATTGGAGGAATCAAGTTCTAATGAAGAATCAAGCTGTGAGAAGGACGCCCTGGATATAGATATGCAAACAGAAACACACAATGAAGATTGGATAGAGATCAATCAAGTTGAAGTCACGCCAGACAACGAACAGAAACAAGCAAAGAACATAGAAGAACCAAATGCACCACAGCAGTCATTCAATTGAATGATACGTCAAAGATCAATATCAAGGAAGCTCAATAACTAATAAAGATGTCGTGCCACCTATCAAACAAGAAATACAAACTCCAATAGACCAGGAATCAGGCCGACAACCAAGTAAGGAGCCCGTTGTGATTGAGGTACCGGATGATACACCTCAAGGCAAGATGGACCACATGGAGGCTGAGCCAAGGATACAACTCCACATTAGGCAGCCCCATGACACTACATTACACGTGGACAAGGGAAAGATGTGACAACAGGAGCAGAACCGAGTATTCCTAAAACATGGTTAAATGTGGATGTTACACAATTAAAACCTGTTGTCAAACAAATGATCCAAACAGCCATGGATACACAACAGCAGATCATGGATACAGATGCCGATTACGACAAGGCCATGAGGGAAAAGAATCAGTTCCAAATTATGAGTGAACAACTATTTGCACAATTAATCCAGACACAAAAAGAGATTGCCGCGAAAGGAACTGAGTTACTTGAGGTAAAAACACAATGTGACACATTGATGACCCAACATTGTCAACTCCAGGCACAACTAATGGACTTACAAAAATTACATGAAGCCAGCAAGGCCGACAAAGAGCGAATAAAAGCTAGAAGTCACCTGCTTGAAACACAACTGAAGGTATACATGGAGGAGAATGACACTTTACGAAATAGAAATAAAAAACTGATGAATTCATTGCTATATGATCAACCTATCGAAAAACAAGAGACAACGGATCTTGATCAGAGAGAATTAAGAGCTCAAATCGAGAAATATGCAGATTTGCTGAAACAAGAGTAAGAATTGAGAGAAGAATGGGAACGTAAGTACATTCAAGAAACAAATGAGCTAAAAAAGCAGTTGAATACAGCCCATGGAAAACTTGCAACAAGTTACAGCAAAAACATGGACAATGTAGCAGAAATTGGCAATGAACTACTTGCAACAAAAGAAGCACTACGAGCAGCAACATAAGAAGTGAAAGAGAAGAATGCATGCATAGCACAGTTAGAGATCCAAGTAAAGCAGAAAGCACCAATCGGGACACCAGTAGACCCAACAAAAGAGAATCCTACTGACGAGGTAGAGGTACATCATCTATCTCCCCCGATTTATAATTCTCCAATACACGAGCAGATGGCGGACATACATGATGATCATCCAATGCCATACACTGCAAAAATAGGTCAGAAGGAACGGGCACTACTAGTGTCCCGATTGACAGAAAATTTTGAAGATGAAGTCATCAAAGTCATGAAAGAAGCAAAGATCAAGGGTAAAGACTTGGATATGATTATGAAGCCTTTCAACATTCCCTACGGACTGATGAAAGAGAAAAAAAGACAATATATAATGAAGATGACACAGAAAAGTCTAGACGAGCGGCTAAACTTCAAACATGACACATTCGCTTGCACTCAAGAAGAATTTGAAGCTGCACAACCTGTTTGGAGAAGGAAATTTTTGGAGAGAAATCCTACACTACGGGTGCATTGGCAAGCAGCACCATATTTACTACAGGTAAACCCTTCTTTTTGCCCAACGCCACGTCGCAGAGAAGCACGTGAATTTTTGGCGATGCAAAAGACCGGTGTAATCAATAAACAATGGCTAAACTATCCACTCCACCTACAGAAGATTACATGGTAAAAACAATCAAATTTTGGCTGCAGACTTATGCTATCGTACCAGATTTAACTATCAAGCTAACAAATAAAATACTCAGTATGATACTTACAGTATTGAAGGTCTTCAAGCATGCGGCATATACATTTCTGAACTTTATTGGAACTAACCAGGGAACAGATATCCTTGTTTTTTATCTGTTCGTCATGCCTAGCCGACCTACAATAATGGCTTATTACTCCATACTCATGTTTTTGCCAAGTACCTATATGCAAACTTTCGAAGAAGCGTTTTTTAGAGGATTTTTTGAAATCGATTCAGAAATCTTCTTAAAGATGTCATCCAACTTGAATGCCAGATTAGTGGCATATGAACTGAGCTTCTTCGCTGACCACAGACAGCCACCTAATGATGGCGTAAAAGCTGAACAGTGGAAACAGCTAATGATACGTGAAGCCAATTTGCTTAATGAAACAGAGCAAAAAGTGTATAGAACATACTCCCGTCGACTCTCAAAGCATGTCGGGGACGACAGAGTCCAGGAGGGGGGCAGTGTTGAGGGAGAATCAAGCAAAAAGAAGAAAAGAAGATGACATTGCAAGAAGCTTCACTAAAAATGTAATATTTGAAGACATATCTCTGCAAGAAGCCCCACAGGGGCGCAACACCCATCTCTGCACAGAGCCCCGTAGGGTCACATATCAAGGAAAAAGCACGTAGGTGGAAGGAGGAACCAGGGCCAGGAAAGTATCCATGAAGATGTGCAAGAAGATATCCAGCGGTTCCGAAACCACAAGAGGGTGCTTCAACCTCTTGATCTTTGGAAGGTCCAGATCGAAGGCTGAAGGATCACATCCTCATACCTTCCATTGGTGGCGTGTGTGGCAACCCGACTTATTAGGAAAGACGAATGCATCAGGCCCAGAGGATGTAAATCAAGAATTAAGAAGAGGCCATCAAAATCGAACACCTGTTTAACCAACAGGCATAACTGACCAAGGGTTGCGGGTGATGAAAAGAAAAGAACAAGCAGCACAAATGCATCAGGCCGAGAGGATGTAAAAGAAAAAATCAAGAACAGGGCCATTAAAACATAACGCCAGTCCAACTAGTAGGCAGAACTGACCAAAGGATGTGTGTGAACAACAAGGGAAAGACAAGAAGTAAAGCCTATCAAGGGATGACAGAGACAAAGAGGGGGAGAGTGTTGTAGAGCAAAGAGAGCACAAGGCAGAGAAAAAGACGGGCCCCAAAATTTTTCCGATTTGGACACCCAATTTTTGTATTATAACCATTCTTGTAATATATTTTCCGATGTAAATGCACTAGAGGAGTCCTCTAGATGCATCCCCACAGAAGATTAGAAGTTTACCCATGTAAATTAGTAGGAAATTAGTCTTTTAGTGAATAAAGTGCCGGTCTCTTGTGTGAAAGGACCATTTTTAGGGCACAAGTATATAAGTCAATTTGTGACTCTTTGTAAAGATTTTTTGCCATTGTAAGAATCAAGAGCATAGAATTTCGAATTTGTGTCTTCTCCTCTCTGTATCTTCTTCTTTGTGAGCTTGTATGCATGTGTGTTGCTTGGAAAGAGTGTTAAGAAGTGTTGTCTATCCATGAAAGTGTTTGTTTACTGTTGTTAAGGTGTGTGCGAAGTGTAGGAAGTGCTGAAGTGTAGGAAGGTCATTCCCGCGACTCAGTATTTTACTCATAACTTGAAGTAAAAGTGTCAAAATTGAGTGAAGATACTGCCATTGGATGCGTCTTCTTAAGAGCTTCGAAACGCATATGTATTCGCTATATTTGGAGTTCGGAGCTGAGAGAAAAGCTCAATTTATTGTTGGCTGCTGTTCCAAGTATCGTGACACCATGACTGACAGTTGAAGCTTGTTTGGATTAGTCTTTGCCTTGTTTGCACTCCTTGAGTAACTCATTTGCATTGATCGTCATTTGAATGCATGTCTTCATACACTCGGCTAGGTTTTGATACTCATCGGATTGATAATTAAAGCGTGAATCCCCACTATTTGCACTTGAGGGGGATTGAGGTATAGTCTCTTTCTCCACAAGTCCCTAAGTTGGTTCTTAGGTACACAGAACTCCTCTCTCCTTGCGTGGTTTGGAAAAATTCTATAGCAAGAAGATGGGTCTTCTCCATGGAGCCAAGCCAACATGTTTTCTTCTTCATATAAATTTGCTTCTTCATATAGATTTGCCTATGGGTTGTCCAACAATTCTTCTTCCATACATATACCAATTGTTTGCATGGTGCTAGTATGTGTTTGGTTGTCTGGTCCTTCTTCTAAAAATATGTGTTGCAACTCTTTTCCCTCCTCCTTTACCCACATTATGTCCTACCCAAATCATGCAGCACATTGGTATGCCTTAACCAAGGTCTCCCAATCAAAAGGGGAAACTTCCATCTACCTATGGCAGCCTTAAGACAACAAAATCCAAGTTAAAGATGGTACCTTGTATCTCAATTGGGACTCCGGGGACCACTCCCATAGGCTTTACTATGCTTTGTTCTGCCAATGTTACAATGAAGTTGGTAGGTCTTGAAGGTTGTAGTCCAATCTTTTTCATGGTATGTTCAGGCATCAAGTTAATGCCAGAATCGCCATCTACAATAACCCCTTGAAACTCATGTCTTTAATAGTGACTATTAACCGAGGGGTGTATTCTATAAGGAGGGGGCATTTTTTGGTAGAATATGTATATTTTGGTAGAATACACCTGCTTGGGTAATGCCCACATTCTCCACATCTGAAACAAATAATTGGCCTCCTTGGCCCATTTCCAAAGTTATCCCTATATCTAGGGCTGTAATTTTTACCTTGATTGGGTGTTGCTACCATTACAGTGATTCATAGTTGAGCTCCTCCTTGTCCCTGGTATGGTTGTGCAGGCATCCCTCTTGAGTGACATTCTTGGCCCTCATACCCATCTTTCCTGCATAATAGCAAGTTACACTTAAAAGTGGACACTCACTTACCACATGACCCTGTTTGCTACACATGGTGCACCGTAACCCTTGATGCCACCTCCTCGGAGTTCCTGTAACTCCTGTCGAAGTTGTGCCAACTCTTCTGCCTGGGCCTCCTCTTCTTTTTTTTAGCTTTAAGGCCTCAATTTCTAGCCTTAGCTAAGTTATTGCACTCTTCTCCTCTTTGTGGGGTTTGTTCCTTTTCAAGCTCTCAAATTCCTTCCTTAGTTGAATTACTGGGTCCTCAGATTCTGCAGGATATGATAAATTAGAAGAGATTGTCCCATACTGATGCCTAATCTACTCCAATCTTTTGGTTGTATTAATGAAATTTTCAATTGTTATTGTAGATAACACTAACTCTTTAATTTTACACTATGTTGAGATTGGAAGTGGTTAGCCAGCCACTTCTTGATGAAAAAATTCAAGACCTAGTCTTATATTTTCTAACTCTTCAATAATATTTTTGATTGTGTTTGCTTGTTAGAATTGTGTCTTAAATGCTTCTTTCATGAGGTCCCATGTAGTGAAGTGATTATCGGCAAAGTAACTAAACCATTTTTCTATTGACCCTTATAATGTTGAAGGGAAAAGAATCAAAAATGCATCTTCTCTTCCCATCAGACCCCTTGTCTTGCATAAGGATAAAAATCTCCTAATGTGTTCATCTGGGTCTTTTTGTGCTAATCCCTTGAAAGACGAAAATCTAGAGAGTAGAGTTTCTAAAACTACCTGAGCCGCGATGTTTCTTAATGATGATGTTGATGATAAAGGATCGGTCGACCTTCAAACCGCTTTTCTTCTTGTTGCTTTGCAAGGGACCCTCACGGCTTGAGACCAGGTTGCAGTCATGAGCTGCTCATACTCCTCTTAGATTAAGACAATTCCAAATAGAATAAAGATTACCTCTCAGACCAGCATTGTCGATATCCTTGCACTTCTTCTACACTTTTGCAAATATTGCTTCTCCTATTCTCAAGCCGCCTTGGGTCCCACTGGGCGTGCCAAACTTTGTTGGGGGATTCTTCTGCAGAAAGGGACCTGAGCGTTTGTAAGAGAAGGAATAAAGAGAGGAAGTGAAATACAGACACTGGAAGCTTCTGTATATAGATTATTAAGAGAATAATACAATGATGATGTGTAGCACAAAGCAAATGCTCTCTGTGTGGAATGTGTAATCCTCAAAGAGTACACAAACAAACAAGGTTACAAGATACCCAAAGTTCTTTGTGTCACCGACCTCCTTTGCACCAAACCTCCACCTTCCCCAAGAGCTTGCACTTGTGCACACCTTGCAATCAAGCTTCCAATACGGTAGGAGGGATGGACACCTTCTCAATGCACACACTACTTCAATGGGACCTTGTGCCACCTTGATTGCTTTACTTAGCACTCCTCTACACACACACACTGAGTCACACTTCTTGCACACTTTGTCTCACACTTGCTTCTTTGCATCGCACAGTGACTGAGTGTCTCTTGCTCTTTCACTTAGTATAGACTATGCTCACCTTGCTTAGTCTAATCAAGAATAATGCATGCCTTGAGTTGAGATTTGGTTCACTTACATACGCCGATCCTAACTGATAGGTATCTGCACTCACTTTGATGTCCCAAGAATGCCACAAAAATTATACAGCCAATGACTCCTTGTTTTGTCTTGTAGTGACTTTAGGACTAAAACAAAATTTTAAATGGGAGGCCATAATTTCACTTTTATGTGTTGCTTCCGCTTCACATACCTTCACTTTTGCCTTCATTTCTTCAATATGTGTACCTAAGGGAGGGTTCACTTGAACCTCCCAAACACCTTTAAAACCCTTGAAACTTAGAGAAAGACAATCTACAATGCACATCCACTTTTTGCAAAACATAACCATTGTGAACAAATTGATTATGCACTACTTGTGCACCTTGACCAACATGACTTTGATCGTTGTCGAGTCGTGAGAGATGCTCGGATGGTGGATCAAGTCATCCGCCTAAATCGTTCGGCACACGCGGGGTGTCTGTAGCAAACTCAGGCCTATGAAAATAAGGGTTCTAATGACAAAACAATTTAAATTACCTAATTCTATGACTGAAACTAAGGTCTTTAAATAGTTTAAATAGCTATGGACCGTAAGGACGGCGAGCCTCGTACCTAGCAACAACTTCCTGATATGAGATTAAAACTAGTGACTCTTCTGTTACGCGTTCCATCATGGTTTCTTCTACTAAACTATCAGGTAAGCTAGAGGTTTCTGGTCTGTCTAGAGTTGGCGGAACATTTTCTATATTTTCAATAGTACTGTGCTCAATTTTCAATAGTACTGTGCTCAGAAAGTAATGGGAAACAATATTGTTGCAAAACTGCTTGAATAAATTAATTGATAAGCTAATGGTTCAAATTAATAATTCTAATACAAATGGAAGGTCTAAATAAAGGGATGAATGTCTAATCAATTGGATAGCTGACTAATTGGAAAATAAGATTTAAATGAATCTTCAATCTTGCTGCTTCTCTTTACTTCACTTCAATAGCTTGAACTCATCAATGTTTCTGCAAAGAAACATTATCATATTAGTAATATTACAAAAAATTAATAAGAAACATAAAATATAATTCACACAATATTTCCATACACATGCATATGTTCATGCATACATTAAAGCATTCACATGCACTCTAATGCATACATTCCTCATGCATACTAATGAACTTTACATGCATGCTTACAAATATACTAATATATGCTAATACACTCACATACTAGCACACATGCATGCTTACATTACACACACTTCTAAATACATATACATCACTTCTTTTGGAATACATATAATCATGCAAATGTAGAGATAATATGAACTAACATGCATACACACATTCATTACGTCACATGAATATGCACATACACACTTGCACTTTTGAAAACATACTTTTAATACAAAATCATATGCATTTTAGCACTTAGATGTATGCATACAAACACATCCATGAGCTCTATTATGAATACAAACTCACTAAATAATTATAATAAATGTAGGTATATCTCATATATACTTCTAACTCATGCATTCATAAGTAACTAGCTAAGCCAATTAATGTTTTCATATTCTCTAAGTATTACTCCATAATAATTAACACATTAAATACCTAAAAAAAATGATTTATGCAATAAGATAACTAAATTAACTTAACAATTTAACTCTCTCTTTCTCCCTCTCTCTCTTTCTTTCTCTCTCTCTTTCTCTCTCTCTCTTTCTCTCTCTCTCTTTCTCTCTCTCTCTTTCTTCCCCTCTCTCTTTTTCTCTCTCTTTCTCTCTCTCTCTCTCTCTCTCTCTCTCTCTCTCTCTCTCTCTCTCTCTCTCTCTCTCTCTCTCTCTCTCTCTCTCTCTCTCTCTCTCTCTCTCTCTCTCTCTCTCTCTCTCTCTCTCTCTCTCTCTCTCTCTCTCTCTCTCTCTCTCTCTCTCTCTCTCTCTCTCTCTCTCTCTCTCTCTCTCTCTTTCCTTCCCTCTCCTCTCTCTCTCTCCTTCTCTGTTTGCGCGATGCCGCGCTGACAGAGGAGGGGAGGGAGAGTCTCTCTCTCTCTCTCTCTCTCTCTCTCTCTCTCTCTCTCTCTCTCTCTCTCTCTCTCTCTCTCTCTCTCTCTCTCTCTCTCTCTCTCTCTCTCTCTCTCTCTCTCTCTCTCTCTCTCTCTCTCTCTCTCTCTCTCTCTCTCTCTCTCTCTCTCTCTCTCTCTCTCTCTCTCTCTCTCTCTTTCTCTCATTCTCTTTCCTCTCTCTCTCTCTCCTTCTCTGTCCCGATCTCTCTCTCTCTCTCTCTCTCTCTCTCTCTCTCTCTCTCTCTCTCTCTCTCTCTCTCTCTCTCTCTCTCTCTCTCTCTCTCTCTCTCTCCTCTCTCTCTCTCTCCCCTCTCTCTCTCTCTCTTTCTCTCTCTCTCCTCTCTCTCTCTCCTTCTCTGTCTATGCGCTGCCGCGCTAACAGAGGAGGGGAGGGAGAGTCTCTCTCTCTCTCTCTCTCTCTCTCTCTCTCTCTCTCTCTCTCTCTCTCTCTCTCTCTCTCTCTCTCTCTCTCTCTCTCTCTCTCTCTCTCTCTCTCTCTCTCTCTCTCTCTCTCCTTCTCTCTCCTCTCTCTCTCTCCTTCTCTGTCTGCGCGCTACCATGCTGACAGAGGAGGGGAGGGAGAGTCTCTCTCTCTCTCACACACACACACATCACACACACATATACACTTCATACACACAATACACTTCACATACACACACATACATCACACACACATATACACTTCACACACACACATACACTTCACATATGATGGAGAGTGTTAATCTCCAAAAGAACAAGCTATCCTTGGTATTAGACCACCTCTAGACCAAGAATAACTTTAGACTCCACAAAACTTTGGAAACATACTCACACATTACCAAGATTTGACTAACTGTGAAGGAATCACTTTTCTGAAAAATCTGCTGCAGATTAATCACTCATTGACTAATCAATTCTGTAAAGTTTTTGACAAAACTTTGCACAACACTTCGCCTTGAGATTCCGCAACTTTACCAAGTTAAATTTCTCAAAATGATTGAGTACACACTGAGAAATGTGTGAAACACTTTACCTATGTCTGAAACTGCTTCTCTTCAATAGCGACTTTGACACCTGCAACTTCTTAACACTGGTTCTCCCAAAGTAAATCCCGTTTGATCAAGATCTTCTAGCCATAGATGGCTTACCTTCCAACTTAGATTTTAAGCCCTCACTTGTGTAAAACTTTACACTGTGGACTGAGCAATGACCATTTCTCTGAAGATGAAATCTGCGCCAGTTTTGACGACTCTTAGAACATTTTCACATATGAATGTTCCTAAACAAAATTCTCTCAGCCTGATTGCAATTAACCTCTCAAATTCTAGCCATAGATAGATTAGCTATGGACTTAGATATGTGCAGAAGGATTTCTCAAAAGATTAGACACAGAAGGAGAAGACAGCAAAATATCGGGCGCAAGATTTTTCGATTTCTCAGAAAAATTACATCTAAGTGAGGTTGATGAATTCAACCCACTTCTCATGTGTCTAATGACACTTCTTACAACTGATTTCTCTCTACCTATTCTCTATTCTTCTTCTGCTCTATTTGCCTCGACATTTTCCAAGTATTTATAGATGAATATATACAAATTTATGACTAGACAAAAGTATAAGTCAGCTAATGTACATATGTGTACATATCTTTGGATTTTCTGAAAATGTCCTTCCTTCAACCTTCTGAATTTATTCTCTTCTTGACTCCTTGACTTCATTTCTTCATAATCCTTCAATTGATGATTGTCATGCACCAACAGCTCCCCCTCAATCATTAATTGAGGTTCTTCTCTATCTTCTTGATTCCTGCCATATCCTTGAATCTTTGTAGTTTTGGTCCATCTAGACTTTTTGTCATCATATCTGCAACTTGATCTTTTGTGGGAGTGTGTATGACTTCAATCTCCTTCTCAATGACCTTCTCTCTCAGAAAATGATACTGTATTTCAATATGCTTAGTTCTAGCATGAAACACAGGATTAGCTGCCAAGTATAAAGAACTCATGTTGTCTCCACAAACAATAGGAGTACTTTGAACAACATCAAAAACTTTCATAAGTGTCTTTAGCCATATTACCTCCTTTGCACCTTCCACCATACCTTTATATTCTGCCTCTGTAGATGACAAAGCAACTGTATGTTGCTTCTTAGAACACCATGAAATCAATTTGTCTCCTACATAGCACAAGTATCCATGTGTTGATCTTCTATCATCCACATTACCTGCCCAATCTGCATCACTATATATCTTCACTCTTGTATCAGAAGTAAACCCATAATACAACCCTTCTCTGAGTGTACCCTTGATATACCTAAGTACTCTTTGTCCTTGAATCCAATGTTCCTTTCTAGGACAATGCATAAATTGTGAAAGCACACCAACTGCATATGACAAATCAGGCCTTGTCAATGTAGCATAAATCAAGCTACCAACCAAACTTTGATAGAGTTTCATATCTCTGAACTCTTCTCCTCCAAACCTAGACAATTTATGATTCACTTCCAAAGGTGTAGGTGCAACCCTGCAATCTTCCATTTTAAATTTAGTTAGCAAATTTTTAAGATACCTTTCTTGGGTCACATATACTCCATGTTGAGTATAAGAAATCTCCATTCCCAAGAAGAATGATAGGTTCCCCAAATCACTGATTTTGAACTCTTTCTCCATCTGCTTCTTGATCATTTGTATTCCTTTATCATCTGTTCCTGTAAGTATTATGTCATCAACATAAATACAAACATAAATGAATCCATCTTCACTTGCTTTGACTAGCAAGCTACTATCTGCCTTTGATGTTTGAAATCCAAGATCATTCAAGAATTTTACAAGCCTATAATTCCATGCCCTTGGGGCCTGCTTTAATCCATACAAAGCTCTCTTGAGCTTACACACATAATTTGGGTTCACTTGATCTTTGAATCCATCTGGTTGCTCCATGTAAACTTCATCTGAAATATAACCATTCAGAAAAGCATTTTTAACATCTAATTGAGACAACTTCCAACCTTTGCAAGCAGCAATTGCTATGAGGGTTCTGATGGTTGTCATTTTTGCCACAGGACTATAAGTCTCATCATAGTCCACTCCATATGTCTGTGCATACCCTTTCACAACAAGTCTAGCTTTGTATCTAGACACACTTCCATCTGCAAATCTTTTTGTTTTGTAAACCCACTTACATCCAATAATTTTTTGGCTATTAGGTTTAGGAACCAGATCCCAAGTCTGATTCTCTATTAATGCATCATACTCCTCTTGCATGGCTTCTTCCCAATTTCTCTTGCCTTTGGCTTCATCATATGTAGATGGATCTTCATCTGCTTTTATCAAATAAGCATAATCTTTAGTAGTCAAGAATGAGGTATCATAGCTATACCTTGTAGGTTGCCATTTGTGCCTAGATGACCTCCTAACTTCTGCACTTCTTGAAGTCTCTGGCTCATCACATTCTGGATCAAACCTTGGCCTCTCTTCAACTTCAACCTGTACTTCATTGTTCTCACTTTCATCAAGTAATTGAATCTTTGCTTTACCTTTTCTTTGATCCACTACTTCTTCATCATCTGCATGTACATTATATCTACCTGCATACCAAGTACCTTGCTCATCAAATGTAACATCCTTGGATACAAGGAATTGCTTTGTGGATGGACTCCACAACCTGTATCCCATTTGCTTATCATCATAACCAATGAATACATACTTTTCTGCCTTAGGCTCCAACTTATGCCTCAATTGAGATGGCACATATGCATATGCCAAACATCCAAATATTCTGCAATGATCCAAGGTAGGTTTCTTACCCCACCAAGCCTCATATGGTGTCATACCTTGCAAAGCTTTACAAGGCAATCTATTAACCAAATAAGTAGCTGTATTAACAGCCTCTGCCCACAAATAATTTGGACAATTCTTCTCTTTCATCATGGACCTTGCAAACTCAACAAGAGTCCTATTTCTTCTTTCTGCTACCCCATTTTGTTGAGGAGAGTACCTGCAAGTAATTTCTCTCTTTATACCTGCATTCCATAAGTAATCATTGAATTCATTTGAAAAATACTCTCCCCCTCCATCTGACCTAAGTCTCTTTAACTTTTGACCTGTAATCCTTTCTGCATATGCATGATAGTGTTTAAATGTATTAAACACTTCTGACTTTTCTTTAATCACATAAATTGTGATCCACCTGGTAGCATCATCAACATATATGACATAATATCTTGAACCATTTATACTAAAGTCCTTTGAAGGACCCCACACATCTGTATGCACCAATTCAAGTCTTTCTAAATACATAAACCCATGCTTGGAATAGGATTGCTTGTGAGCCTTACCTAATTGACATGCCTCATATCTGTATGTCATGTGTTGACCTGCAATGTTAGGCAACCCAAGCACTGAATCATTGTTAATCATTTCTTTAATACCTCTTTCATTAAAGTGTCCAAGTCTTTTGTGCCAAAGATCCAATTCTGACACCTTCTGCTCTCCATATGTGAACATAGCATGTCCAACATTTCCTTGTACCTTCAATGTGAAGAGCCTTCCTTCTTTCTTTCCTGCAATAACTTGTTTATACCCTTGACTAGGGTCTTCAACATAAACTCCATCATTGGTGAACCTTACCTCATATCCTTTTTCCACAATTTGACCTACACTGATCAAATTCTTTGGGATTGTGGGAACATAAAGTACCTTACTCAGAAGAGTGCTCCCATCCTTAGCTTTGACTGAACCAATTGACTTTACCTTATGTTTTGTATTATCACCTGTCTGAACTGTATGATTAATTGCATTATCATCTAGGTCAGTCATCAAAGCAATATTTCCACTTAAATGATTACTACATCCTGAATCAATATAAAACACTCTCATGTCCTCATGTGAGGTTTCACATGTATTCATAATGAGAGTTGAGTCCTCCTTCTGATCTGATGCATAGTTGTAGTAGGTGTTATTATAGGATTGGTTTTGGAAGTTTCTTCCTCCACCTCTTCCAAGAGAATTCCTACCACCTCTACCTCTGAAGTTTCCTCTCTGAAATCTACCACCTCTTGCTCTTTGATTAAAGTTCTGATAATTACCATTGTTTTGATTATTATGCCAACAATCATGAGATAGATGATTGGTCTTACCACATATCCAACAAGCTCTTGCATTATCTTTGTTGTTTCTGCCTCTTCCTCTACTTCTGCCATTTCCTTTTCCTCTTATGAAATTTGCTTGGTTTGAAGTACCTTCTTCTTCACCTGATTGTTGCTTCCCTTTGTTGGCTTTCTTCTTATCTTTAGAGTACATTGCATGAACTGCACTCTTATCAACATCTCCTTTGATATCATTCTCAAAAGTTAGCATATGACCTAACAATTGATTCAAATCAGGAGTAAAGTGATCTAATGAAAGTTCTGTAGATAAAATGAAAAGCTTCCACTTCTCATCTCCTCTTAGCCCTGTGAGAATTTGTCTTACCAATTTGTCTTCTTCAATATCTTCATCCACTGCACCTAAAGAATCTGCAATGTCCTTCATTTTTGTCACATAATCAGAGATTGATTGTGAGGCCTTCTTCTTGAAGGTAGTAAATTCTGCCCATAGTGAGGCCTTCCTTGATTTGGTTGTGTTTTGGAAATGCTCCTCCAAAGCATTCCAAATGTCACATGCACTTTCAAGTCCTCTAATGTGAGGAAGCAAATAGTCATTGACTGCCATGTAGATTATGCTCCTTGCTTGAGCATCCTTCTTCATCCAATTCTTTAGATCTGACAATTCTTCCCTAGTTGGAACACTAGGATCTCTGAATTTAGGCTTCTCTTCTTCACCTGTAATGTAGGCTATCAAATCTTTGCTCATTAGATGAGCTTCCATCCTCATAGACCATGCAGGATAGTTCTCTCTATCCAACTTTTCAATTTGGAGACTATCTCCCATTCTTGCTTCACTTGTAGTCTCAAAACTTTAGACTTTACAAGGAATAAATGTACCTTTACTTCGAGTCTTGCTTCTTCTGATCCTTCTGATGGCTTCAATGTGTCTACCTTCAAGTTTTCTTCAACCTTTATCCTTTTGTACCTTCGAGATATAAAGATTTGTATTTCTGCAGTAGTCGGAGTCTTCTTCACTGCAATTTTGATACAACCTGCTCTGATACCACTGATGGAGAGTGTTAATCTCCAAAAGAACAAGCTATCCTTGGTATTAGACCACCTCTAGACCAAGAATAACTTTAGACTCCACAAAACTTTGGAAACATACTCACACATTACCAAGATTTGACTGACTGTGAAGGAATCACTTTTCTGAAAAATCTGCTGCAGATTAATCACTCATAGACTAATCAATTCTGTAAAGTTTTTGACAAAACTTTGCACAACACTTCGCCTTGAGATTGCGCAACTTTACCAAGTTAAATTTCTCAAAATGATTGAGTACACACTGAGAAATGTGTGAAACACTTTACCTATGTCTGAAACTGCTTCTCTTCAATAGCGACTTTGACACCTGCAACTTCTTAACACTGGTTCTCCCAAATTAAATCCCGTTTGATCAAGATCTTCTAGCCATAGATGGCTTACCTTCCAACTTAGATTTTAAGCCCTCACTTGTGTAAAACTTTACACTGTGGACTGAGCAATGACCATTTCTCTGAAGATGAAATCTGCGCCAGTTTTGACGACTCTTAGAACATTTTCACATATGAATGTTTCTAAACAAAATTCTCTCAGCCTGATTGCAATTAACCTCTCAAATTCTAGCCATAGATAGATTAGCTATGGACTTAGATATGTGCAGAAGGATTTCTCAAAAGATTAGACATAGAAGGAGCAGACAGCAAAATATCGGGCGCAAGATTTTTCGATTTCTCAGAAAAATTACATCTAAGTGAGGTTGATGAATTCAACCCACTTCTCATGTGTCTAATGACACTTCTTACAACTGATTTCTCTCTACCTATTCTCTATTCTTCTTCTGCTCTATTTGCCCCGACATTTTCCAAGTATTTATAGATGAATATATACAGATTTATGACTAGACAAAAGTATAAGTCAGCTAATGTACATATGTGTACATATCTTTGGATTTTCTGAAAATGTCCTTCCTTCAACCTTCTGAATTTATTCTCTTCTTGACTCCTTGACTTCATTTCTTCATAATCCTTCAATTGATGATTGTCATGCACCAACAACATACACACACATACATCACATACACATACACACATCACATACACATACTGCTGCAGGGACCCAAACCAAGCCATGGAATAGGCATGGGCATGCTTCCAGCCGGACAATCAACATCAAGATCATCATGCACAGCAGTACATGATGGCTTAATATCCCGAGCACGAGGAGGATCTAATGAGAAAGAAGGAAAAACAGAAGAAAGTAAAGAGAAGGAGAAAGTACCTGCAAAGAAACATTATGAGAAACTTGAGCTCAACACTCATTTAAATACATACACAAGTCGTTTCTAAACCACTCTTTTTAGTTTTAACTTTTAATCTACAACCACACTTTAATCTCCTTACTTCCACCACACTTTCCAGTTTAACTTTTCTACTTTAATTACACTTAATTTCTACTCCTCTCTTTTCATATTCACTAATTCTCTCCACTCTTTCTCTTAACCAACTTTTTTCACTTTAAGTACATCTTCTATTGAGACCACTCCTTAAATCTCTTTAGTTACACAACTTATATAAGCCATTCTTTTTCCTAGCACTCATATAGTCCACTAGTTATTTATCCATTTAATTAATCATTTTAATTCTATTTACCCTAAATTTCTCAATTAAATAAATCCATTAAATTAAGCTTAGGTTAAGCTTTTAATTAATTAGAACCTTAGTTTTTAAATGCACACAAATAATTAAAGTAATTATTAATAACATAGTTTAATTTTTAATATATAAATATGTAATTTATATATTAATGTTTTTTAAATAACATCTATTTTATCCCTTTAAATATAGTAAAACCCTAGAAAACCTATTGGAAACCCATAAAACCCCCTGGGTTAGACCTTTAAAATCCTTCTGAAACCCTACCATTAACTCATTATAAATCATCTAAACCCTTTGGCTTAACCATTAGCAACATACAATCTTTGAACTTATGAAATCCTAGGGATAAATACCCATAATTCTTGAATGTAAAAATAGGAAATTCTCATTAAATGAGTAATTAGGGTAAACCCTAACATGAACATATGTCCTGCTTCATCCTTCATACCTGAAAACACTTTCAAAATAGTTAATCCAATTAACACAACTGATCAACAGTGATATAAAAGAGGTTTAGAATTCACCAATAAATATTTTAATTTTTCGGGTCATCAATTGGAAGATGCAAATCTTCCCGACATCCACCGCCACCAAACCTGCACATCGTCCCGATGGGCCAACTTGCAGATTAAGGGAAGCAGCATTTTCAATGATTATCCTGAAATTAAATCATAGAACAGCATCAATTCTTTTTTAAATATATTTAATCTTATCAAATTTTAAATCTTTTCAACATGCACATGAAGTTTATTTCAATTACATCTGGCAATGAAAACATATTAAAGTATAAAGGTAAACTATTAACCTTTTCAGTCAACAAACATTAGTTTACATTTTATCCATTTATAAACTATGTAAAGATTAGTATAAAACAGAATTCATTTTCATTCATTCAAATGCAGGTTTCGTCATATATATGCATTCACATATGAGCAATCAAGCATGCCAAAGAAATCTACTAAATCTACTTGGACAGACAGTCGCCTTGTATGCCCAATTTTAATCACTAGATGTGTTTTTTCTCAACTAGTTTCTTCATATAAATATGATGTAAACTTCATATCGATAATAAATGTAAATACCTTTTTGGGGTGGAAGAAGGTATAACTTCCATGTCAATATTCTTTTTTTTTTTTCGCTACTTTTTTCTTTTAAAGGGGAAAGGCTTAACCCCTTAATCCAAGCTAAGGATCTAGCTGCATGGACAAGAAAGATCTAGGTTTTCACAGACGAATCATGCAACAATATGCTCCTACACATATACAACTACTTTCGTTATCTAAATGAACTACAAATCCTTCTATTTTTAACAAATCTCACTTAATCTATAAATGTAGAAATATAAATTATGTCTATTTTCCTAATATGGTTAAATAGAGTCCTTTATAAATTAATATTCTTCATTCCAGATTTTATCAATTAGTTTTATATGAATGCAAATAAAATACGTAAAACAAAATTTTAAGACAAAGAAAAATACGACCTAAAATCAATTTTATCTTCAATCTGCTTCATCTTCAATCTGCTCTCTTTAAATTTATCAGAACTTTTGGCATAACATCTTCAATTGCTTTGATCAATGCATCTTCAGAACCTGCAATCACTTATAAAATAGAAGCTACAAAACAAATAATCTTCATTATCATTTATCTTGCAAATATAAATTCATATATTCTATCAAATTCATCTTCATCATGTCACAAATTTCATCATAAGAAATTCATAGTGGTTATCATTATCATAAATAATGCATTCTTAATTTTTTTAAATAGGTTTTTCAACCTATGAAACAAAGTTCATAAAATTTAGGAAAAATCAAAATGTTCAAAGTTTTTTTTTAACTTGTATCTTTATGAATGAGCATCATTTTTTTTATATCAATGAAAAATTCATATCTGGATTATAAAAGTTCCTCTTACTCATCATATGGTATATCAATAAAATCATCCTCATATTGTAACATTTTTTTCATGTTCTTCATATTTATCATGATCATATTTATATCATATATATTTCTTTCTTTTAAAAGTATATCATCATAATTATTGTAAACAAAGATCATTTTGTGCAAAATATTCATCATAATAATATTCTTCATAACCGTTCTTCATAATAGATTTCTTCTTATTTGTGAAAGAAAAAAAATCATAAATTTATCATAAGTTTAGGAAATGACAAGCATATTGATCAAAATCATTTGCAAGCATAATTACAAACATGTTTTTGTTTAATTTGAAACAAACTTTGTGTTTTCATATTTTAGAATTCTTTTGATTAAACAAATCGTAATGTAAACTTAATCATAAGTTTGTAATTAGCTTTTCAAACATTAAAACTAAACAATTTAGGTATATGTTTCTCAATTTTTAGGAAAACAGCATATATGCAGCAAGCAAAAATCAAAATTTGAAATGTTTTATCTTCAATAAACAATTCCATCACAATAAAACTATTCACTTAAATTCTTCTCCTTTTTCTTACCTTTAGATGAGTTTTTTATAGTATTTTCAATCTTCCATATGGCTTCTTGTACCCATTTTCCCATATTCTTGTCATGTTCTGATTGAAGTTGAAGATTTTCGTCTTCAGATGTTTGTACTATTCTTTCATCATTTTTATTTTGATCACATTTATTGTCAATTTCTATGACTTTAGGTTCTGTTTTAACCGCCTGTATATCTATATTTCCATCAATTGATTGTTCATTTTCATCATCTTTTATCTTTACATCTTCTTCTTTCTTAAACTTTTTCAATGTATCTTGATCCTTAGATTTAATTTGAAGATCAATGTTATTCATAGATTTAGGTTTAATAAGGTTTTGATCATTGTCCAAACATTCACATTTAGGCACAATCTTGGTGTTCATAGAATGTAATTGACATACATTGCTTTTCTCCTTATGACTCTTAGGTTTCCATTGTTTTTGAAGTTTGGTTTTAGGACTAAATTTTTCTTGGTCAAAATAGTCTATCATTCCTCCTCTACCTAAGTTTAATCTCAATGGTAGATGCGTTTGATAATCACATATTTTCTGTTCACTCTCTAATACCAATTGTTGGCTACATGCTTTCTCATAGGCCATACAATTCCCATAAGTATGACCTAGTTGGTCACACCAGAAGCATCTTACAGTTCTCTTCGGTCTTTGATATAAAGCCTTAGGATCAACTTTTCTATGATCGGGTAAAGGATTTTGGTCAATAGAATACATAGATCTACTTTTAACTCGTACTTGATATCTATCTTTGCATTCACATGTAGCACTTTCGTGTATTTGATTGTTTAACCTTTCAATGTTCTCCTTTAAACTTGCAATTTCATGACCAATCGTTTTGAATGATGAAATTTATTTCACATGATTTGCTATTGTTTCCATATTTTCATTCAAATTTGAGAGTTCATGATGAAGAATTCCTTCTAAATTCCTAAACTCGTGATCAAATTGAGTATCTATTGACTTAAGATTTGCATTAAAATCAGATACTACTGTAGTTAAGATTGAAAGAAACGATTTTAAGGACTCAAACTTGGAATTAAGCTTTAAATCTATAGATGAAATTAATTGTGCTTCCATATCTTGCAGAAGATTCTCTACATTAGATGTCATTTTCATTTAATTATGTGCAAGCAAAAAGAATCCAAATATAAATACCTGGAATCTGAATCGAAGAAGAGGCTTAAAGAGTGACTTGTGTATAAGTTTATACAATTTTTAATAGAATCAAAATCTAATACATCAGTTGCTAATGGATGATTGTGCAAACGTTCTTGTCGATGAAAAGGGGTGGCGAGATGAGGATAGCTACTTGCCACTCTTCGTGGAGGCGCTCAGTTCCCTAGGGAACAGCCCTCAACACCTAGAAGAGTGCAAGGAGTCAAAGACAGAGCCACTGCTCCCACGGATGAAGAAGCTTCTGCAATCCAATCTGTCGATATCATGTATGCACATGCACGAAAAATTTAAATTTTATACCTGAGCTGCAAGGCCGTTTGTTCACGTCGGGTTCACCAATGTCGGGTCGTGAGAGATGCTCGAATGGTGGATCAAGTCATCCGCCTAAATCGTTCGGCACACGCGGGGTGTCTGTAGCAAACTCAGGCTTATGAAAATAAGGGTTCTAATGACAAAACAAATTAAATTACCTAATTCTATGACTGAAACTAAGGTCTTTAAATAGTTTAAATAGCTATGGACCGTAAGGACGACCAGCCTCGTACCTAGCAACAGCTTCCTGATATGAGATTAAAACTAGTGACTCTTCTGTTACGCGTTCCATCATGGTTTCTTCTACTAAACTATCAGGTAAGCTAGAGGTTTCTGGTATGTCTAGAGTTGGCGGAACATTTTCTATATTTTCAATAGTACTGTGCTCAGACTCGTGAACTAATTTAGAAGACATCAAAGAAAGTAATGGGAAACAATATTGTTGCAAAACTGCTTGAATAAATTAATTGATAAGCTAATGGTTCAAATTAATAATTCTAATACATATGGAAGGTCTAAATAAAGGGATGAATGTCTAATCAATTGGATAGCTGACTAATTGGAAAATAAGATTTAAATGAATCTTCAATCTTGCTGCTTCTCTTTACTTCACTTCAATAGCTTGAACTCATCAATGTTTCTCCAAAGAAACATTATCATATTAGTAATATTACAAAAAATTAATAAGAAACATAAAATATAATTCACACAATATTTCCATACACATGCATATGTTCATGCATACATTAAAGCATTCACATGCACTCTAATGCATACATTCCTCATGCATACTAATGAACTTTACATGCATGCTTACAAATATACTAATATATGCTAATACACTCACATACTAGCACACATGCATGCTTACATTACACACACTTCTAAATACATATACATCACTTCTTTTGGAATACATATAATCATGCAAATGTAGAATTAATATGAACTAACATGCATATACACATTCATTACCTCACATGAATATGCACATACACACTTGCACTTTTGAAAACATACTTTTAATACAAAATCATATGCATATTAGAACTTAGATGTATGCATACAAACACATCCATGAGCTCTATTATGAATACAAACTCACTAAATAATTATAATAAATGTAGGTATATCTCATATATACTTCTAACTCATGCATTCATAAGTAACTAGCTATGCCAATTAATGTTTTCATATTCTCTAAGTATTACTCCATAATAATTAACACATTAAATACCTAAAAAAAATGATTTATGCAATCAGATAACTAAATTAACTTAACAATTTAACTCTCTCTTTCTCTCTCTCTCTCTTTCTTTCTCTCTCTCTTTCTCTCTCTCTCTTTCTCTCTCTCTCTTTCTCTCTCTCTCTCTCTCTCTCTCTCTCTCTCTCTCTCTCTCTCTCTCTCTCTCTCTCTCTCTCTCTCTCTCTCTCTCTCTCTCTCTCTCTCTCTCTCTCTCTCTCTCTCTCTCTCTCTCTCTCTCTCTCTCTCTCTCTCTCTCTCTCTCTCTCTCTCTCTCTCTCTTCCTCTCTCTCTTTCTCTCCTCTCTCTCTCTCTCTCTTTCTCTCTCTCTCTCTCTCTCTCTCTCTCTCTCTCTCTCTCTCTCTCTCTCTCTCTCTCTCTCTCTCTCTCTCTCTCTCTCTCTCTCTCTCTCTCTCTCTCTCTCTCTCTCTCTCTCTCTCTCTCTCTCTCTCTCTCTCTCTCTCTCTCTCTCTCTCTCTCTCTCTTTTTCTCTCTCTCTTTCCTTCTCTCTCCTCTCTCTCTCTCCTTCTCTGTCTGCGCGCTGCCGCGCTGATAGAGGAGGGGAGGGAGAGTCTCTCTCTCTCTCTCTCTCTCTCTCTCTCTCTCTCTCTCTCTCTCTCTCTCTCTCTCTCTCTCTCTCTCTCTCTCTCTCTCTCTCTCTCTCTCTCTCTCTCTCTCTCGCTCTCTCTCTCTCTCTCTCTCTCTCTCTCTCTCTCTCTCTCTCTCTCTCTCTCTCTCTCTCTCTCTCTCTCTCTCTCTCTCTCTCTCTCTCTCTCTCTCTCTCTCTCTCTCTCTCTCTCTCTCTCTCCTCTTTCTGCACGCTGCGGCGATCAGACAGAGGAGGGGAGGGAGAGTCTCTCTCTCTCTCTCTCTCTCTCTCTCTCTCTCTCTCTCTCTCTCTCTCTCTCTCTCTCTCTCTCTCTCTCTCTCTCTCTCTCTCTCTCTCTCTCTCTCTCTCTCTCTCTCTCTCTCTCTCTCTCTCTCTCTCTCTCTCCTTCTCTTTCCTCTCTCTCTCTCTCCTTCTCTGTCCCGATCTCTCTCTCTTCTCTCTCTCTCTCTCTCTCTCTCTCTCTCTCTCTCTCTCTCTCTCTCTCTCTCTCTCTCTCTCTCTCTCTCTCTCTCTCTCTCTCTCTCTCTCTCTCTCTCTCTCTCTCTCTCTCTATCTATCTATCTCTCTCTCTTTCCTTCTCTCTCCTCTCTCTCTCTCTTTCTCTCTCTCCTTCTCTCTCTCTTTCCTTCTCTCTCCTCTCTCTCTCTCCTTCTGTGTCTGCGCGCTGCCGCGCTGACAGAGGAGGGGAGGGAGAGTCTCTCTCTCTCTATCTCTCTCTCTCTCTCTCTCTCTCTCTCTCTCTCTCTCTCTCTCTCTCTCTCTCTCTCTCTCTCTCTCTCTCTCTCTCTCTCTCTCCTTCTCTCTCCTCTCTCTCTCTCTCCTCTGTCTGCGAGCTACCGCACTGACAGAGGAGGGGAGGGAGAGTCTCTCTCTCTCTCTCACACACACACACACACACATCACACACACATATACACTTCACACACACAATACACTTCACATACACACACATACATCACACACACATATACACTTCACACACACACATACACTTCACATACACACACATACATCACATACACATACACACATCACATACACATACTGCTGCAGGGACCCAAACCAAGCCATGGAATAGGCATGGGCATGCTTCTAGCCGGACAATCAACATCAAGATCATCATGCACAGCAGTACATGATGGCTTAATATCCCGAGCACGAGGAGGGTCTAATGAGAAAGAAGGAAAAACAGAAGAAAGTAAAGAGCAGGAGAAAGTACCTGCAAAGAAACATTATGAGAAACTTGAGCTCAACACTCATTTAAATACATACACAAGTCGTTTCTAAACCACTCTTTTTAGTTTTAACTTTTAATCTACAACCACACTTTAATCTCCTTACTTCCACCACACTTTCCAGTTTAACTTTTCTACTTTAATTACACTTAATTTCTACTCCTCTCTTTTCATCGTCACTAATTCTCTCCACTCTTTCTCTTAACCAACTTTTTTCACTTTAAGTACATCTTCTATTGAGACCACTCCTTAAATCTCTTTAGTTACACAACTTATATAAGCCATTCTTTTTCCTAGCACTCATATAGTCCACTAGTTATTTATCCATGTAATTAATCATTTTAATTCTATTTACCCTAAATTTCTCAATTAAATAAATCCATTAAATTAAGCTTAGGTTAAGCTTTTAATTAATTAGAACCTTAGTTTTTAAATGCACACAAATAATTAAAGTAATTATTAATAACATAGTTTAATTTTTAATACATAAATATGTAATTTATATATTAATGTTTTTTAAATAACATCTATTTTATCCCTTTAAATATAGTAAAACCTTAGAAAACCTATTGGAAACCCATAAAACCCCCTGGGTTAGACCTTTAAAATCCTTCTAAAACCCTACCATTAACTCATTATAAATCATCTAAACCCTTTGGCTTAACCATTAGCAACATACAATCTTTGAACTTATGAAATCCTAGGGATAAATACCCATAATTCTTGAATGTAAAAATAGGAAATTCTCATTAAATGAGTAATTAGGGTAAACCCTAACATGAACATATGTCCTGCTTCATCCTTCATACCTGAAAACACTTTCAAAATAGTTAATCCAATTAACACAACTGATCAACAGTGATATAAAAGAGGTTTAGAATTCACCAATAAATATTTTAATTTTTCGGGTCATCAATTGGAAGATGCAAATCTTCCCGACATGGCATTGACTTTGATCATCTTGACTTTGACTATTTTGACTTTGACCAATATGACTTTGATGGGCTCAACACTATCCATCAACATAGAATCAATCATTTAATCTTCATGTGTTTCTTAACTCAAGGAAATCACCTCGAGTTAACTTTGGATTTCTTAAAGGGCCTCAATAGTCTTCTATGTCTATGCTACTATCACAGTTAAATGCCATTACTCTCAACAAAATTAGAATGTATCAATTGCTTGCTCAATCTTACATTCTCTCAATATTCACATCATTATCCAATTCATCACTACCCTTGGTAGCTATATGAGTATCTCTTGAAGAAAGATCACTCACATACGCTTTGTAAACCTTCATAATTTTTTGATTCAAAAGGATTATTAGGTATCCAAAATGGTGCACTCTAAGGTTCTTTGTTATTAACAAAGCCAACGTGTAAAATATGCAAGCTCATCTTTACTCCATTTGCATGATTAGATCTCGTTTTCTTTTTTCGATTTTTATCATAAATTGAGCTTATACAGTCACGATCCACTATATATAAGATGCTCTTCATTGTTTTACCTTGTCTTCATACATGCAAGACCGCATTAGTTGTGGAAGCTTGCATATAGGTTACCTCCCAATGGCACCCTAAAGTTTTGACATTTTCAACCTTTTCACCTATAGCAAGCTTAAAATGCTTGACATTCATTATCACTAAAATCACCAAATGGTCACTATACATGGAATATGGTTCCTTTTTCAAAATATCCTTTCAATATTTCCCTTTTTGGTAAAAAATATTGCTTTCATTTGCTTAAAAAGAGTGGAAAATTTACCCTTCCATTATAGCAAAAGGAAGCACTTCAATGTTGTTCTTTTCTAGTTCTTCTTTGAAGGTGCCAAATTTACTCTTCTTCTTGCTTAATCAACATCATAATGTAAATCCATTCATTAAGTCAAAAAGTTTTTTATTGTTTCTATTCCTATCAATCCTCAAGATTTAGGATGAGTCATTTTCACATGGAAAAGTTATGGAGATTACTGCGGTGATGAATGAGCACCTATCATCAATTGTTCAAGGCTAGCTAAGGGACAACTTAGTCATTTCACTTAATGAAATGAAAGAGACAAGATTCATAACCTATAACTTACTCAGTGATAATATTTATAGAAATACCTAAACACATCTAAGAAATTTTTGGAAAAGGAAAACTTCTAGATCAATATGGGCTAAGAAACCTTAAAAGATTCCAAGTAGTTCAATGACTTAATGACAAATGCATTGAGATATATCATTTATGCCATAGATGGTTATGTACACACACTCAATACACTAAGGGAAGATCATCAAAAGAAGATTTTCCTATGCTTGGGATCTTCTCTTAGATTTTAAGTGATTCACCTTACTTAGAATCACTTAGGAACTCTTCTATGCATGTAAGGGAAGTTTTGGACAAGGCAAGTATGTAAAAAGATGTAGAAGTAGAAATAAATTCAATCAAATTTCATAAAACAATGATAGATATTATGGACCTCTCATAGATAATTGTAGAGAAGGTTTTCAAAATGTAATTAAAAAAGTAGAGCATCAAGTGGATGCTCTATTTCTAGCAATGATGTTATAATTGAATCATATCAAATGTGTTCGTGCATGTTGCATGCATATGTGCATGTTCACATGTATGTATCGCATGCATATGCATACACATGCACATGCATGTAATGGAAATGTATATGTTTGACCTTAGTTGAAGGCATGAGGTTCCCCACAAGAAAGCACCTACATGTCCATGCATGCTACCTTAGTTTGCCGATTTCCCTACCTCTTAGGCTGGGGGAGGGTTTCAGCCCCTACTAGCTATCATGCACATGACTTGACATTCTTGTGTAGAGATTAATGCGTATGACTTCAATCTATTCAAATTGTTGTTGGCCTATGGGTTATTCTAACCTAGTTATGAATTTGGGCAAGTTCAATGTAGTGTTATCGTCTAGCCTTAGGGCTATGCCTTCCCCTATTCTAGAGAGCCTTCAACTATATCTTGGAAGGTCCATGCATCTTACCCTTGCTTTATGGGATATGAAGGGTCCCAAGGGTGCCATTCTCACTTTCACTTGTACATTTCAATTAATTCAAGCTTATCTAGAGTAGATCTGAATGGTGGAACTTCCTTAAAAAAGAATAAGAAATCACCTATATAATATCCTCTAAGGTTCTCTTGCTATCTTGCCGTGAAATAAGTGAAGAGTTCCATTGCTTTGTGATTTCAGTTACATCATCTTGCTGATCCTTTCCCTTGCACATTTACTTCAATTAAGAACCTACATTTCCTATCGATGGGTGATTAATTGTCAAATCATATATTTTGTGAACTTTCAACTAATTGTGTCCAATTTCCATTATTTGCATCCACTTTTATAACATGATTCCCCACTGTCAATTTAAAACAGTTTATATAATTTCCTGTTATTCGTTTGTTAAAACCTTCCCACTCAAATTCCCAAAAAGCTATATTAGATCGAGTATTATTATATCAGAGCAACACTGATTAAAGAATTTCATGTGCCATTTGTTGGAACAAGAGATCTTCACGTTTCTCATCAAAATATTCAGTTTTGATCACAAAATAAGTCGGCATTTTTAAATATAAATCCTTAAATCCATAGCATATTTTTGCACTAATTGTGAGTGGATGTTTACACGTCATTTTAAATGTTCATGGATCTGATGTACATTATCAATTTGCGTCTATAATATCCATTTGTTTACGTCGAACTGATTTGTGCCGGTTAATATAGTTAGTGTTTTCAATATGTCTTGCACTACTAAAGTAGTTGACCAAGGTATAGTTTTCAACCGGACACATTTATGAATTCCATGTTCAATTGATCCAACAAACTCCTTTGCTTCCAGATAAGGAAGCTACTTTTAGAACCCTAAATGAAGACTGAACTGTCACATGATCACAAAATATCACAACCAGGAAGTTCTACTTCCAATTTTCAAATCTCCTCGCAATATTTCCCCTTTCGTTCAGAGTACGGCTTTTAATTGTCTGAAATGGTTACCAAATTTACTCTGATAATGCCGAAAGAAGGCGCTTCAATGCTATTCTTGCCTGATTCTTCTCAATGAGTGATGAATTTACTCTACTTGCAAAAAATCATAATGTAAATCCATTCATTAAATAAAAGATACTTCATAGTGCCTGCTGTTCCAGAGGAAGTGCTCCAATGTTCCTTGATTCTTTGAATTAGAGGTAATTTTGCTCCTCTACTTGTGTGATCAACATCATAATGAACATTATACACCCAATTGATGAACAAAAAGCCTGATGCCATGCATGAAAATGGTGTATGCTTTTAGCAAAAAATTCTCCTTTAACAGTACATGAAATCACAATTAACATTTTTGTCCGCTTGCTTTTTCTAGTATCCATCAACATTATTATTGAATGGACTTAAAGTAAGCAATAACATAGATGTGACAAAATGCAAATTGCCATCTGAAATATGATTTAACATATACGATCAATCTTGTGTAATTGCTTTAAACATTGTAACTTCCTTGAAAATCGTAAATAGGCAATCATCCAATATAGGACCGCTAAGAACATAAACAGGTATTTAAGAGTGCATTGATAACTGCCAGTGTGTGCTGAATACCTTTTTTATGATTTCGTATCAAGCAAATTCCATTGTGTGCACCTGCCTGACCAGTAATTGTGTGATTTTGAAGCATTTCCAGTTATTTAGCACCAATACTGCAGGCATTGATCATAGTGACCTATCCTTGTGAAAATGACCATCAGAAACTGATTCTGCAAGTTGTTTACCCCCTGAGCGTCCCATCTGTACAGATTCGCATTTTCAGATTCAAAATTATCAAGAATTGCAATTTCTTTGGAGAGATGAGTGGATTATATAAGATATGTTAGTTCCATTGCAGCATCTACATCTACAAGTATGCATCAATAAATACATTTAAATTTATATTCCCATTTGTCTGGAGCTGCATTCGAAGGTAACTGCATTTGTTTCAAATAACTTCGCATCCATAGTTTTATTGATGAATACTATAATCAAGCAAATCATTTAACATGTTACATGATTTTAATTGAGATTTAGTACTGATTGCATACTTTGTGCATGTACATGTGCATATGTGGCGTGCATATGTGGCATGTATATATGACATCCATGTTTAAGTGTATGCAGCCATGTGTGTGCATATGCATTTGCACTCCTATCTGTTTGTAAATGCATATACAAGCACGTACATGGGCACACATATGTGCACGTATGTATATAAATACAAGTAAAAGCAGATGTGAATCTGAGTAATGTATTAGTGTACATATATACCTGTGCACGTCTACGAGTATCACTTTTACATATTCATGTATATGCATTATCATGCATGTGTATAAACATGTACATGTGCATATGTATAGATATGCTGCATACATATACACATGAATACATATGTGGAATACATACATGCATGCATACATGTATACATATGTGTATGCACATGCATATACCATGCCATGGCTGCCTCTAGTCTTTGTGATGAGAATGAGCCTGTGTTTCTTCTGATGAAGCACAAAATTCCTGAATTTGGATGGCTGCTATGCAATCAGAATATAATGCTGTTATGAAGAATGGTCCTGATCTTTATGTGATTTGCCTCCAGGCAAAAAAGCCATTGGTGCATGCATATATGTATTCATACATATAAGTGCACATATATAAATGAGCACATGTACAAGTGATTGTGCATACTTATACAAGTAAATGAGGATACATGTGCATACATGTAAAAGTATAAATGTAAAAGTGTAAGTGCACATATATAAATGAGCACATGTACAAGTGATTGTGCATACTTATACAAGTAAATGAGGATACATGTGCATACATGTAAAAGTATAAATGTGCATACATGCACATGCACATACAAACAAGCACACACACACTCGGACACATGCATATATTTATGTACATTTGCATGCATGTGTGCATTTAGAAACGTATAACTACGTATGTAGATCAAATAGCATAGATCACTTTGCAGTGGAAGTCGTCCTCAAGAAATCCTAACGATTCCTTAGCTATAAACAATGGGAAAGCTCACGATGAGTCTAATGGGTGTAGAGCATGTTACATAGCCAAGTGTTGATCTGCATAATCGAATAAAATCTGCATCATTGAAATTATAATAGGACAGCAGTTTCAAGTAACTCTGACAAAATTTAGCTATAAATAACAGGCAAACTCATAAATGAGTCTAATGTCTGTAATCATATTACATAGCTAAGGGTTGATCAACATACTGAAATAAAATCTAGATAACTCAACTAACGAGGCAGGACCAATGTTGTTATCATTAGAGTAACCAGTGCAATTGAAACTCCCCAATTGAATGCTCAAGGCACAACTGAAAGACATCTCATAACTTCTGGATGAAGAGTGGTATCCATGGATTAGAAACAAACCAATTTGAACTGTTCTAAACAACTGCCATGTTATGATCATTCTGAAGCACACCTGATTCTAACAGGAATGTCCGCCTAATAGTACATAGACTCACTAAAATAAATCAATGGCACTGCATCAGATATTGAACTGAATCAACAAATGATTACATGCCAGCTACTGGCTACCTGTAATTATCCACTACTGAATCAACTAGCACTAAGAACCTCTAGAAGTTCAGAAAGTTTAAGTTAACAAGCTTTGCCATTTCCTGGCACTATTTGGGAAGGGAGTGAAGGAGAGGTTTACAACTGAAGTCAAAACAAAATATAAAGGGCCCATTCTATCTGCATTCCTAACAAGACATAAATCCAACAACTAATTCCCAAATAGAATCTGAATATTGAAGTGGCCGAACAATTAGAGTTGTTATACCGGAATATTCAAGCTTGCCAAAACACTATCAAGGTATCAAAGGTGGGGCATTGGGTCCCCAAAGCGCTAGAATGAGGTGTGCAAAGCTGTGTGAATGAAAATGTATTACTTTGTACAAGGAATCAGTGTTAGTCAGTCCGTATAACTAGGAGCATCAGAGGGCTAAAGCGTGCATGTATGTTTAGCTATCATACAAAAATACCTTCAAGAGGACATTGATCTATCCAACCATCTATGCTGCCTTAGCACAAATGCTTTTAGGCGCATCTGGTGAATCTTCTTCGATCCTCAATTTGTCCTTAAGACATGCTGCAATCAAATTGTTTCGTTGTGAAGTAACTCTATAGTCAACTAAGTGGGTCCGAGCTTGCAAGCTTCGCCTCCTTACAGCTTCTCTGTGGAAGTCAAGATCAGCCATTCTGCAAATGTGAAAAAGTTGATATTCAGTATGAGCAAAACTAAGGCTAACATGAACAATGGTCTTCAAAATATCAATCTCACTGCAGTCAATATTGAAAGATCCCAAAAGTACTTTTTATCTCAACAACCTCTTCGAACGTTTAATCAATGAGCTCCTTAAACAAATCACAATGACAATGCTGTTCGTGAGCTCAGAACTAAGAGATTTTCAATAACATGTCTTCTAACTGCGGGCTAAACTGTAACACAAGTCAAAGATGCATTTGGATCATCTGCAAGCATATGATTCACTTGACATTTATCTCAATCATGCTTCGAGTTATTCTTGCTTTGATCGTGCATGCACCGTTTGTTGATCTCAATTTTTCAAGATTCTCTAGTGCCTGAGATACTAATTTCAGAACATTCATTCTAACACGAAACACGATGTATACATTGCGTTACCATTCCTCATTTCTTCTATAATGTTTTGTTTCTTTTCAGGTTCCACAAATTCGCGACATCGGAAAGCTAGAGGCGGATCTCCCGACCGTCAAAGATGAAAACGCAATCATTTAATATAATTCAATACTTACTGTTGAGCAAGGGAAAGCCTAGGCCAGTTGAAAGTGTTGGCAGACAGCTCAGGGCTTCTTTCTTCGTGAACATCACCATGATCACTGCACAAACAACTTACAGGCTCAGTTTTCTTGAGGAACTTAATACTTCGAAAGGTTAATAAAATAATGAAACTCTGAGGGGCAGTAGGAAATTGCTCACCTGGATACACCCGAGGTGTTAGCTTCGCAGTCAGATGCCATACTTTCTCCCTCCACGTGTACAGGTGCTACGGAAGTATTGATGCGGATATCAAGATCAGATCGCACTCGCCGACGCAAATTCTTTTGGTTCTTCAGAACAAATGGAATGCAATATTTCAATCTCAGAGAAGTAAAAAGAAATCCAAGCAAGCGTGAAACGCAGTCACACGACGCGTCAATACATCGTACGTGCAAGAAGTTCAAGAAACACCATATCGACAATTGATCACTTGCATAGCAAGGGTGATCCAAAAGCTACAGCAAGGGTGAAACGTAGTCACCCAACGCGTTCATAAATCATTCGTTCGAGAAGTTCAAGAGACACCATATCGACAATGGATCACTTCCATAGCCATGATCCAAAAGTCACATGCGGCATCACTGATGTCCATGACGAAGGTATGAGCTCTACTTCTAGAACAGGACACGTGTGGAACCTTATGTCAAAACAAAAAGAACCCAAGTCCAGTGGACTACGATCCCAGAGCAATTGGGGACGGAGTCGCACCTGAGGGAAGATTTGGATGCCGGAGAGGCAGATTGGAAGGCCGCTACAGGTGGTCATGGCGGTAGAGAAGGAGCGTCCCAGTGTCGTGAACTTCTGACGAGGGGCGCGGACGAGTGCAGATCTAAGGCGGGAGGGGAGTAGAAATGCAAGAGCGCTACAAAAAAGAAACGCAAGATTCGGAAAGGACAAAAAGCAACCAAAAATTGAATAAGAAAATGAAGAAAAGAAAGGAGTTGGAAAGACTAGTCGTGGGGAACAAATTATTCAATACGACGTGGGAATCATGTGAGGGCGTGTGTGTATGCTTTGGGGAGGGAAGGGTGTGGGGACCTTGAGATACGTGCAAGGGCAGAAAAGACATACCAACATGTGCTTGGTCAGGTGGCCAAGAACATACTCTTTCTTCATAATAGTCTCATTAGTAGAACAATTTGGAGGAAAATCAGGCATGGCTTTGGTTAATCGTGGTTACTCTTATTGGGTTATGGTTACTCTTACTTGAGTTAATCGTGGTTACTCTTTTTGGGTTATGGGTTGAGCCTCCATTCATGTACATATACACTAGTAGATAAGTATCTTGTCTTCTTTTTCGGATGAAAGGGCCCCATAGATCCTCTCGAAAGGAGGCAAGAGGACTTTCAAAGGCATAGCTTTACAATGCACAAACTCATAGGGCTTATACATACTAGATGGATGTCTCGGGGATGTGTGCATGATCTTTTCCTTAGAATGATTATTTGGCATTGTGTGCCCCCCTAACAAGCCACTTTGGCTTCTTCCTCTCTTGATGCATAGTGTTTAAAGCAAGGGAACGAAACTTGTGTGTGTGTGTGTGTGAGAGATTGCTCTCCTCCATTATATTACAAGATTGGTAACACTTGATAAAGCTCAATCAATGGTCCATCCTAACACTTCATCATATCAATGCAACAACATTCTCATTAGATGACTAATATTTTACTAACTGTGTCCCAATATTCTTTAATAAATTACCTCCTAAACATGTCTTTCTATTAGCTTGTGGGAGGAGGGGCACCAAAACAAGGAAAGGCACCTGAAGACTTAGGCCCAACTCACATTGCTTTCGGTTGGATGGCATGCAATCATCAACTGCCATGTGGATGAGACTGCTTGTTGTGTACCTCTAGGACTTTGGACCTATCTGAATACATGAGAGCGCATGGAAAATGATAATAGGTTGATCGCACCTTATTTCAAGTGTCGTCACTTTCTGTGAAACCTACCTTAGAGAAGTAAAACTACCAAGTACCAAGAAGTCTTCACATTTCCTTCTAAGCACAACCCTCCTCACATGATTCTATTGAAGCACAACCACAACTCTCCTCCCATGGTCCTCCCCTCTAGAATTGAATTCATGGTGCAAAGAATGGTGTATAAAGGTTATTTGTAAGGGACCGGTGGTGCATTTGAAATAAAAGTAACTTTGCCATGTTGGATATGACGAGGCAAGTTGCTAGTTCTTTTATATGTTTTTATTTTCTTCTCTTCTTTTGAGACATGTACACCTCATCTTTGACATTCATAACTTTGTTCTTTTGTTATCTACATGTCTCTTCATGTATGTCTTTTGCTTCATCTTTGATTTCTTTACAAAAAGAAAAAAAAAATACTTGTCTTTAGCTGAATGCCTAAAAAACATGACAACCACATATACTATTTAATATTGCATCGGTTACAATGAGGTTAATGATGGTAATATTGCCAATAAGATGGCACTTGAAAGAGTACACATAAATGCGACATGCAAAAAGAAAAGCAAAGATGGCTTCCGAGAGGTAGTTTATTGCCTCTTTCATTTGGACTGAGTTCAATTTTGGCTAGTTGTGGTGAGGATTGCTATTTGGAAAGGGTTCCAAGTTGTGGGGAGAGTTTGCTTTTGGCCCTGTTCAATTTAAGGTGGATTGGGTCTTAGTTGGTGCTCTCTCTCACTTGTAGCATAATTGTTGGGCCATGGAAGTCTCCTTCTAGACTCCTTTGGTGAGGTGGGTGTTCTTCTCTATGGAGGTGACTTCTTTGGTGCTAAGCAATTTGGGTTCAAAAAGAGAGGAGGGTGGAACATGATTTAGGCCTTCATCATAATCCTTTGGGGTCTCCCTTTGATTGTGCCCCTTCTTAGGGAAGTACTTTCGAAAGTGCAAGAGGAACTCGAGTATAGTTGCCTCATTGGCAAATGCATTGGACCGTGGCACCACATTGAAATGTGGCGACCCTAGTTTAAAAAGGAGTGGTTTCCACTAGGCATCTTAGTAAAAATGTGTCGATTCGTATCTCCAAACCACAGTTCCCTCCTTGCATTAAAAGGTGCATCATACTTAGCTCAAAAATATCAACCCTACAACCAAACGATAGATTTATGTTGCTTAGGCTTAGGATTGGTGAAACACTTAAGAAAAGGATAATCCAAAACATTTCCCTCTTTGATGCGATCCCCTTACAATTAATGAGTATAATTTTTATGTTGAAATTATTTCTTTAAAATTCTTTAAAGTCTTTGTTAATTCTAGTGTGTTTTAATGTGTTCGGGTGTGCATGGGACAAGATACATGGACAAAATGAAAAAAACTGGTGTTCACCACCACAATGACCTAGGTAGTTTTGGCTTAGTCAAAGCTATCCAAGTTGTATCATGGTGAACATCACCTGTTTTTTTCATTTTTATGTGGCTCAATTCTAAGTATACACCCTAACACAATATCTCTTGTTTTCAGAGAAAATTTGAGTTGCATATGAAGAACTCAAACTATTTGTCTTCTAACTTAGAACTCCATTTGGTATGTTTTTAGGTCCATAACACTGTCACACTTATGCGTTCCTCGAGTAGCTTTGATGTGAATCTTTTCCCCATACATGGGCACTTTTTACTATAGTGTTGGATAGAGGTTTTATCCCATGTTACCACATACATGATACTCTCATATGTGGTCGTGCTTTGTACTTAGGGTTATTATTCAACTTTTACTTTAGTTCTCTTCATCATCAATAGAGAGAGTTATTCCAACCATCGGTCTTCTCTCTGTCTCTTGTTGTGTTTGTGATCCTTGTGTGTCTCTCTCACACTTTTACACACACCCAATAGTGGTATCAAATATGGTTCAGATCCTTCTCGAGTTTATATTTTTTGCATCTGGTGCATGCACTTTTAACATTGCAAATCAAGTTTGGAGCATAGAAGAGTGGTTTTCAACAGCTAAGAAGCATTTCCACCCATTGCACATGGGTTTTAACCCTATTTTGAAGCCATTCATGCAGTCAAAACCATCACCAAAGTGAAGGATTGTGAGCTGAAATTTCAATATTCATTTCAGCTTTCATTGAAGTAAAGCTCTTGTCACATTCTTGTTCTTTAGTGAAATGGCAAGCAACAATGACTTGTTTGGCATGTTTCAAGCTAAACATAAGCTTGATGGGACCAACTATCCAATGTGGTCTTACATGGTGAAACATGTTCTTGTTGCAAAACAACTATTAGTGGCAGATGTAGATCGAAGACTTGCAAGAGGAGCAACTTAGATGGAATGGAAAAGATTCCCAAGCTCATGTATTGATTGTAGTTTTTGTGAAGCCTCATATAGTTCCACACATTCGATCATGTTTTACATCAAGACAGGCATGGGATACTCTTGCTTCTTTGTATGTTGTGCATAATGAAGCATGTGTTGCATACTTGAGGAAGCAACTTTATGATGTATGTATGGATGAAAATGAGTTTATGGATCTGTATGTGACACGCATCAAAGACTTGAAAGAGTAATTGGCAAACATAGATGAGATTATTTTGGATGCATCACTCATCTCTACATTGTTGAAAGGATTACTGAAATATTTTTAAAGCTTTGCCACTACACCCTGGCTGGTTGCAAAAGAAAATCCAAATTTGTATGCATTTGATGAGGTTGTGTCTCTTGTCTTACAAAAAGAGCAATCTAGAGTGAATAGGAGTGGTCTGATTGAAGGAACGTGTTGTGGAAAGATCTCCATAGCCTTCACAACAATCAACTAAGAAACTAACTACTAAACCACTCCAGGGAAGAGAGATGCCTTTCCACCCAACCAACCCCTCCTATATATAGCTCCAAGTCCAAGGGAGTAAGTCCCTCTCAAGAGGACATGTGTACCTTCCATCACATGGTTCCCTAAGGTGTTCACATGGTTCCCTAAGGTGTTCACATGGTTTCCAAGCTTAGGAAATCACATGAAATCACATGGATTCTAAAAGAAGACTCTCCAAGCTCTCACGTACAAACCAAGTGGTTAGGAGAAGCTTCCAATCAAGCATAAGGTACTCAACCTTAGAGAATCAACCCTAAGGTTCAAGACCCATCTAAAAGGGGAAATAAACCATAAATCCCAAGGGTTTCACACCTAGAAACCCAAGGGTTCTATCGCTTAGACCCATGTAATTATACAACGTTCTCCCCCCCTTAAAAGCATTTCCGTCCTTGAAAATGAGTGGAGATATATACCTTGGGGTATTCCCCCGTGCCCCATGACATGGAGATATATACCTTGGGGTATTCCCCCATGCCCCATGATCAATCTCAAGCATCATGGCTTTCATCTCTCTAAGTCCGCCTCTTAATTCAAAAGGGGAATTATACCGCGACTGAATCTTAAAAGAGGAGAATCCATATGTGGTCTAATTCCCTGCCCAATCATTCAAAGTTACATCTAGTTTTCATATGAAAAGGAATTGAGTCGAATGCAAAGTATGGAAGGACTGAAAAGGGTGGAAGAGAACATCCTTGCCTATTTCCTTATTTAAGCCATGTGCCATCTGGCTCTCCATAGCTCAAACATGTGAATTAGGTGGATACAAAGTGACTTCAGCTAAATTACTACCTTGGTCCATCGCTTTGCTCCACTTGTGCATGGACCTAGCAAAATAGATGAACGCTACTTAAGGTTTTCCTTATCAGATTCATCTCTCAAGTCAGAATCCAACTTGTTTTAAAAGGAAGATGAATCTTTCATAATCCCTACCCAAATCACTTCTTCTTAGATGTACATATACTTCGTACCTTTAGGCTTAGTAAAATGGGTAGATTTTCCTGTTTAAAATTCACCTCCAAACATAGAGGGGAATCTATTTTTATAATTCCTTTCCCAACCAATAGAATGGTATAGGTGGATTATCTATCTAATTCTAAGAGGATATAACATTCTCTTTATCTTCAGAAAAAAGTGAGTTCAATGTTCTTTCAAAACTTTACGTAGTTTTGAGAACCCACTTTAAGGGACTAGAATCCATAGGGATTAATCTAACTATTGTGAACTCCAATTGATTGAAATCTATTTTACTTGTTCTTCCAAAAAGATTAAGATCTTTATAACTACATCCCAAGATGGGAACTCATAGTGTAAAAGATCATGTTATCATTAAGGTCATAAGTAGAAATAGATTATTCCAATCATTTCTTCAATGCTTAATCCTTACGAATCTTTAGTTGGATCTCAAACCTTAAAGGTCTTCTTGATCCTTCTAGAATTCTCTCCCTTTATATTCTAGATCCATTTAAGATGTCTTATGTTGACATCATAATTAGATCTTTCTTATTCTTTAGTTAACTTGAATTATCAAGTATCCAAAAGATGATCTTTCTAAGATTTCTTTCAAGCTTGGCCTAAGGTCATCTTGAATTTAAAGTTATGCTTTTGGATGAAGCTTTTAGATCTTCATCCTTTGGAGTTTACCTTCAAACTCAAAGAAGTTGATCCTCTCTTTATTTCTAACTCTCTATGAGAGATAGATCCTTGAGTCATATCTTGTTGGAAGAATTCTTCTTCCCTTTGAGAGGATAATTGAAGAAGATGCATATTCCTAGATATTTTCTGCCTGATGTATTCCATTGGATCATGAGTCCCTTTTCCTTATGGCCATCAAGAAAAGTACTCAACGGGATTCAGTACCCACCGTCCCATACCAGTGGGTTATTCATCCAATCCACATAACTATGTCTCTATACCTTCTCACCTTCTCTGTCCTTTTAAATGCCCTTCATATTATGGTACCAAATTATGAGAGCAAGGACTAAGGTGCTTAGATACACCACTACTAATCTTATTTAAATATTTGGTTAACCATATAATGTGGTGTGACTCATCTTATCAAACTTAAAGTTTGACTTGATCTATACCCTACTTAGGTCTTTTGGCTTTTCTTTTCTTCTTTATCCAAAATAAGAGATAAGACTAGGTCTTTCTCCATCAGATACCTTCATGTTCAATGCTTTACCCATGGGTTTTACTTAGAGATCTATCTATTATGCTTCATACAAGAAGCCATATTCCTTAGGTCTATGTTATTGAAATCCTCAATGTATGTTATGTTATCCCCATGAAGCATCAAGGTACTTTTAGGATTATGCTTTATAGCTCATCCAACTTCTTTTCTTAACCCACTTAGGATTTATACAATCCTTATTGTGTATGCAAGTCTTCTCTTGCATTAGGGTTCTTTGAGAATTCCCAATTTTTGAGAACCTCATTTAATTGGAAGATGTAATGAAAGATATATGAAGTACTAGAATACAAGGAACTACTTCAACTTTATGTATGTCTTGCATATCTTTTACCTTGTGATCTTTTCAAGGCATAAGATACAAGTTCTTGGGGACTTTTTCCCCTCCTTAAGAGTTTCATCCTCGAAAACTATGTGAGAGTAAATTGAAAATTGTGCTCTTTTTAGAAGTATTTGGAAGAGTTTATTTTCAATCTTTTATTGTTCCCCCTAGCTAAAAGACGCTATTCAGAGCTTTTAACTTTCCTCTAAGCATGTTGAACAAATATCACAAAGTTTTAAGTTTGGATTACCCATAAATTCGATGTCCCATACCACCGAAACTACTTAAGTGGTAGTGTAAACCTAGATGTCCCGTACCATCCAGCTTACACTTCCACTTTAGTAAAGGTAACTTGGCTTGGATCTTTGGATCAAACCTTGTTTTAGTCTAATCAAGTAAGAGCTATTACTTCTTAGACTTGTAAGTTTCATTTCCATTGCAATGCGTAACCTTATGTCACAATGAAATTATAACTTAAAAAGTTTTAATTGTAATTTTAACTTGACAAGACGAGTCTCAAAAATTGACTTTTCAATTATTCCCTGATTCAGATATACTCTACAAGATCCCTTTTATGTCACTCGATGATAGAGCTAGTTTATATCTCAACTAGATATCATCTTTTTGGACATAGTGAGTAGAAAGAATAACTGACTTGCCAATCAAATCTCTATGTTGAAGTAGATGGTAATTCTATTTACTATATAGTCCTTTATCTCTAGGACATTAGAAAATGGTACTTAGGGTTTATTACAACCCTTGAGTTTTATCTTCTCTTCATGCCTTGCATTTGCTTGGAAGAATATTGAAAAGCTCCGAATAGTTCTTTAGTTTTCTTAAACAAAGAACTTTCTTGATTAGGAGAACCAATACTTTCATCTTCCAAAACTACACAGATTATTTTATATCATACTTTCTCTTTCTTAGAGCTTAAGAGTAGGTGCTCTAAGTTACCACCGTTTTATCATGGTTTTAAGAGAGAAAATTGTATATTACTACCTTAAGTATATGGCCTTGCTGATCAAGCATGCCATGGGCTTTTATGGAATTTTTAAAATTCCATAAGAGGGATTTTAAGCTTAAGGTATTTCAAGAAGTTAGCATTATTTGGATTTTTATTAATAAGCCAAACATAATGGAATTAAATGGTTTATAGTGGCCAATTGGCCTCATCACCATTCTTCCTAGAACCTAATGAAATCAAATCCTACTTAAGCTTAACTTCAAGAACTTAATCTCCCTCTCAACTCAAAAAGCCATGTAATATGTTCCATGTGCATAGGGCTTGCCAAATGTTTACACCTTTATTGGAAAAGGTGTAGCATGCATAAGGTTCAGAAGTTGAACCCCTCCTTAAAGCATGCAAAAGTTCCAAATTGGAACTTTGTTCATTCAGAGCATGGTGCAAATTTTCCATGCATCTTTCTTTCTGTGCATATGTCATAGACCATGATCATATTTATGCACATCGAATCTTTCTTCTTCAAAACCATATTAACGTGATGCATAGTGCAATTCCCATGACTTAACTATAAATGTGACTAAAGAAACTGGGCCACCTGAATCTATGCATCCACTCCTGAGTTCATTTCTTTTACAACATTTAGTGCATGCTTCATGGTTTTGAGAGGAAAAGATAAGAGAGCAAAAACTTATCTGGAAATTAAGCTTCGTCTATCCCTTGACTTTGCTAGAGTGTTCTCATGGTGATGAAGTAGGTTTGGGCCATCGCACTCCTTCCCTCCCATCTTGGCACTTTCATGCGTACTTGAGTGTCCAATTTGTGACATACCTTTAAAGATTTGGTTTGAATATGTACCTCTTGAGGCAAGGGCAAGGGTTCAACCCCTGCTAATAGCCATAGTTGGTATGCAATGGGCCCTAGGCCAGAATTCAAACTTATCTCCTTGTCATCTATGGGCCGTATATGTGGTACAAACTTTGCATCTATATATGCATACTAAAGGGTGCCCGAGTGAGCATTCACATCATAAAACAATGCATCTAATGTATATATATGTATGCAAGGATGTCATATTAAAATAACTTATCTTCATATGTGTACTTCAAGAATTGAAGTATATATATATATATATATATATATATATATATATATATATATATATATATATATATATATATATATATATATATATATATATATATATATATATATATATATATATATATATATATATATATACACACACACTTCAATTCGTAATGTATGCAGAAATACTTAAGGCAAACAAATATTGAAAGAAAACAAAAAAAAAACTTAGCTTTGATTCGAGTGTTGTCCTTCCTTTGTCTTGTGGAAGGATCCATCTTCCTTTTACATGATTTTCTCCATCACATTCTCACCTACACATGTCTTGAAGGTTTGGACAAGGGGGAATGAAAGGGGGCTTTCTTCTCTCAAGCAACTCGAGTAGGGCGTTGGCTGTACTTGTGTGCGAATTGTCAGCTTTGTTGGGCTACGCTCTTTGAGGAATGATCATGGATAGCTCAACTTGGGAAGGCACCCGAAGTCCTTCTATTTTTCCCAACGGATCTTAAAATCCCATATACATGGTACACACGTGCTTAGTGATCTATGAAAAACGCTTCAGAGCTCTCAATTCTACATTGAGAGAAGAGAGAAATGTTCGCCCGGACCTTCTTCTCTCATATTCACACGGCTATGAACACGTGGGCAATGTGTAATGTCTGATTGTTCTGCCCGTGAGCCATGAAATGGTTGTGTGTAAGCGCACGTTCACAAAGAAGTGATGAATGTTGGGGGGCTAAACAAACTTTTACTCTCTAAATAAGAGAGATCCACTCCGAGTTCTATCGCGCACATCTCTCGAATGATCCTACCCACAACTTGCGTGAATCTCAAGGAAATAAATACCTAAAGATCTAATGCCACTATTGTGGAAAGACCTCCATAGCCTTCACAACAATCAAGTAAGAAACTAACTACTAAACCATTCTAGGGAAGAGAGATGCTTTTCCACCCAACCAACCCCTCCAATATATAGCTCCAAGTCCAAGCAGGTAAGTCCCTCTCAAGAGGACATGTGTACCTTCCATCACATGGTTCCCTAAGGTGTTCACATGGTTCCCTAAGGTGTTCACATGGTTCCCTAAGGTGTTCACATGGTTTCCAAGCTTAGGAAATCACATGGCTTCTAAAAGAAGGCTCTCCAAGCTCTCACATACAAACCAAGTGGCTAAGAGAAGCTTCCAATCAAGCCTAAGGTACTCAACCTTAGAGAATCAACCCGAAGGTTCAAAACCCATCTAAAAGGGGTAAATAAACCATTAATCCCAAGGGTTTCACACCTGGAAACCCAAGGGTTCTACCCCTTAGACCCATGTAATTATACAACATAACGCAAGTAGTTGTTATCTCGCAAAAAACGAAAAGTAAGTATGGCTCAATTTTGAGCTTGTCAAAACCAAAGCCTCAACCTTCCTCTTCCACTCATTTCTCTAATGATGTTGATTTGCCAAAGAAGAAAAGATGTAGTTGGAAAGTTTGTCATACTATTGATGAGTGTAGAAAGGTTGCTAAGCGTAATAAAAAAAAGGAATTTGGCATGTCTATTGTTGAAAATTCTTCAAATGCAAAGAATGATGAAGCCAACATGGCTCAAGATTTTTGGGCATGTGTTGTTAAATTTCACTATGATGCATCATTGCATTCTAAATTTATGGTTGCGAGTGAGACTGATTTGAATCGGTTCTTTGACAATGGTGCTTCAAAGCACATAATTTCATGCAAACGTTTTTTTTACATCTTTGAAAGATGCACCCAAAGGAGGACATGTGGTGTGTGCAAACAATGCCTCTTATCCATCATTGGAGCAAGATAAATTGAGCTTATGACTACAAATGGAGGTGTGATACTCTTGAAAAATGCATTCTATGTACCCGATATCAAGAAGAACTTAATTTCAGTTCCTTTGATTGCCAAAGTTGGACTTCATGTACACTTTTTTGATGATAAGTCTATGGCTCATAATTTCAAAAATGGTGATATTATCATGATTTTCATTACATTATGCAATGGTTTGGATCACTTGGATACATACAAGAGAGCTGCCTTAATTTCCTTGGTTGCTTTTACTTCCTCCATGGTTGAAATGGATCTTTGGCATGCTCGATTTGGTCACTTGAACTTCAATAGTTTGCTTTACTTGCAAAAGAAACATGGTTATTGGTTTGCCAACACTCAAGTCCATTGAGAAGCATGCATGTGGTCTCTTCAAGACTTCATCTTTTGGGAAGCATGTATATTTTGTTACCTTCATTGAAGATGTTACTCGCCATACATGGGTGTATCCTATGAAAGAAAAGAATGAGGTATTTTCTTGTTTCAAGCATTTTTAGCTATGGCTGATTTTTTTCTAGAAATAAGTATTTGAATGTATGCATAGATCGTGCCAGTGAAGACATGCCACATGAGTTTAATGCTTTTCTTTGTGAAAGAGGAATTTCACAGCAATGTACGGTGCCATATACACCTCAACAAAATGGTGTTGCAAGGCATAAAAATAGAACACTCCTTCAAATGCCATGATGTATGGTTTAAGGAAAGCACCTTCTTGATAAGTTTTGGATGGAGGCAATCATGTGTGCAAACTATGTGTTGAATCACTACCCTAAAAAAGCATTGAGGATCATCACTCCTTATGAGGCTTGGAATGGACATAAACCTATGGTTATTGATATGTACATGTTGTAAGAAAAAACAAAACGATGAAAATAGATGATTGAGTAGTGGGCTAGTGGTGTAACTCTAATGCCATGTAGAGGTTACAACAACACACATATAAGATCAATGTTAGAGAGAAAGAGAGATATTGCTACTCATGGGAATAACACGAGATTTGGTTATAATGGAAGGTGGACTCAAGATGAGTAGAAGATGGACTCAACTCAATTCAACTCAAACTTATAACTCTAATAGAATGGAACTCAAACTCTACACAATATATAGATGGTTCTATCTGTTGAAATGAAAGAAGCTACTCCTACTCTACAATTAATCACAAAATAAATTAACTATGGAGGAAGGAACAAAAGATATGAAAACATGATGAATGGATTAAAATGGAAAGAACTTACACATGATGCTTTATGAGCTTGGAGACTCCATGAAGAGTGGAACCACACTCTTGGCAATGAGCTAGAGTGGAATTACTTATGTGGAGTGAGGGGAGGCTTTGCTTATATGGAGTTTGGGAGAATTCCCTTGCATGTGGGATATATGTACTTGCATGAGAATGATTCTAGCTTTGGACAAAAGGGTGGAGCATGGAACTCTCAACACCCCCCCTCCATGTGATGACCCTTTTGTTTTTAATATGGGGGACTAGTGACATGCAGGATCACTTAGTCCATTGGTTTTTTTAGGATCTAAGGACATATGGGATCTTTAGACATAACTTGGACATATGGGATCCAAGTTGGGGACATATCGCATCCCTTGGGATCTTGGGACATATGGGATCCCAAGACATTTTACTTGGACATTTGGGATTCAAGTGGTTTTTAATGGGATCTAGGGACATATGGGATCCCTAGACATGTACAAGGGTTTACATCATGGGGTAGGTGGTGCTTATGTTTGTCCATTTGCCTCCTTTTGTTACGTCATTGATGTAGTTTTCCATATGATCCATTGTTAGGATCTTTGTTTGGGTCCTCTCCCTTCCTCCTTGTTGTGTTGATGTTGAAGCCTTTTCTGTCTTCTTTTCTTGATGTGTGGAATTTGACCCCTCTTTTTACAAGAGGTGTTCTTCGCCTATTAGGGAAGGTCTTACCACACTAGTGGCAGTGTCTAGTCCCTTTACAATTGGCCATAATGTACTTGAACTTCACAACAATCATAAAAAAATGATTTTTATTACTCAACATATAGAGTGCACACGAAAACTTGCCCGGATCTATGCCCAAATTTTGTGCTACACATAGCTTGACCTTTGTTGAATGTAGCATAATACAACTGATAGAAATCCTTCTATAAAAGAGTCGAAAAAAATATCTCCGCTTTGAAACAAAAGCTTTGTCCACAGCTTGCGGAGTTCATAAGATAAGAGGCGTGTGGTGCTCCTTCTATGTGGATCTGCACACCCTGACATCATTGCTTGTGTCAGCTACCACTGTACGATTGATCCCAATGTATGTAGATTTGCATCCGAAAAATTGGATTCCAGAAACTGCCCCACAAGTCTCTCTCTGCTCTCTCATTTCTACATCCATTAATGGTAGAAGTTGCTATACCTGTTGCACAGACGAATTTCTTTCATTCCAGCATTGTCCCAGTAGCGCTACCAATCTAAATCTGAGTTTTAACCTTTCCTTGGTCTCAATCAGCTTCTATGAGTAGCTACTCGGTTTGTGCTTTTAGTATGTCTAAGTTGTAGTTGCTTTGGCGCAAATGGAAATAGCCCTTCCAGATAAGCTTCTCTCATAGATCTCTTTCTCAATGGTGTTCTTCCGCTCTGACTCTTAGTGGAGTCCATGAAATGCTTTTCGTGCGAATGTCCAACTCTGCTCATCTTCAGTCTCACTACTGAAACATGTTCGGATTTGATGCCAATCAAGCTCTCTTGAAGCTCATAATAGAAACAGAGAGCGAGAGCACCCATGAAAAGCTTTGATAAAACTTCCATGATCAGGAGGCCTCACAAATATCTTTGTCACTACCTTGATGTGCTATAGCCCATGAAGATGAATCATAGAGTACCATCTGAGAAACCTAGTGCTTTAGGGGGAGGCAATAAATAATTGCCCAACGCTTGTAGTCAGATGCTTCAAGGGTTGCAGAAAGATGATTCAGAGATGGCTAAAGTCATGAGAAGCCATCTTTCCTTCTCCTGTGTTGATCGTTGGAGTGCTGCACTTTGTCACGAAGAGGCAAGTGGATCTTCAAAAAACATGGCTTAAATTGATAAGACAACACTTGTTCTCACTCTGATTGCTTTCTCTCTCTTTATAGTTCTAGGAGTCATCAGATATTCTGTGCAGTTCTATATTTTTATAAATCTGTTTGTTAACAGAGCACACCATATTCCAACTGCATCATCCTGTTCTTTGCATCATTCTCCTCAATAACCTTCGATCGATGTGAATAACGATCAAGTATAGCATCATGGTAGGTAAGAAGAAGAGTGATACCGACACCAAAATCTGCTTGGTACGGCCACCCTTGGGCTGTTGTCGCCTCCTCATGCCGTACACAATCTCAATCTAATGCTTCTCTATCTAAGGATCTATGAGCATGGACTATTATTGACTAACAGCTCTTAAAAGCACTTGTTGATGAAGAAAACAAAAGGTAGAAAACTAGGAAACATGATGCTTACAACATCTTTACTAGAGATTATAATGAAACCAAATTATTATGATATCAACAACCGTGGTGAGATCATTCATGCTAAATGATGAAATGAACTAGTGCTTAGAAGCACTTTATTAGAATGAAGTGCAATGGTGGGAGGGAGGGATTAAGAGAAGAATGGATCTTAACTAATGACAATAAAGATGATGAAAACATGAACTGAAAAAAATGAACCTATGCTCTGATACCATGTTGAAATGAAAGAAGCTACTCCTACTCTACAATTAATAAAAAATAAATTAACTATGGAGGAAGGAACAAAAGATATGAAAACATGATGAATAGATTAAAATGGAAAGAACTTACAAATGATGCTCTATGAGCTTGGAGACTCCAAGAGGAGTGGAAGCACACTCTTGACAATGAGCTAGAGTGGAATTACTTATGTGGAGTGAAGGGAGACCTTGCTTATATGGAGTTTGGGAGAATTCCCTTGCATGTGGGATATATGTGCTTGCATGAGAATGATTCTAGCTTTGGACAAAAGGGTGGAGCATGGAACTCTCAACACTATCCCCCCATGCACTCCCTATATGGAGCTTAGATGGTGATCTAGATAGAAGCTAGGTGAAGGTCTATAGGCCAACATAATGGGTACTAAGATCGATACACTAATGGTTCCAAACACACAAACTATGATCCTACATGGGATGGGGACCATCCTTATAAGGTCCTTCAAGCCTAAGTTGGCCTATCCATCTTTGAGGGTCGTGGTAGCTTGATCCATGCCCAAAATAACCTCCACCATTGATCTATGGGGTGAATTCAATAGTAGAAAGGTAAGATCAACAACCATTTATTTGTAACCCTTGATCTTGCTTAATCCACACTTAGGATCACGTCTAGATCCAATGGCCCATATCAAATATGTTGGAGCAAGTCTATAACAAGCCTAAGTATTGGCTTGAGTCTCACAAAGTCTTAGAAGAAGCTTTAAAAAGAAGACTATGTAAAGTTCATTTGTGAACTACCTCTTGTAACTTTTGAAGAGTTTACTTAATGTAAAAGTAAGAGAATCTTAAGTGGTTGAGTCCACTTGATCAAGAATGGAAAGAGGAGCCACGAATTCGTGATTTGTGGTAGGTAGAGAATCAAATCAATCATTGATTGATTGGAGAGTGATTGAGGGAAGTTAGCCTCCCAAACTCAACTATAAATAGATGGCAGTTTTAGTCGTGGTTAGAGAGACCTATGTGAAGACCTCCAAGAGCTGAGCTTTATGCCATATCAAGGTGTGATTACAAGGCACACTCATGTATCAGTAAGTCATTGTATTGTACAAGCAATATACTTTCATTTTCATGATTATTTGAGTTCATCTTTCCATGTTCTTGTGAAGTGTACTACTCACTGCCATTACTCTCAGTTTTCTCAGTCAGCTTGCAGAGATGTTTTCTCTGAGCTTGGTGCATCATTTTCAGTGTTTTAACTTGGTAAAGTTAGCTCTATAAGTCTAATATATGCTCATAAATTTTCATGTCATTTGGATGTTGCAATCTTCAGTTATGTTCATTTGAAGTCAACAGAGTCTGTTCATCTTCACCTCTCTGTCAGGTACCCGACTTTTTCACTCATCTTGTCAGAGGTTTTTCTCAGTGGTTGCTTATCCAAATTCAGTGATTTAAAGCTTTTTGGATTCACCTTGATGTCTAGTATAACCATACAAATTTTCATAATCATTGGATTTCTACATTTTGAGTTATGGTGATTTTTCTGATCACTGGTCTATTTCTATAGCAGCCCGTGAAAATCGGGATGATATCATCACTTGTTAAAACTCATTCTCAGTGTGTGCTTTGTTATTTTTGATGAGATTACTCTTGAGAGTTAGCTCTTTAAGCTAACTAGACTTCCCCAAGAGGAATTAAGCTAATTGCTGCTGTGCTCAGAGAATTATGTAAAACACTGGACAGGTGTATGAACCAAGAATAGGAAGTTTTCACCTCTGAGCTAACTCCAACTTATCTGTTTTGATCTATCTTTTTGAGAGTGATCTTCCAAGGTACATAGGGTGTCTAATACATCCATTGGCAAGCTAAAAGGGCCCACCATCTACTCCTGGAGTTCATTTGGCTGGTGTAGATCAAGGATTTTGCAACACCTCTTCATCTTCAAACACATACTTATCCATCTCTTCACAAAATAGACCCTTCCCCAAGTTAAGAAAGCTAATTTTGTTTCTAGCCCTTGATTTAGGTTGATCCTCACATCGGATCAATCCCAAATCCAATGGCTTATAAGTAACCTTCCTAACTATCCATCTACGGTCTACTATAGACATCATGTGACCTCAAAGCCAAGAACCTACCAATGTCCAACACTCTGACATGGCTACTTCTCATCATGGGGGCCTTACAAATAGAGTGTTATGGAACAATCACGATGCAACATAAGGGTGAGGCATTGAACATATCTAACACCCCCCCCCCTCAATGTCCACCCAAAGGTGAAGTACCTTCTTGGCATGATGCCAAGTCTTCCATGAGGGTGGAGGATTGACCATGTCTAACACACCCCCTCAATGTCCACCCAAAGGTAAACTACCTTGGCCCAATGCCAAGTCTTTGAAGATGTATCTGAAGTAGATCCTTTGTGATCACTTTGTTGAGGGTACCTACTGCATTGTTCTTGATGGGATAGCATGCAATTTCCACCATCCTTCTCAATTGTACCTTCTTGCCAACTCTTGAATGTCCCTCACAAGGTCTATTCTGAAGCCTTCTCAAAATTTTGATTGTAAAACTGATATCTTGTATGGTACTCCATAAGTAGATAAGACTACCAAAGTCCTTCATGTAGCTCCCAATGTCTATCTGCTAGTATAATGATCTTAGGGCTTGTTTAATAACATAGAATGCCTTCTTCAATTTACATAATGTGCTCTTTGAATGTGGAGCCTCAGATCCCGATGGCTGAGACACATGTACCTCCTCCTTGAGGTCAACATTCAAAAGTTTTGATTTGACATCTAACACAGAAACTTGCCACTTCATCTGAGCTACTAGCATTAGTATGATGCAAATAGTGGTCATTAGAGAAAAAGAATCTTGAGAACCAAAACCATTCACTAGTGAAAGTCCTTGTGCTACGAATGTGCATTGATAGCATTCCAGGATTCCTTGTATCATGTGCTTCACATGCCAGACCCACTTGGTGCTAGTGAACTCCCATGCTTCATTCTTCATTAAGATGTCACAATTGGCTTGCATAACCTCCTTCCATGTTGGATCTAAATGTGCTTCATCTTCAATTATTGGTTTCATTACTTGCTTCATAATCACAACCATCATGGCTATACTGACTATGCGAGTAGAAGCCCACTTGTTCTCCTCTATTCTTTGTGTTCTCATTGGTCCTTCTGCCTTCTCTTCAATAATTGTTGCCATAGGATTACTCTGAGCAGAGAGCTTTTCCTTCACCCATTGCAGTGACAACCAATCTCTTTGGGTGATTTTAGGTTGGTAGACTCTCTTCTCACCATCTGATGATGATGCTTCCTCCCGTTCATAGGTAGGGATGACTCTTGGGCTAGGTACATAGTGAATTACTCCTTCGCTTGATGATAAAATGGAAAATCCTTTCTTTTCCTCCACTGCATGTGCCTCCTCCATAGACACCACATCTCAACTCCCTTTGATCTTCTTTGTCTCGTGGTCATACAATATGAAGGCCCTTTGCTTTTCATTATGACTTAAGAAGATGCATCTTTTGCTTTTTGGTTCCAACTTGTTTTTTCTTTGACTTGAGAGCATATCACATACTCTCAAAAATTATAAAGGGTAAGATTGATGGATTCTTACCAATGTAGCATTCATGATGACTCTTTCTGATTTGATACACAAAGCCCATGTCTTCCCTCATACACATTGTTATCTCAACAATGGTGTGACTCTTCTTCACACCTTTCCCTGATTTATTTTCAATTTAATCTTAACATAAGCTTGAACCTTATCACGAAGAAAGTACATCCACATCTTCTTGTTATAGTTGTCGATGATCACAATGTAGGAAGATCCTCCCAAGGCCTATATAGACATCTTACCTCACAAGTTAGCACATACCAACACTAGAGGAGCCTTTGACCTACTCTTGCTTTCTTGTGGGAATGTCTCTCTATGTGGATTGCCCATCATACAAGCTCTACAAGGTTCCTTCATTCCATTCACTATAGGTAAGTGATTGCATATCCTTCCATACTATCCCTATCACCATGATGGGTTCTTGATGAGGCTGCACAGAACTAGATTGACCTATATCATTGGTCATTTGACGAGATGCACCACTGTCTAGTACCCATGAATCCACAATTGATTCTTCTTGTGCTGAGGAGCATACCACCTTTGCTTTGGCTCCATGTATTGTATCCTCCTTCACTTCATCTATCCTCTTGACATGACAATTTGCCATTGCATGTCCCTTCCCTTTGCAATGGAAGCATTGTCCTTGAAACTTCTTCTTAATACTCCTCATCTTTGCACTCTCACCTTTGGTTGAGGAACCACCTTTACCTAATGCATTGCTTGAAAACATGGCATCTTTGTTGTTAATTCTTGCTTGGGATTTAAGCTGCAAATCCTCTTCCATTGAATAAAACTCCTCAAATATCAAAGCTTGAGGTCTCACCTAAGTGTTGAGTGTAGTTACCCTTCAATCATAATTTGGTGGAGATTTTTGGAGACACCTTTGAGATAGTACATTGCTAGTCTTCTCTATGCCTTCACAAGCCATTCGATCATATGGCTTCTTGATCTCAAAGTGACTCCTCAATATACTCCATGCCTCACTTTCCTTGGATGTATGCTGAATAAGAGGTAGAATGAAGTCCACACAATTGTCCACTATATAATATAGTGCATTTGCATTCCTTATCTTCCAAGCGTGTTGAAGCTTTGCATATGGGAGAATCACCATACTGAGATCCAATGGGTCAAAGGTGGGTTGTGGCTCTTGCTCACTTCCCATCACCATCTCCAAAAGATCATAAGAATCAAGGATAACTATAATCTTGAACTTCCAAATAAAATAATTTGTACCATCTAAATTGCCTTCACTGAAGGTTGGTGGATGAACCCATAGTGTTTGCATTTCCAAATCCATTGCACCAACTCCACTTCCACTTCCACTTCTAGATGCTAACAGCTCCATAGTTTTGAAGCCTTTGTGTCCCATAAACTTGAAGCCTTGAAGCCTTTGCCTCCCAAGAACTCTAGCATTGAAGCCTTTGCCTCCCACGAGCTATAACATTGAAGCCTTTGCCTCCCAAGAACTTCAATGTTGAAGCCTTTACCTACCACAAACTTTGAAGTTGAAGCATTTACCTCTCACAAACAACATTCCTTCCACAAATGCAAGAGTTGATTCCTTGGCCTCCACGATCTCTAGCTTGCATGATGGGCAAGCAACAACCAAAGGCATTTCCATGAGAGACCAGCAATCGAGCTCAAGCTCCTCTAGAGTTGGTACATGCTGATCTCTGTGGTAAAATGCCTTCACCTGCTTTAGGAGGATCTTTCTACTTTTTGTTGTTAATCGACAATTATAGTAGAAAGATGTGGGTTTATTTCATTTGAGAGAAGGCTCATGCTTTTGAAAAATTTAAAACATGGCATAAGTATGTGGAAAATGAACCAGGCAAGAAATTAAAGAAATTTAGAATAGATAGAGGAGGTGAATTCTTGTCAATAGAATTCAATAACCACTATAAGGAGCATGGTGTGAAAAGACAACTTATCATAGCTCATAAACCTCAACAAAATGGTGTTGTTGAGCGTAGGAACAAGATAGTAGTTGAAATGGCTTGCAGTATGTTAAAGGCTCAAGACATGCTTGATTGATTTTGGGCAGAAGCAGTCAATACAGCAATCTACATCCTCAATCAAAGCTACATGAAAGCATTAAAGGGGATGACTCCTGAAGAAACATATTTTGGTAAAAAGCCTTCAGTTTTGCATTTCATATTTTTTTGTTGTTTTTGTTATGCACATTTCCTAATTCAACAAGATCAAAGTTGGATTCAAAAAGCAAAAGTGTGTCTTCCTAGGATATAGTGAAGAGTTTAAAGCATACAAGTTGTGGGATCCTAAGGCAGATTTTTATCAGTCGAGATGTGGTGTTTGATGAACGACCACACTTAGTAGAAGACAAAGGTAAATCTACCATCTCATCAAACAGAGAAATATCTTAGCTTGTGCCTATCAAAAGACATGTTGAAGTTGAGGAGGAGGAAACATCTGATGCTAAAATTTCATTAAAAAAAAACCAACCAGTTGTAGTTGCACACCGTGAGCCACTACCAAAGTGGTCACAACAACTCTTTGATGATCATAGATCAAAGAGAATAGAAACATGGCGCTAATGGAAAATATTATGGGCTTAATAAAGGAACCTACCACCATTGAAGAAGCCCTTGATGATCCAAGTTGGAGAGTGATGATGCTATCTATGTATGATAATATACTAAAAAATGATACATGGGATCTAGTAGACTTGCCACCAAAGAAGAAGGTAATAGGTACTAAATGGATTTGGAAAGCTAAGTATAAAGCAGATGGCACATTAAAAAAGTATAAGGCAAGATTAGTTGCACAGGGTGTAGAGAGTACATGCACGGAAGCAAAATGAAAAGAAGAGTGTACTCACAAAAGAAAGAGTGTGTGAGACTCAAAATGAGTAGACCATGAAACGGATAAACTCATGTGGATTAGAAATGAGCTTGCCAAGAGCATGGATTAGGATCCTTAAGCTTCTAACCAAGTACAAATGGGCGGAGAATCCACCTTATATAGACTTGGGAGGGGCTCTCCAAAATACATCTCATGTCAGATAATTCCCCTAAAAGGAGAATGAATACAATAGTAGAAGCAAATGGAAAGGTACCAAATACAAAGGAAATACAATAAAATGGAAATAAACTGAAGATGGAGTGCCGCCTAGATGGAGATGCACTCATGCGGATACAAATGTAGATGATGTAGGAGCAATCATGTCGTCAACACCCCCTCAGCAGCTCCATTTTGGAGCAACTGAATGTTGTAGAGGTCCATCAAGCATTGGAGAAAAACTGGAGGTAGAGCCTTTGTGAACATGTTCGCGAGGTTCTCTTGAGAGGTACACTGCTCTAGAGTAATCTCTTGAGAGATGAGCTTCTCGTGAATGAAGTGGTACTAGATCTCAATGTGCTTCGTCCGAGCATGGAACATTGTATTCTTGGTGATGGCCAAGGCTGATTGGCTATCTGTGCGGATGCGTGTCAGAGTAACTTGCAAAACACCAATGTTAGATAATAAATGTCCAAGCTAGATGGCATCACATGTTGTGAAGTTGGATGCTCCGTAGTCAACCTTGGTGGATGATAGAGAAACTGTAGGTTGCTTCTTACTTGCCCATGAGAACACCTTGGGTGATTATGTCTTTTGTATGGGGGTCAATGACTTTGATAGAAGTGTTATCAAACAACACATGTTTGTTATGATTGGTAATTGCTTTTATTGACAACAAGTTCATGCATAAATTAGGAACAAATAACACATTTGAAAGTGATTTGCATTCCCCTTGAGTGTTGGTGATCTATGCTTTGCCTTCCCCTTCAATAGGTAGACTTTTGTTATTTCCAAGGTACACTTTACCTATGTGCTCTTCAAGTTGTTGAAAAGAATCTTTATCTTTACACATGTGCAAGGTCGCTCCACTGTCAAAGATCCAATCGTGAGGGGAGCTAGATGTAACTAGAGCATTTTCCTTGATAGAGATAAAGAGTTCTTCGTTATAGAAATGTAACCTATGTTGCAAAGGTTTGGATGAGTGCTTGGAACTAGAAGCCTTCAAGGTCTGTTTCTTCTTATAGCAGAATTTCTCTAAATGACCTGTTTTTCTACAAAAATTAGAACTATACTTCTTGGAGGAAGTAGTCAATCGTGGCTTGGGTCCATTGCCTGTATGATGACTTTGTTAAAAGGCCCTTTGGCTTTCATTGTAGTCTCTTGTGAGGAGGTCGACTTAGCATGCTAGTCATGAAGGAGCAGAAGATGATGGAATTCTTCACAAGTTAGAACTTGCCCTCGATTGTACGAGGTCATTATAAAGGTACCTATGTAGTTTATTAAGTAGCCTGATGGCCATATCTTCACTGGAGATTTTCCTACCATGAAGTGCTAATTTGCATTGATAGTCTTCAAACTGAGTTATGACTTTTGTGATTGTATCTTGTGGCCGAATAGTTAGATTATGGAATTCTACTTCTGAAGCATAGATGCTCAAGGGTGTTTTATCTTCCTATAAGGCTGCTAAAGTGTCCTATGTTTCTTTGGATGTTTTACATGTCGTGATGTGCCCTTTGGCTAGTTCATCATAGGCAAGTAGATACTAGCCTAATGCCCTTTTATCTTTAACATTCAAGATATGCCAAGATTCTAGGTTGTTGGCCTTATTGGGTTCAGGTTCAAAATTGTCTACTACATCACATTCTCTCTCTTTCTCTCTCACTATCTTGTATATCGTGCACTCTCGTGACTTCACTTCTGCAATATAGGTGGAGCAATAAGGTGCAAGAATTTGCTAATGCTTTGCTTGATTGCTTCTGTACATATGCACAATAGTGTTATGCTGAAACACAGCATGATGGGAAGGAAATAGGTCGAGTTCCTGAAGGTAGTCAATCCATTTTCTTGTTGGAGTTAGACGTCTGCGAAAGCTTAAATGTACAAAGATAAGTAGCATGTTAGGCCAATAGGCATATATACAAGCCGAGGGAAAAAAACCTCCTAAAGAGGGAAAAAGTGCCTTGGCAGTCCTAGAGTGTTCACACACATCACTACCTAAATATATCAACAAATCCCCCCTGGGAGTGATGCGGTGAACAAGGAGTTCGCACTCAGGTATAAGGAAGTGTCAAGCTATGTGGAAATCACTCCACAAAAGGGAAGTAAGCCCAAAGCTTTGTGAAAAGCTTCAAACTTCTCCCTAGGCAAAGCCCTCATGAAAAGGTCTGCAATGTTCTCTTGCATGGGCACATATGCCAAGCTAATCTCCCTAGCAAAGAACCTCTCCCTGACATAATGATAATGCACCTCAATGTGCTTAGTGTGAGCATGGAACATAGGGTTCCTCGCAACTGCCAATGCGCTCTGACTGTCAGTGAAGATGGTGGTGGTAGAAGACTGACCAACACCCAAATCAGCCATAAGGCATCTCAGCCATACACACTCAACAATCGCTGTGAAAGCTACCTTATACTCAGCCTCACGATTGGAAGTGGCCACAGTAGGCTGCTTCTTGCTCAACCAAGATATACATGAGCTACCAAGCATGAAGCAAAAGCCACTAGTGGACACACGAGTGTCATAGCAACTAGCCCAATCAGAGTAAGAAAAAGCATGCAAATCTGGTGGTAGTGATCCCCCCTTGGGATAAAACAACCCAAGTAGCCGAGTACCACTCAAGTAGCGAAAGATGCGCTTAACCACCTACCAATGCTTGACTCCTGGACAATGCATAAACCTGCCCATCTGTGAGACAACAAACTAAATATCTAGCTAAGTAATGCATAAGTAAATCAACCATCCAACAACCTGCTGATAGAGAACAACATCAAATGCATCTCCAACATCATGAAGACTCAATCATAAACCTGTCTCCATAGGAGTGGCAATAGGTTCACAGTCTTAAAGGCCAAAATTTTGCAATAATGTGTCAATATATTCTGTTTGACACAAAGCCATTCCACCATCAACATGCATAAACTGAATGCCCAAATAGTGATGGAAATGCCCCAAATCATCTCAAATGAGGTATGTAGATCAGCCTTGAAATCAGCAATATGCTTCTCATGAGGACCCTTGAGCAACATGTCATCAACATACACCACAATGATCAGAAGTACATCATTAGCACGCATAACATGTAAGGTGCTTTGAGTTGGACTGTTTCAAAACCATGTGCAATCAGATAGGCATGTATCTTTTCATACCAAGCACATGGTGCTTGTTTCAAACCATATAAAGCCTCTTAACCTGCACACCTGGTTTTCATGCCCTTTCTGCACAAAGCCACAAGGCTAAAAAACATACACTTCTTCATGCAAGTCACCATTCAGAAATGGTGTTTTAATGTTCAGCTGATGTACAATCCAACCATGATGGGCTGCAAGTGCATAGATGCTCCGAACAATGTTCATACAACATGTACGTGCAAAGGTCTCATCAAAATCAATGCCTCTGTCCTGCACATAACCCTTTGCAACAAGCCTAGCCTTATACCTATCAATTGTTCCATCAGGATTACACTTCACCTTGTAAACCCACTTAGTGCCAATGGCCTTCTTGCCAAGAGGCAAGTCACACAAAGACCAAGTACCATTCTTCATTTTAGCATCATATTCAGATTGCATTGCAGCCATCCAATGTTCAAAATTTGGTGCTTCATCAAAAGAAACACATTCAGTCTCATCACAGAGACTAGAGGCAGCCATAGCATAGCAATTTGATGCAAAAGAGGCACTATGAGAGCCTGATCGAGTACGATATGATAGAGGTGCATCTAATTTATTGTCACACAAATTCTGCACCAGCCATTTTGGCATAGTTTTTGCCTCCTCAATATCAGCTCTCTCATCAAGTGCATCATGTAAATCTGCATCAGAAATGGAATGATCTACATCATCACATGAAACCTGCAAAGACTGAGAAGCTGCCTCATTAGGAAACAACACTAGACTGTCCACCTGTAAAAAGAGGCAACAAAGTATCATACATGTCTTTGACAGATGTCTCCTTAGTACATGAAAGCAATGGTTGAATAGCATCTTCCACAAAAACAACATTACGGCTAACCAGAATGCATTTAGATTGTGGATGATACAGACGATAGCCTTTACTTTCAGAACTGTACCCAACAAAAATACATTTTATTGCTTTATCTGTTTTTGGTGTAGAGGCCTCTGCAACAACCATTCTAGCTTCTTTCTTCTTTGCCTCTTTAGCAGCCAGTTTTGGACAGTTCTTTATAATATGATCATTTCCTTTACTGTACTTGCAAAACAATTTCTACTTTTTTTATTTCTTTTCATCTTTGTCTTCCCTCTTCGATTTTGTAGAATTAGCATATTTCTACTTACTAGTTGAAGAGCTCCATTTTCCTTTGCCCTTCTGACTAGCTAGGAAAGCTTTTGCAATACGCATAATGGACCTGTTCTACCTAGACTGATCTTTGTGCAACATAACAGAGACTAACACCTCAAATGACAAGGCATTTGGATTGCCTTTCATCATCAACCAAAGAGTAGAAGCAAAACTCTGATATGAATCAGGAAGACCATTCAAAATGGTGTGCACAAGTGAGCTATCTGGGATAAACCTCATCAACAGAAATCAATTGTTCCTTCAAGTCTTTGATCTTTGTTAGAAAATTGTCCATAGAATCACCTTCATTCATGTGCTCACTCTCCAACTGTTTTTAGAGGTAAGCAACACGAGCCTCATTCCTAGCTTGGTACAATGTGGTAAGTGTATCTCAAGCATTCTTAGCTGTTCTGCAAGAGCGAATGTGAGGAATAATGGCACGTTTGACAGACAAAGCTATCAATGCATGTGCCTGGGCATCTTTGTCATCCCAATAATTTTTCTATGCAGTAGGTGCAGTTGAAACCGTAGCACGAACAGGAATATGCAGAATATCATCATCTTCGACACCTTCTGCATCAACTTCACTACCTGCATTTGTAACAGTTGCAAGTGTGATAGGACGTTTTTCAACACCTTGCACAATGTTCTAGAATCCTTTTGCAACCAATACATGTTGCATCATATAAGTCCATAATGAGTAGTTGGTACCATCCAACTTATCCTCAACAGCCAACATACAGAATACATCACTGCTTTCAGCCATGGCCGGTGAGTAAAATACCAGATGCAGAAAATTGATTGTATCTCAAAAAGTTAAACATAACTGCTTAGATGAATTCTGCTAAACTTGTAGCAGAGTTTGAGATGCTTATACTGGCAAACAAAAATTGGTATATACCTTTGGCACAAAAGGACAAAATAGCCTGCACAAGCATTGCAATAGTGCATTCGGAGGCCGAAACGAGCTCAGATCACGATTTCGGCACCACAAAGCAAAGATGTTTTGATCTCAGAAACGCGCTAAATATGTTCACCAAAATTCATGCGATTTTGAGACTGCAATCGGTGACATCCTAAATGAAGTGGCGACCTGCTCTGATACCAATTGTTGGAGTTAGACGTCTGCGAAAGCACGCGAACAACACAAGGAAGAAGAAGAAGTTTGGAGCACAACACACAATACTGAATGTATTACTAGAGAATGTACAAAGATAAGTAGCCCGTTAGGGCAATAGACGTATATACAAGCCTGGTGAAAAAAACCTCCTAAAACGGGAAAAAAGTGCCCCGGCGATCCTATACTGTTCACACACATCACTACCTAAATATATCAACATTTCTCTCTATTGCTCTCTCAGAGACTGTAATGCACGCTGAAGTGGGAACATACTCTCTTTCTCTCTATCTATCTCTCTTTCTCTCACTGAGAGATTGAACGAGTTGCCAACTATTGTAGACACACGTCACTCAATGGAGCTTTGCCTCTGCAGAGAGTTTTGCCTCGATGGAGCTTTGCAGCTATAAGAGACTGTTGATATAGCCCTTACATGCTTAAGGAAGAGTGTTGTTCTTTGTGTGTCAGAGAGGACATACCACGTAACTCGGTCACCATCTATAGCACAGTAGGAGAATACTGCTTTATTTCTTTCTTAAGTACTGTTGATGGCGTAGTGTTGTAGATTAGAGCTAGCGAGGAATAATATATCGAGGAGTATGCCACATAAGTGGAGGTGAATTCTACGAGTTCTTCCTAAAGAAGTGGCAAGAATTTGAACTCTAGTAGCGTATAAACATGCAGAGACAAAGTGTGCAGCGCAGATGAAGGGGAAGAGTCTCGGAGGTGTTCTGCATCCTCAGTGTCTTGAGAGCTGCTACCTTGCAGCTCAATCACGCGTTTCATTCTTCACAGTGTGTCTCATGCCCATCTCGTGCTATATAGATTGCCACAAAGCTTTTATGTGCTCTTAAAAAGCAACAAGCAGTTAACACCGTGTTACGAAATCCGAGAGTGCCTGTAAAGTTGGAAACTCCTTGAGAGCAAACTAAAATGCACCTGCTATACTCAAAACTGCGATTACTAACTGAGTCTTTAAAGTTTGTCATACGTCAGAAACACATAGAGCAAAGCATTGGGATGAACATGCATCACCAAATATAATACTAGAGTATTGTATACTACAACATTAATCCACAAGATCTATCATAGACGGATAAAAAGTGGTTCATCGTTAAGGACTATCAATATTTGATAATGGAGGCAAAAGTGTTTATAAACACTTCAAAAGTTTGAGATTAACCATCAACTCCTTGAAAATGATCACAAAACAATGAGGCAAACCAATAAAGGTTGCCACAAAAGAGGGTGGGTGGGAGGGAAAATGGGGTTAAAAGTGGGTACAAAATAATGAAGAAGAAAGGGTGGGAGGGTGGGCAAATAGGCAAAATGATGCCCAAAGAGCATAAATTGATGGCCAAAAGCTCTATCAAATGTTTAGAGAGTGACACCACCAAACTCAAGCACCACCACCATCAAATCGACCATCAAGCGCACCACCAAGTCCTCCATGTAGCACTCTGATACCATGTAGAGAATACATGTGGGGAAGCAAAATGAAAAGAAGAGTGCACTCACAAAAGAAAGAGTGTGTGAGACTCAAAATGAGTAGACTATGAAATGGGTAAACTCATGTGGATTAGAAATGAGCTTGCCAAGATCATGGACTAAGCTCCTCAAGCTTCTAACCAAGTACAAATGGGGGGAGAGGCCCTGCTTATATAGATTTGGGAGGGGCTCTCCAAAGTACATCTCATGTGGGATAATTCCCCTGAAAGGAGAATGAACACAATGGTAGAAGCAAATGGCAAGGTACCCAAATACAAAGGAAATACAATATAAAATGGAAATAAACTAGAAATGGAGTGCCTCATAGATACAAAATGGAGATGCACTCATGCGGATGCAATTGTAGATGATGTAGGAGCAATCACAGGGTTTTTCACAAATTGAAGGTTTTGATCTTCAAGAAACCTTTGCACCAACAGCATGCATGACAACTATTCGGACATTGGCCTATTTTTCAGATGGATGTCAAATCTGGATTTTTGAATGGTCACCTCAAGGAGGAGGTATATGTATCTCAACACCAGGTTTTAAGGTGCCTAATTCAGAAAATAAAGTTTGCAAGTTGAAGAAATCTTTGTATGGACTTAAGCAAACACCACAGGCTTGGTACCAACGGATAGATAATTTTTTCAAAAATATGGGTTTTGAAAGAAGTACTTCTGATGCTAACTTGTATGTAATGAAAAGGGATAGCAAGCTAGTTGTTGTCATTGTATATGTAGATGATCTGATTATTACAGGAGATCGTCAAGAACTCATCAATCAAACTCAGATCAGCTTGGGAACTGAGTTTGAAATGACAAACTTAGGTCTACTTCTTTTTTTTTGGGGAATTGAAGTATGGCAAAAAAAGGATGACATTTTCATCTCACAACAAAAGTATGCCAAAGAAATTCTTAAGGCATTCGAAAGGATGGGTTGCAAACCAACTAGCACACCTATGGAGGTAAATCATAAGCTATCTATGAATGATAACATGCATGATGTAAATGCTAAGAAGTATAGGGAGCTCGTTGGAAGTCTTATTTTTCTATGCAACACTAGACCAGACATCTGCTATGTTGTTGGAGTGTTGAGCAGGTTTTCCAACAAACCTAAAGAGAGTCATTGGAATGTGAATTCTAAGGTACATTGCAGGAACCTTGGATTTTGGTATTCTTTATATCACATGTGATACACTTCAAGGATATTGTGATTCAGATTGGGCTGGAGATTGTGATTCTAGAAAATCAGTTTTTGGTTCAAGGATATTGTGATTCAGATTGGGCTAGAGATTGTGATTCTAGAAAATCAGTTTTGCACTTGGTTCAAGAATATTTTCTTGGGTAAGTAGGAAGCAACCAACTCTCGCACTCTCCTCCACTGAACGAGAGTACAAAGAAGCTTGTTTTGCTTCTTGTGAGGCAGTTTGTCTAAGGAGAATTCTTGCAGATCTAGGGTTTCCAGCAAATATGGTGACTATGCTGAAGTGTGATAATCAAAGTTATATGGCCATTGCAAAGAACTCAGTATTTCATGCTCACACCAAGCATATAGAAGTACAGTACCATTATGTTCATGAGCTAATTGAACATGAAACTATGGAGCTATAATATTTTCCAACAGAGGCAAATTGTGCTAACATATTCACTAAAACACTTGGAAGAGAGCACCTCAACAGGCATCTTCAACAGATGGGCATAGGACTCAAACCTACTTGATTTATCATTTGGAAAACATCGAGGGGGGGGGGGGTGTTAGTATATGATCAATGTCTACCCCTCATGATTGTATGTACTAATGCACATTTTGTAATGCCCCCATTATGAGGAGAAGCCAAGCGTGCATTACCCAATTGATGGGAATCCCAACTTGCATGTTGGATGAAGGTCATATTGGACCATGTAAGGTATTGTAAGGAAAGGGAGTTACCAAGGTCTCCAATTGTGGGGTCCCGAGCAACTGGGGAGCAGCCCTGACTGGGGGGTCCAAGGGGGCCAGGGGGCCCCTTGACATGACAATAAAGGGAATATTCCATGAAATATTCCCTCTCGAAGTCAAAAATCATTTATATTTATTACGTCGGTTTAATTGACCTAAGTCATGTATGGCAGCTATGCAGGCAGTGGCCGCCCATGCTCTACCACCCATGTATTGCCGTCTGTAGAAGGCCACCCATTATCCTATATATACATGACTTTTGCACTACCTGAGACATTGAATGGAGCCAATATATCTCTACCTTGTAACTCCCTATCTAGAGTTGTCTAGATCACCATTTAAGCTCTATCCTAAGAGTGCATGGGTGGACAATGCCATCATCTTTGTACTTGCTATTAGTAGAGAATTATTGAGATTCTCCTATATCTATTATCTTCTCTGCCACTACTCGTGTTATATTGCATAACTATTGTCTTACAATGCTATGATGGATTGCATATATTAAATTTATAAATCCAAAATTTGTTCATATTTCAAGTAAAACAAATGTTGCTGTAGATATGCTAGCTAGAGCATGATACAATGAAGTTGAATTGGAAAAATTCGATGAAATTAAACATGTTGCTTATGAAGCTAAATCTTTTGTACATGAATTCTTTAATGAAGCTATTTATGATGAAAATTGGCTTGATATTGACTATTATCTAAGTAAAATGGTTGCACGAACTTCTTGGACTTCACAATATTTTAAAAATATTCGAAAGCGTGCATTTAATTTTTTCCTATGAAATGGACTAATATGGAGACATGGTCGAGGAAAAATAAAGTTTCCACAATGTGTAGTCGGAACAAAGGAGTTACAAAGAAGTGTAATGAAAGACCTAATTGAGTCTTTGTGGGTAGATCATAGGGGATTTGTGGGTAAATATGAGAAAATAATGGAAAAAAATTGGTGGCCAAAAATGTATTTACATATTTTTTCTTATGTTGCATCATGTAAAAAATGTCAAATGCATTCACCTATGAGACACTATGACTTATTGCAACCTACTTATCTGCCTAGCATACATTATAAATGGGTCATTGACTTAGTGACTATGCCATTAAGAGTAAACAACATGCATTATATGGTGCTTGCTAGGGAGGATCTTAGTTATCATGTTGAAGGTAGAGCTTTATGTACCAAATCAATGGGAATTGTATGTAAATTCTTACTCGAGGATGTATTTTGTAGATTTGGTTATGTAGAGAAAGTTGTAGCCGATCGTGAAGAACTTGATGCACAAGAAGCTAGAGATTTTTTCCAAAAGCATGGAATCTGATTAACATTGACTACAACGTATAATCCCAAAGCAAATGGTAAAATAGAGAGAGTTCATTAATTGATAGTGAAAGCTTTAACAAAAGCTTGTGAAGGAAACATTAATCAATGTGGAATTAATGTATGCACAAAAACCAATATTTCCAATAAAAGCAAATGTGTTGACATGGTCTTCTTTACTTTGGATTACTAACATGTCAAGAGAAGAATTGTTATGTTTGAGATTGTTGTAGCTGGAATGGACAAGAGCAATTGAAGGAAGCAAAAGAGAATCTAAAGGCATCAAGAACAAAGAACAAGGTCTATTTTGATAAACGACATCGACTATGACCCAAGAAGATTCAAGATGGTTATTGTGTTCTAGTTTATGATAGTTCATTTGACATCTATATGAAGCAAGAAAGAAATTAATGAAATGTTGGTTTGATCCTTATGTTTTATTGGAAGTAAATGAAAATAACACTTATGTTTTAATGGAGTTAGATAACACTACCTTTTACAGAAAACCAGTGAAACTCTTTAAAAAATGAGATGAAGAAGATTATGAAATTCCAAAAGCATTGATGGAACCACTTGTTGATGAAGAGAATGAAGATGAAGGATATGACCAATAAAGTGCAATAAACAATGAATGATAAGTATATTGTTTTTGAAATGCATGTAAATATTGTGTTGATGATTATGATGAATTTACTAACTATATTTTTGAGATTGAGACAGGTCTTTGATGAAACAAATGGAAGTTATGATTTTTATATGTCAAGTTGAATATGATGTATAGGTCAAAGAGGATTGAAGGAGATGAAATAAAGACAAGATATTTCAATAAGTTTTTTTTATCCTATCCGAAATTTTACTTTTTTGCACCATGTTTTTCTTGTAGTTTTTATAGTATGCATTATTGATATGTATGAGCACAAAGTTTCGTATCCAATAGGTGCATGTCCAATTGCACAAATTTGAATTGTAAATGCATGATGAACTTTTTAAGCTAAGTTACGTGTGGGAGAAGAAACCTCATCATCAGATGCCTATTACCTTGTCTATGCACCATTAAATTTTCCAGTGCATTTAAAGCACACATGATCGGGTCCCATTTAATGACCTTGCATTGAGGCACATTGGTTTTCTTTTACCTATGCACATTGAGTGTTTGAAAGGATTTATGTATCTACACATGGAATGTATGAAAGTGAGCACACAAACTTCGTCATCAATTGCCTATTTCCTTATTTTTTGCACCATACCATTCATGCATATATTTCGAAGAATGCATTTGATAGTGCTAATTACATAGCCTTGTGTAGGCGCTTTTCTTTCTATCCCATGCATGTAATAAATGAAGTTGATCGTTCGCATGAAAGATGATTTTATCTTTGAAGCTGAAAGCAGGTATTTCTTGGCCCACTGAGGGCAATGTGCAAGTTTAGAGGGCATGAGTGTCGTAGAGATATTCATCTCTACTCTCAATTTTTGTACAAGTTTAACATGACTTGGTGGGACAACTTTTGAAGAGAAAGAGAGAGCTTGAAGAATGGATACCCTTGAAGGCATGCATATACAAGACAAGCAAACAATTGATCGAAGCATAACATAAAAATTTGCAATGGTATTTCAAAATGGGTGACACCGTTCACTCACTCTTATTGGCATTTTTTGAGGAGCTCAATTGCTTAGATTTTTTTAATCTTACCTCACGCATTGGTGGGCGCTACATTGCAATGAGGATTCAATGGTGAAATGAGAGTACAATAATCTTGGAAATTGAACAATGGAGATAAGAGCACGAAAAGAAATCATTGCCAAGGCTTTAGTTTGGAAAGGTTATCTTTATCACCATGTCCGCTCACTTGAATGGTCAAAGAGTAGAAATCATTGATGTGATCTTTTGGGTAGAGAAAGGAAGAGCGGGACGGAGCATTAAGATAGTTGTGTGGACTTCTTGAATAGGAAGAATGCCTTCAAAATAGACAAGTAGAAGTATATCTCTATACAATCATACAATGTGGCCTCTGATGATGATCTTGTAGCACAATCAGGCATTAGGAAGCTTGCATAAAAGATTTTAACATGATACATTTTGAGGCTTTCTTGAGAGCCAGATTTAAGCCGAGCCAGACAATGGACAATTAGTAAACACGTACTATGAGGCTATTGAGGCGGACAAAGGAGTGGCAGTCATCGTCCATACAAGCATCTATGTGTGCTTTTGCCATCAACCATTACTTTAGCTACCAAACATTCCATGTGGAGAAGAAGGAAGGTTATAAAAATGATCAATCGGGCTGTGCTGAGGAGGGAGTTTTTTTTCATGGTCAATCAGGTGCTATACATTGTTGTGATAACTATAGTTACATAGAGAGAGAGTATGAGATAGGAACAGATATTAGCAGGGAAGACCGATAGAGTGATGGATAGTTAACACCTGCACAACAAGATGAAGGTGATATTGGACAATTAGTAAACACATAATATGAGGCTATTGAGGCAGAAAAAGGAGTGGCCATTGTAGGAAGGAGGTAAGGAGGGAAGAGCGGCATGGGGTTCGATCAGGCCCCGGTGTGGGTCGTTCTCCTTGTTCGGCGAGTAGCATCTACACGCTGGGCACCTCGCGTTGGTGAAATGACTCGTATCGTACGTCGTAGGCCCGCACCTGGGGAGAGGAAGGTTCTGTCGTGCATGTATACTCGTGATAAATCGAAATATAGTGTCGAATGAAACAACAATGTTGAACGATATAGTGTAAATACAACTAGAGTTCTCCAGTAAATGTCAATAATGCAAATCAGTGATACAATAGGCCACTACAGTGCAGATCGATGATACAATAGGCCGGTACAGTGCAGATTGGTGAATACAATAGGCTACTACAATGCGGATCTGGTAATATAGTGTAGACTTCCTGCTACAGTGCGAGAAGGTGCCCATGGGCTTCACGACAAGGACTTTACTTCACTTTACTTCGGTCCTTTCTTTACTTCAAGTCTCTCGGCAATAACTTCTTTTCTCTTTACTTCAGAAATCCGCACAAAACCCTGGAAAGAAGATCCACAGGGGGTAGCTTTCTTCACTTCATGTAATATTCTTCAAATCATGAGAAACCACCTAGACCTGGAAAGAAAATCCGCGGGGAGTATTCTTTACTTCGGGTCTGCAAACTCTTTTTCTTTACTTCTTATAATATTCTTCAAATCATGAGAAACTTGCAACTTGGAACGAAGATCCACAAGCAAGATCCACGAGGAGTACCTTTCTTCACTTCATGTAATATTCTTCAAATCAAACCAACTAGACCTAGAGAGAAAACCTATGGAGAGTATTCTTTACTTAGGGTCTTCAAACTCTTTTTCTTTACTTCTTATAATATTCTTCAAATCATGAGAAACCTGCAACGTGGAAAGAAGATCCACAAGCAAGATCCATGGGGAGGAGGGATAAAAAAAAACAATCATTAGTATGCTAAAGACGATAGACGAATACAGGGGATTAATATAAGAAAATACTAGACCCATGATATGGAGGCAAAGAAATGATCAAGAAAATGAATAGTAAACATTGAAATTAGGATACTCATGATAACGATTCATTTATGCATTGTTTGATAAGGAAATCAAGTCTCCAAGGCTCTAAGATGACAATCCCAATCATCTTATAGTGCTCACATACATCCAATCTATGAGTCTTCCACTCCTTTTTATCTCTCTTTCATTCTCTTCTCCCCTCCTTCCTTCTTTCTTTCTTATTCTTCTTCCTCTTTCTCTTCTTTTCTCTTTTTCTCTGTTTCTTTATTCCCCTTCTTCCTTCTTCTACCCTCCATCTTCCTTTCTCTTCCTCCCTTTTTCTTCTTTTCTTTTTATTTCTTTGTTTCTTTTCTTTAATCCTCTTTCTTTTATTTTCTTTTCTTTCTTTCTTTCTCTTTAGTTTTTTTTCTTTCTTTCTTTATTTTTCTCATTCATTCATTCTTTCTTTCTTCTGTTTATTTCTTTCTTCTTCTCTCTATCAGCATAAACCCATCTCTCTCTCTCTCTCTCTCTCTCTCTCTCTCTCTCTCTCTCTCTCTCTCTCTCTCTCTCTCTCTCTCTCTCTCTCTCTCTCTCTCTCTCTCTCTCTCTCTCTCTTTGCGCATGAGCGGTAGGCCATGCATATCTCCTTCTCTCTCTGCGTGTAAGCGGAAGGCTCGGATCTATGTCAACAGCTACCACCAACCTCAATCTCTTTGATTCTCTCTCTATGACACGCTGACAACTCTGCCTCTCTCTCTCTCTTTGACACCGGCAAGAGGCTCTGAATTCTCTATGTGCCACTATTGCCATGGATCTCTCTCTCTCTCTCATGTGCATAGGCATCATGACCATCTCTGCATCTCCCTCTCTCTCTCTATGCACTGTGCCGATAGTGCCATCTCCACTGACTAGCTTCTCTCTCTCTCTCTCAGAATTCCTTCAGTAATACATACAACTAAGTCCAATTTAGCTCCGACTGCTTCCATGAATTGCAATAGATGCAAACTTAGGAGGTATAAAAAAATGACCGATGCATTTGCTTTTGTCTCAGCTTTTGATTCTGCAAGAGTTTTGAACAGAGGGAGACCGAAATGCTCTATTCTTCCTTCCTTAGGAGTCAGATACGAATGAATTTCTTCATAATCATCAAAACCAGTATTTCTAAGAATCTCGTAGTGTCACAGTTTGTGAATCTGCTTGACATTTTTGCATCTCCTTAATACAAAGAGTTATTCATACTTCAAATCTACCACAACATAATGGTAGGCCACTATCACAAAACTTGTACATGATGAGCCGAAAGACTACCTCCATCTTAGGGCATCATGGAAGTATGAACAAGGAAGTAACGAAGGAATGAACAATAAGGACAAGGAGCATACCTGGTAAGAAGACAAGCAAGATACACAGGGAGGAATAAATAGGATTTGGGCACCTATTTATAGGCCCCCTAGGACTTCCTTCTAAAACCTTCTAACCTACTCACTCAAATTTCTATTTTTGGATGCTCTTTTTATTTTTCCTGAACTAAGGTTTTTGGTTTCACACTTAATGTACAAAATTTAATTAAATTAAAGGGTTAAACCTTAGGGTAAATGAGAAATCTAAGGGTCCAATCTCATGTTTCTCATGGGGAAAGTTGGGGTTTGCCTACATCTAAGGTCGAGCAAGTCAATTCAAGGGCTTATTTACACTTACAAGCTAAAATCCTAGGGTTTCTAAGGGTCTGGGTTAGATTTTTATGGGTAAAACTCGCATTTTTAGGGGGTTTCAAGGGTCAAATCCTAGGGATTCAAGGGTTAGAAGTTAGTTCCAATGACCTATTTACAATTTACAATCCTGGTCCACATATTTGACATGGGTTCTCATCTCACAATTAATTAAATCGGCCAAAACACGCATAGATTATACCCCTTTTTCGGTCAAAACATCACACCATAATCAGAAAAACAATGAACTTTGAAAATTTTGATGCACACTTCCCTGAGGAATTTCATCACAACACCCTCATCGTTCATACAAGCATCTATGTGTGCTTTTGTCACCAACCATTACTTTAGCTATCAAACGCTCCATGTGGAGAAGGAAGGTTATAAAAATGATCGATTGGGTTGTGTTGAGGAGGGAGTTTTTTTCATGGTCAATCAGGTGCTATACATTGTCTTTCCTCTTTCTCTCTCTCTTTCCTCTTTCTCTCTCTCTCTCAAACAACAACCAAAATTTCATTACATAACAATTTTTATCTCCCTCTCTCTCTCTCTCTCCCTCTCTCCCTTTTTCAAACACATATGTATGTGTGTATGTTTGTGTGTGTATATGTGTATGTGTGCATGTCTCTATGTGTGTATGTATATGTGTGAGTATATATATGTGTGTGTATGTATGCATGTGTGTATGTCTGTGTATGTATATGTGTCTCTATGTGTGTGTATGTATGTGTGTGTATGTCTATGTGTGTGTATGTATGTGTGTGTGCATCTCTGTCTCTCTCTCTTTGTTTCTCTTTCTCTCTCTCTTTCTCTCTCTCTTTCTCTCTCTCTTCCCTCTTTTTCTATGCTCTAAACCCTAAACCATGAACCGTAAGACCCTAAACCCTATGTGTGTGTATGTATAGTGTGTATGTGTATGCATAGTGTGTATGTGTGTGTATAGTGTGTATGTGTGTGTATGCATCAATATGTATAGTGTGTGTGTATGCATGAATAAGTATAGTGTGTATGTGTGTGTATATATGTATGTGTGTGTATGTATGTGCACGTATGCATATGTGTGTATGCATATATGTGTGTGTATGTGTGTGTATGCATGTGTGTATGTGTGTATGCATATGCATGTGTATGCATGTGTGTTTATGTATGCATGTGACTATATGTATATGTGTATGTATGTGTATATGTATATGTGTGTGTATGTGTGTGTATGCATGTGTGTATGTGACCATATGTGTGTGTATGTATATATATCTCTATGTGTGTGAATATATATGTGTGTGTATGTATATGTGTGTCTCACTCTCTTTCTTTCTCTCTCTCTCTGTCTCTCTCTCTCTCTTTCTCTCTCTCGTCCCTCTTCCTTTATGCTTTAGACTCTAAACCCTATGTGTGTATGTTTGTGTATGTATAGTGTGTATGTGTATTTATAGTGTGTATGTTTGTGTATGTATAGTGTGTATGTGTATTTATAGTGTGTATGTGTGTGTATGTGTGTGTATAATGTGTATGTGTGTATGCATGAATATGTATAGTGTGTATGTGTGTATATGTGTATGCATGTATATGTGTGTATGCATATGTGTGTATGTGTATGTGTGTATGCATGTGTGTATGTATCTATGCATATGCATGTGTATGCATTAATGCATGTGACTGTATGTATATGTGTCGGTATCTGTATACGTTGTGGAGAATGAGTTCTCCTATGCACAACAAAAATGTGTAGTGAACCCTTGTATGTCCAGCACTTGGACAAATAGTTGCACCTTAGATAGTTTGTTGCTCTCAATAGAAAACTCGAATGGACTTGTGCCTTTAGTCAATCAAAGTAGACAAAGAGAGCTTTCTAACAAGCTATAAATAACTTAATCTGGACAAGTTTTAAATAGGAAACACAACTAACAAAGATCAATTACCTGTCCACACAAGTATGTTGAAGAACTGAACTTCACTCTCAGACTGATAACTCCCTGAATATATATTCTTTGAGGAAGAAATTTGGGACAAAGAAATAAGACACAAATAAATTTTCAATAAGATAAAAATCAAGTAATTTGGATGAGTTGTGGTTAGGAAATTCAACTTACCAAAATAGACCACCTGAGCACACAAGTATACTGAAAAACTAGACTTCACTTTCTGATAGATATCTCATAGAATACAAATCCTTTGAATGAGATATTTGAGAGAAAGAAAGTAAATGCAAAGAGCTTTCCAAGAAGCCAAAAATCAAGCAATTTGGATATGTTTTGGTTGAGAAATTTAACCGACCAAAATAGACTACCTATCTACACAAGTATGCGAAAAAACTGGACTTCACTCGTTGACTAATATCTCACAAAATATATAAGATTTGAAGGAGATATTTAATATAAAGAAATTACACAAGATAAGATTTCCAATGAGTGTAAAACGCAAGAAATGGTTGCATATACACTGAGATATGAGCTTCACAACAGAGCTATGTACAAAATGATGTGCGCCTAGAAGGAGTCTATGGGAAGACAAAATGACAAAATGACCAGATCCAACTATTGGGAGATCTTGCCTCTTTCTCTCCTTGTTTAGAACGTGCTCCCACTCCACTTTTATAACCAATAAGCATGTGAAGAAGTTTGTGCCTCCTTCTTAACTCACCACTTTGCCCACTACATGCTACTGACTACAAGGCAGATATTGTATCTTTTACTCATTATGAATTTTGACTAGATTTTTTTTATCTTTTTTTCTTTTCTCTTCTTTTCCTTTATCTTTATATTTGCTAAATTCATCCAAGCATAGCTCATGTGAAAATGAGCTTGTACATTTATCTTCAACATATGTGTATGTATGTGTATATGTGTATGTGCATATGTGTGTGTATGCATGTGTGTATGTGACTTTATGTGTGTGTATCTGTGTATGTGTGTGTATGTATATGTGCATGTATATGTATATGTGTGTATGCATGTGTATATGTATGTACACATATAATTGTATATGCATGTGTGTGTGTCTATATGTGTATATGTGTATATGTGTGTCTCTCTATCTTTATCTCTCTCTCTCTCTCTTTTCTCTTTCTATATGCTCTAAACCCTTAACCCTAAACTCTATGTGTTTTTGTGTGTATGTATAGTGTGTATGTGTATTTATAGTGTGTATGTGTGTGTATAGTGTGTATGTGTTTGTATACATGTGCACGTGTATATATATGTGTGTATGCATGTGCGTGTACACATGTGTGTATATATGTATATGTGTGTATGCATGTGTGTGTATTTATGAATGTGTTTGTATGTATGCATGTGAGTGTATGTGTGTATGTATATGTGTATGTATGTGTATATGTGTATGTGTGTGTATGTGTGTGCATGTATGTGTCTATGTGTCTGTATATGTATGCATGTGTATATATATGAGTATATGTGACTTTATGTGTGTATACATGTATGTGTTTGTATGTATATGTGCATGTATGTGTGTATGCATGTGCACATATACTTATGTATGCATGTGTGTGTATGTATGCATGTGATTGTATGTATGTGTGTGTATATGTGTATGTACATGTGTATGTATGTGTATATGTGTGTATATATGTGTGTATGGACATGTGTGTATGTGTGTGTCATTAGGGTCATACCAACACTAGCCATACCGATGGTCATCTGCGGCATTGGTATGACCGTTCAAAGATGGTTGGAAAAACATTAAAATCCGGATGCCAAAATGGGCATCGGAATATGCACTGGTATAATTGATGGTATAATCATCGTTATAAGCATCGATATTGCATAGGTAGATACCATCGCTTATTTCGATGATTATATCGGTGCATATTCCGACATCCCATTTAATAAATAGCCAAAAGTTGACTCCTCGATTTTTAACCCGATCATGAAAGATGACTCCATCTCACCTGTTTTTCACTTGAATACATGCATACCTCCCCTCTGTCTCACCTACACTCTTCCCTCCTCCTTTGCTTCTTGGTAAGGGATGCACTCCCTCATCCTCTCTCTCTCTCTCTCTCTATTCCTTGTTGTTTTTAGGGTTTCCTATATTCAATTTCATTTTGTTTTGTAGGAGCTTTTTGGCAGTGGCTTTTTTGTTTTATGGGAGGCAACGTCGATTGTGCATGTGTGACAAGTGTTCCGAAGTTACATCGATGTGAGTGATCTACATCTATACATGTATTGTTTTGTTGTTTACTAGAGAAAACACACATAGACACACATACACATACACACATAGACACACATACACATATGCACACATAGACACACATACACATACACATACACATACATATACATACACATAGATACACATATACATGCACACATAGACACACACATACACATATACACTCACATGCATACAAAACACATGTATACATACGCATATGCATACATACATACATACACACATGCATATAAACATATACACATACACACACATATGCATACACACACATGGACACACATACAATCACATACATATATACATACACATGCATACACACACATACACACACATATACATACACTCATAGATATATTATTATTATTATTATTATTATTATTATTATTATTATTATGAGAATTCGAATTAGGAGTGTAGCTATATTCTACAGCTGTGCTAGTATGCTTGTGCAGAGAGGCTAGCTTGTGCAGAGAGGCTAGCATGCTTGTGCAGAGAGGCTTTCTTATTAGAACTATGGAAGGCAGCATCCAGGGCATGCCAAAAGACTTTAGATTCGCACGAAGAACGAGATATATGATGCTATTAGAAGAATACATATGTTTGAAAAGATGGGTTTATAGAGGATATAAGATGTTATTAAGAGAAGAAACGCTTTCTCTTACTTTATAGAGTGTGTATATGGGAAAAAATTCAGCGTCTGAAAAAATAAGAACGAAAAAATAAAATAAAAAAATAACAGTGATTATTAGTGTTTGTCGTTGTCATCGTCATAGTTGTTCTTGCAATATATTATTATTATTATCTAACGGGCGTGGTTTAACGAATGTCTTGTATTCTTAGGTAGATGGTCAGGGTTCATACTTAGGGCTGGATGCCTCAGAGTTCCTCAAAATGGATGCCTCTATCTTACGAAGTCGGGTGTATGTCTTTCCAATTCATTGTACTTTCAAAATATATATATATATATATACATATATAATGTATATATATATATAATGTATATATATATAATGAAAAGCAAGATTCAACGTATTGCAGGCCCATGTGAATTACAGATGCCGGTTGGATTTTTCTCACATGTGCGTGTCTGTGCATGTTTGCTTTTTTCGTTCAACATGAATAGAGAATGTTTGTACGTCCTTGCTTTTCTGTCTGCCTCTCGTGTGGAGCAGGCAAAATATGTACAGACATGCTGACATGTATCCATATCTTTGTGTGATCTTGTTTGATTTTTTTTTTCCTTTCTCTCGTGTGGGGCATGGATAAGATGCCTAGACGTGGTGAGATGTACACGTGTGGGGCATGGATAAGGCTGTGTTTATATAGGGCGGTAGTCTGTAGAGTTTTATTGAGTTCCTTCATGTTCAGTTCATACAGAGCGGCAGTAATTTTTCAAAATCAAATCATAGACTTGATATTATTGGTTGAATCATGGGATTGGCCAATGAACATGACTTGTCAGAGCGGAACAAGTTTGTTTCGAGGGGGAGGCCGGCTCAATGATTGATGGACCTAGAAGTATTTTTTTTCTGTTTCATCGAATTAAAACTTGACATTTGGATAGCACAATTGTGCCTCAACATGGTGTGAATCCAACATAAGACGTCTATTTCAAACTATTAATGAAAATATTCTCGCTTCACTTCATGGATTTAGTGTATACAAAATTTGTAGCTAATCAGTCGTTCATCCTCTTAGGAAGATCACTCTAACTTGTTTATGAGTTTTCCATTCCATGGACTACGTACTCTTTTGATTTATGTGAGTTTCCGTGTTCCATGAACTAATTGTTTATTTAAGTTACATTTCTTTTTGTATATCTTCTTCATTTCACCTTTGAAGTTGTACTCTCTATATTCATGACACTTATCTAGATCAAAGAAGTTATTCAAAACTTTTCAGACCATGTCCATGCTAATATTATGGCCACCCACTTCCAATCAACATTGGGGCAATGGTGTAACTTCAAATTGTTCCATGTTTTCCATACGGAGGATACCATGTGAGATGCTTTGGGGGAAGTTTGATGGGGGAGAAGATTATTGTATTGCTCTCATAAATTTTCTAGTGGGGGATCCAACTGGTAAAAGATATTGTTTTTTTTTCAACATAAGTTGGGTCTAAGACCCTTGCTTATTGGATCAAGCCTTAATCATACACTTGGTAATTATCTTATCAATCATTCTAGTCACAAGGAGGATTCCTAAAATTCCCTTATCCTAGAGGATGCAACAAGCATCAAATTTTAGCTTGGGGATCCCCCTTTTATTGTTTATATATTTCTTGGTAGTGATGTGTGTGAACACACTTAGGACTACTGGGACACTTTTTTCCCTCTTTAGGAGTATTTTATCCCCCAGCTTGTATATATGCCTATGACCCTAATGGGTTACTTATCTTTGTACGTTCACTTGGTAATACATTCAGTATTATGTGTTGTGATCCAAGCTTCTTCCTCTTCCTTGTGTTGCTCATGTGCTTCCACAGACCTCAGACTACAACAATTGGTGTAAAGACACAGTAAAGACATCGAGTAGAAGAAAATGTCCAATGCACATATGTGAGAAAAAATCCAATTTCATGACACTCAAATGGTTACAGAGAGCTAGAAATGTTCCAAATGAGCAATACATTGGGATAGCATGCCATTCCAGAGGCAAGAGCAAATCAACACATCAACACAAGAGGTACTGATCCACACAAGGAATGCTATAACAATGAAGAACTCTCTACAAGAAAAGTGCTACAGACAAGCAACAAAATCCAAAAGAAATGCAAGAGAAATGCAACAGATTGGATCCTCAATCCTCTGTAATATCAATAGCCAACTCCACTAGGAGGCCAACGCTCTATATAATCACCACCAAGTGACATCAACAACGAAATAACCTCAACTAAAATGGACAAATGATGGTAATGGTCATTCCCAAAAGGAGTGCTAGATCTTTGTTTATATAGACTCCAAAGAGAGCAGGGGTGACCTTACTGAATCCCAACCTTAATTGCAACATGTTCCAAAGTGGTGGACAAAATGGTGGAGGAGTGGGCTAATTATGGATCTGACAACCAACTTCAATTAGGTTCCCAATCATAGTTTCTGACACAACTAGAGCTTGCAAGTGGTATTCCCTACATTAACTCTCACTCTGACACTTTACTGACAAAATTATGTTATGCCCGTCATGTGCCATCCAGGAGCCCATGGTGGAGTAGAGACCCAATTTTGACCATGTCCAAAAGAGGAGGTGGTGGTGCCCAATTCTGCCAAGATGACCTTTTTGGGCCACCCGAGGTGTACACTCACTTCATCTCTTCACGAAAGAAATTGCACCGATAAGAGCTTGTGGTCAAGAGCTTTGTGTTCAAAAGCCAATTTGCACAATAACCCAATCAAAATCTTGTTAGAACTTTCTACCTTCCCATTTGCCCTGGGATAGTCAGCACATGACTTTTTGTGGAAAATCTTGTACCTGTCAAAGATAAATTGGAGAAAATGATTTACAAAGTGAGTGCCCTTGTCACTAGTAACTTCTAGTGAGCAACTGAATCGTGAGAAAATATGTTTGTACATAAACTTGGCCACTATCATGGCAGTGCAATCCAAAGTGGCCTTAACTTCTACCCACTTAATCATGTAGCACGTGGCCATCAGAATTTACCTTTTACCCATAGGTTGACCAATTGGACTGATGGATCCAATGAAGTCAAGACCCCATCGTTCAAAAGGTTGCCACCCAATCAAGATGAATAGTGGTTGAAATTTTAACCTTGTTGGTCTAGGAGCACATCTTTGATAGATTTATGTTCTTTGTAAAACGTGATAGCATCCTTGTAAATATATGGCCACCATAATCCCTTGTGGAGGATTTTGTGAGCCAAGTCCTCGCCCTTGAGATGCCCTTCACTACGTGCTTCATCTAACAAAAAATTGACTTCCTACGAATAAACACATTTTTTCAAAATACCATCCTGGTAGTACTTATACAACTCCCCATTTATATCCGCTTCAAGACTCCAAGAGAAAGGGATATTCTTACTTGTAAGCCTTGATAGAGGCTTAGCTATCTCTCAATATATTCATATGAATCTTCTATGATACCTTGCATGGCCTAGAAAACTTTGCATTTCCTTAGGATTTTGCCAGATGGGCATGGAAAGAATGGGAGGTACTTTAGCTGGATCAATAGTTATTCCTTTGGCTCAAACCATATGGCCAAGCAGAGCACCTTTGGTGACCAAAAATTGACATTTGGTAGGGTTCAACTTCAAACTTGTTTTGATACACTCCTAAAAATTTCCTTCAAATTTTCCAAGTGTTGATGAAAGTCTTGAGCCACTGCTCTTCTATCTGTACCTGAGAATATTGAGAAGTCATCCCTGAACATGCGAAGAAATGTTGTTAACCATTTACCCAACATGGTTCTATTAAATGAAGCAGATGCATTTTTGAGACCAAAAGACATGCGAGTGTATACTAAGTGCCCCATGGCATAACAAAGTTCATTTTGTCTCTATCTTTAGGATGAATAAGGATTTGATTGTAGTTGAGGAAAACCATCTTGAACTATGCAAAGCATGAAAATCAACACACACTCTTATTTTGCCACTATTTTTCTTTGGTAGAATAACCATAGATGAAAGCCATCTTGAGTGTTCTATAGGAACAATAGTACCTACCTCTTCTAATTTTGTTATTTCTACCTTGATTGACTCAACATATTTGGGATTGAGTCAATATGGCCTACTCCTTATAGGTGAAGCTCCCTCTACTAAGGGTATCTGATGTAATCCAAGCTCCTCTGGAATTCTTGACATATCTTTTTAGCACCATGCAAAGGTATTTTTATAGGTAAAGAGGAGAGGTTACCTTCTATAATAAAAATGGGTAGTGCCATAGCCATGTGGCCAAATGGACTACTTGTGGATTTTTTGTATCTCTAAGATTCACTTCTTGAACAAGCTCTTCAAGAGTGGCTTCACTTGAAAAGTTGTCAACACTATGTGCCGGGGTAGAATTGAGTTTATGCTCTATGATGCATTCCTTAGTCCACTCTTCTAGAATATCTCGGAATGGGAGGTCTTCTCTGGATCCAAGGTCAAAATTAGCCACCTCAGGTGTCTGCACAACTTTGTCACTTTCTAGTCCTACAAGCATAAAATTGTCGAATTTTTGATTTTTACATGCCTTCTCCTTACATATCATTGTATTGGTGCCTATTGAAAAATTTTGCCTACCCTAGTCTAGTGGCCCAATTAGAGGTTTTGGCCTTTCGAGAGGTGCTTGCAAAAAATAAGCTTGACTACCTTGCTCTAGAGAAGTAGTTAGTTCCACAAATAGGATTGGACCATTTTGGCTCAAGGAGCCTCCTTATCAACTTGGCCACTATGTGCTAGGTGCCCATCTTGGGCCTCGTGATGCCCACTTGGGCCACTACATGCTAGGTGCCCACCTTGGGCTTCATGGCGCCCAACTTGAGAGAAATGCCCAATTCAAACATCTTGGTGCCCAATTTGAGAGAAGTGTACAATTTGGGCTTCATGGTGCCTAATATTTTATAATTCCTCCAATTTCTTGTAATCACATATCTTACCTTTTTCCTTACTATTCAAGTGAAAAATATCAGAATTTTCCTCTTTTTGGCCTCCTTGTGCTGCTTCTACAAAATCTTCATTTATCTCACATAATTCCATTGTACAACATTCTGCACTCCCCATCATCCAATTTAATAGTGCATCATCTTCTTGAGATAAAGAAGGCATTACCTAAGTGTCAATAGTATACCCAGTAGCATGGTGTGTGTCGGATCCATCCTCCAAGTGTATCTATAGTTGATTATTAGCATTCATTAGAATCTACAACCTATTCTTTCCCCAATCTTGCAATACTTTTGCTTGCCTCAACCAAGGATTTCCCAAGAGTAGAGAGTAAGAGGTCTCTTGTGGTAGGGTAATAACAACAAGATCTAAGAGAAACTGACAACCGTGCACCATCATGAGTACCTTTTCAATGATGTTGAGGGGTGTAACCTCATGTTGATATGCCAATGTGA
>CM035433.1:27707434-27757434 GCA_020310875.1 Ceratopteris richardii
CTCTTTCGCTCAAAGTCGTCCAAGCCTTAACGATTTGGGCAAGTGATATGACAAATGATAAGACATCTCCGCATAGAGAAAAGCTTACATTCACTCACTTGATGTGAAGTTTTTTTTTTTTTTGAAAGTTCGAATAAAGTCTAATCTGTTTTGTTTGAATTGATTGGATAAAATCTCTTGTATTTCACAAAGCAAGGTTAAATTGTACCAAGGTGACATTTGGAAAGGATTGCCCGAGGTAACTAGTTTAAATCTACCCAAAGACAATACACTAGTTTAAGACCCACAATTGTCTTGTCATAAGGAGGGGCTGAACCCTCACCCCTACTTCAAGAGGCAAAAGTTCCAAGCAGACAACATAATGTGTATGAACATGTGAAGTTTGTTTTCATTAATTAAAATAAAGGGTGCTAAAGAATGATGAAAGTCAAAGAAGAAATACACCATGGGTTTTTTTCAAAACAAAATACTTAATTTAATTGACAATGAACAATGTGTAAGAGAGTTAAGAGGAGATACAGAGCTAGTGATTTTCATATCTTTCATGGGGCACCGATTTCCTTTTTTACTTATCTTCTTGGATTACAAAGGTTATTGATTGTCTAAAAGTGAGAATAATGTTTGTAGATTTTGATTTTTTTTGTTGAGAGGTTGAAGGATTCCTCAATAGAAAAGACATTGGGATAATCATTAAATATGACCATACATCACCCCTTCCATGTCTTCCATAATGATTTTCCTTTCATGGCATTCCATAGGGCTCCCAAGTAACCTATCAAGTCATTCATGATCCCTAGCCATCAACATAATTTCATATTTTAAGGATCCTTTACAAAGAGTTCCAAACTATTTTACTCTTTGAACATGTATAAAAAAGGATGCATGATGCCTTCCTATTTTCTATGGCATCTCTTGGACCATTGGGGGTGTTAAACAAAATTGTGGGTTCTAAAAGAGGTTGTGGAGAGCTACATGGTGGTGTGCTCAGTTGCTCCAAATGCCAAGGGAGTAGGTTGCTACATGAGGAGAGAAAAAGTACAGAGAGAAACCTACACAAAAATTTGGAGAAGCAGATGGAGAAGCTAAATTGAAGAAGTCCCAATCAAGTTATGAAAGATTTAGGACCAAGTCTTATTGATAAGTGACTTTTAGGTCATTTGGGCATGTTCATACATAGCCAATGACCAAAAGTCATTAAAATAATGTAAATGCCTGTAATTCCCTAATTTGGAGTCCAAAAATACAAAAAAAATATGTATGGAAAGCTCTCAGAGAGAGCCTTCACATACAAGGATCAAAATATACAAAAGGTGACTCCTTGGGGCCTTTATCCCCAACAACCTTCCACTTAAAGGACCAATGAGGCTCCTTTAAGCTAAGTAACTCCCACCATCTATATACATAGTTGATGTTCTGCCTTGGATAGACACTTCTTGAGAGCATCTGTAGGATTCTGTGAAGTATTGACCTTATTCAAAGTGATCAGGCCATCCTTTAACACCTCTCTCATGAAGTGGTATCTCACATCAATATGATTTGTGCAAGCATGGAGCATGGCATTCTTTGCCAAACATATGGCACTCTCGCTATTCCATCCAATCATAGGTGTCTCTTCAGGCATCCTAAACTCACTACAAAAGCGGGCTAACGTATACATACATATGAATACACATGCAAACACATACGATCATACCGTCTCTCTCTCTCTCTATCTATATATATATAAACACACATGCACACATACATACATGCACTCACACATACGTGTAAGCATACAAACACGTAGACACTTACCCATGCACACACACTTATAAAGACACATAGACACTGTCATACACATAGGTACATAATCACACATTCAAATCCATTTATTTGGGCATAGAAACACACACACACACAACATGCCCATGATCACTCATATACACATATACCTTCGTGCACACACTCACACATTCCCATCATTCCCACTCATTCATAGACATGTTGGACACATACATTTAAACATATGGTCACATACATTTACACATGGATACATAGGCATAGGGTTTGGTGTATGCATACATGTACCACATACATACATACATACATGTACCACATGCCCACACAGACACATAGAACTTTAGGCACACGTGCACATATTTCAGATATACACATATGCATGGAGTTTAAACACAGACACACACATGTCTTCACATACACTCATACACACTTACATAGATTGAGACACTCACACATATACTTTGGTGCAAACACACTTACACATGTAAACATATTTAAGTATACATTTAATACATTCATACATTCATATTTAGACATAGGACATATACACATAAAGAGGTATCCACGTATAAACATATACAAACACACATCACTCACACATTTTCCATATACACTTTACACACACATCTTTATACATTTGCTAATCCTCTTTTTAATGTCTCTCTATAGGTATGAAAGAAAGAAGCCAATATTAATAGATAATTTGAAGAGATTGATATCACAAACAACTCAAAAGACAAAGAGTTCATTGCTTCCATTTTTTTCTTGGGATTTAAACTTGGTAGGAAATTCTTTCCGACATCCACCCCATTAAACTTGCACATTGTCCTTGATGGGCCAATCTGAAACCATGAGAACAAAAGCAACATCAAAAATTCTTTGCGATCAAAGTTAATCAAAATCTTTTGTCTAAAACATGCTCAAAGTATGCAAATGAAATTTGTTTTTTCCTGGCATATGACAATTGCAAATTAAGTTAAATCTATGAACCTTCTTGTTCAACAATTACTTGGAAGTAAGCTCAAAATACAATCATAAACTTGGTTAAGCTTTCAAGAAACAATCATTCTTATTCATTCTTTCATATTCGATCATGATTTCATATAAATACTTGCATGCAATGCACTTACACAAATCTAAGAAATTCTTCTAATTTCACTCATGCATAAATCTGCCTTATGTTGCCCAATGTGAATAAATTATTGGAAGTGATTCAAGACCACAATCGATTTCTTCATATTTTTTTCAAATATTTTTTCTTCGTCAACAACCCTTAATGTATTGAATCATAATTTTTTAACTTCTACTTTTTGGGGATAAACTTCCATTTATCATTTTTGTAATATTCACAACTTTTTGTTATGGAGAAAAGGTTGAACCCCCATTCGAAGCAAAAGATCTAGAGGAATGCATAGAAAGGAGCTAGGACCTCAATCAAATGTGCTCCTCATGCATAAACATAATTTGATTTATACAAAACAAATCAATCATCTTACTTGAGTTTCAAATTTAAATGATTTTATCATTCCTTCACCTTATTCATAATGATTTCAAATAAAACCTCAGGCAAAATATATTGCTAATTAAGTCAAATAGTTTTTGCTTTTCAATTTGAATCATCTTTAGGTAGCTTTTAGATTTTTTAAATGAATGCAAAACAAGCAATGCAATTAAAAAGAAATTACATAATAGATAATAAAAAAATGGAAATCACTTGGTCATAATGGTTCATCTTCAAACATCTCCTCGTCCATCTCATATTGATCTGCATTCCTTTTCTTGAACACTTTCACTCTCTTTCATGCAATCAAATTCTTTAGTGGAGTTCCATCTAGTTCACACAAAACATAGGTTTCATTATCATGTACTTTCAAAACAACATAAGATCCAAACCATCTAGGTTTCAGTTTTCTTCTCATACCATATTGGGAATCACAAGTACTATCATACATCAAACCCCAATCATTTTCATGTATTTGTTTTGGCCTTAGTCTATGTGATTTATCAAAGTAGTTTTTTTTTCAACATTAATTCTTTCAGTCTCATAACAACATGGTCAAGCATATTTTTTCCTTGTTCAAGTTATTTAATTCCCAATTCCAATAATTCATCAGTAGTTGAATTGTCATTCCAAGATAGAGTAGGCCATGTATCTAGTTGAGTTTGAACTAGAAATATAGGTTTTCAATAGTACATTAGTTTAGCAAGCATATATCATATTGTCCTAGTGCAAGTCATTCAATTAGCCCACAATGCAAAAGGTAAAAAAAAATTATCGTTATCTAATATTACCATTACAAGCTTTGTAGATAGCTTTTACAATAGATGAATGACCTCTTTCTTTTCCCATTTGCCTCTAGTTCATAATCAATCATGAGAGACAAGCGAATTTCGTGCCATGCAAAGAAATCCCTAGCCTCTTGAGCATCTAGTTCTCCTCTATCAACAACTACTTTTTTATGTATCCAACTTGTGCAACATCTTCAATTAAAAACTTGCAAATATCATATGTTGTTTTAATCATAGTGCTCGGGCTTCTACATGGTTTGTAAGATTTTCTCTCACAAGAACTATGTGTCTCATCTTATCTATACATTTCGGCATGGTCACAAGGTCAACTACCCATTTGTAGTGAATACAAGGTGGATAGGTATGATATAAAGGATCTCCATGTTTAACAAATGAATGTATTTGATATACAATACAAGTATTAACATAATCCCATACATTGACATAAATTCCTAGCCACCAATAACTTTCCCTAATCTTCTCATATGTATTCACGAACCCTTTATTTCCAACCCATAATGTGTCATGCATTTCTTTGATAACTTGCAATTGAGGAATATTTTTCCCAAGTATCCTTTGTGGCATCTTTATTTTCCCTCCATCATGTCTCCAAATAAATCCATCTTTTAAGAAGAAATTATAAGCTCCTTTCCTAATGTTTTTGAATCTAGAGATGGCTCTAGAGTATTAAGGTACTCCCCAATATCCTTCCACTCTCCTTCATATTCATCATCTTTAAACTACTCATACTAAAAAATTTATGGATCATAATTAATTAAATTTATATCTATTTCTCTTGCATGTTCAAAATCATCTTAAAACTTAGCTCTAGAAAGCATATCAGCAACAATATTAGATTTACTAGCAATATGAACTAAAATTTTATATATTTAATATTTGATATCCATCTCAACATTGCAAGATCAAGTGATGAGCAATCTGCAATCATATTGATTAATGGAGAACAATTTGTCTCAACAATCATGTTTGCTCTTATAAAATGCTCCTTGTTAGTCTTGAAATTTGTGACCAAATCCCAAATTTCCCATTTTATTTTTGGGTATTTCCTTTGATTTTCATACAAAATCTTAGCTCCAAATCTAACCCCGTATCTCTTCCCCTCTTTACACTCCTAACCAATAACTGTTGGAGATGAGCTTATCTTTTTCATAGGAACAATCTCTAGCAAAGAGAGCAATCTTATCCATATCTTTTCCTTGCTCTTATTGGCCAAGGACCTCTCCTTTAATGTATAAATATGTAGCTCCTCTTTTATGAATGGAAGGCACACATTTCATCTTATCTCATTTGTGCATATGAGAAGAGAATCACATTCTCTATCTCTCTAGCTCTCTCTGTTTGCCTCTTCATTGTCATCACAAGCCTACTGTTGCTAAGCCATAGCCTTTTTATTCACTTGGTATCATAGCCATCGCATCAAAGCTCCTAGTTGGGCCATCACCTATGAGTGCTACACATAGATTGGTATTGGTGCTAGCTTTGCATGTGCAACAACCATGGCAACGTTCCTCTTTACCTCAATATCATCAAGAAATGTGATGGCTTTGAGCTGGTTCATCCTCAAATGCATATGATTTCACATTTTTTCTTAGAATTCGTGGAAGCTCACCCTTATGGCATGTCCCTACCGAGATAGTAGTGACAATGAAGGCCAACAATATGAAGATGGAGAAAATGATCGACGTTGAGCAAGCAAAAATGGGTGTCTATGATTGCCAATAGATCAATCGATGTAATAGAGATTTCAAACTCCTATGCAGACTAGAATGAAGCTTGTCCAAGTTGGATAGTTTGACCTAGAACACATACATCATTTCAAAGGTACTACTAGTTGAATATTTTTGGTAAGCACCTGGTAGCATATATGTGGTAAGCATCTGGCAAAAGACAACTAGTTTCGACATTACATATATTCCTATCAACACGTTCTCTAGTTTTGAATTATAGAAATGTTCTTTGGAGCAATTTAAAGCCATGAAGATATTCTGGTGCTTTAAATTATAGCAGTTCTTTTGGCATGCAATTTTGTAAAGTTGGTGTGTACGTATTCTGCCAAATTCATTATCAGGAGCCACAACTTGACACAGTAGTTGATTGAGGTCCATTTCTCTCAATTAACATCAACATCAGGAGTTAAAGTAGAAGTATGCATCACAATCATCACTGGACATTTGCAAGCCATTCATTTTCTTTTGTGAAATTGTGACATTGTGCATTAAACTATATCTTTACCAAACAAAATCTCATAAACTCCAACAACCACAACTTCATTTTTTGACATCAAAGTTTCTCCTTGATAGGAGATCCTCTATTTACTTATGTTTGTTTCATCAAGTGGAGGAGTAAATACGTAAATTAGCATTGTTATTATGTTTACCCTCATTGCACATGTTAAATGAAATAATGCTAGAGCTGCAAATTCTTCTCTCTTTGAAATGTTGCACTTTGAAAATGTACTACGCCAAGTTGCTCTTGTCAAGGAACTAGAGTATGTAAAGAGAGAAATATCAAAGACCTTTATTGCTCTATAATAACACCTATCTTTGTAAGATTTTAGTATGTCTTAAATCTTTTTTTTTCTCTCTCTCTCTCTCTTTCTAAGTTCATGGGATTAGACATTGCCATCATGTATGAATGGTAAGACCTTCCCGTTACAATAAATTCATCAAATAAAAGATCGTTGTAAGGAGTTAGACACAGTGAGAGTGAGTCACTTTGGTAGGACCTCTCCAATGTGAGTGAAAAGTCTCTTGACAAGTTCAATGGACAAGGCTTTCACACATGGCAAACCAAAATCAAGGGTCATCTAATGACTAAACAATTATGGTCTGTTACAAAATCACTTGCACCAAATGAAACACTTGAGCATAGAAGAGGGCTACCACACTTCATTGAAAAGGATGAACAAGCACTTGGAATGTTACTCACCTATCTATATGATAATTGCATACATTTCTTAGATGATTGCACTTCCACAAACCAAGCATGGATTACTTTAAAGCAAAATTTTGGAGCTATTTCTAGAAACTCCAAAATAGCGCTTACAATGAAACTTTATTCTCTTACCATGTCTCAAGGGGAAGATATATCTTCTCTTGCAAACAAACTAAAGAGTATATGTACCCAATTAGCTTATGTACAATGCCCTATTGAAAATGAGGATCAAGTAGTTGTACTACTCAAAGCCATGCCCGATGATAAGTTTGGACAAATTGCAACTATTCTTAAAGAAAAGGATCCTATTCCTAGACTAGAAGATGACATTAATTCTCTATAACAACATGAAAATAAGTTGAAAATGCATGATTAATTCACAAAAAATGCCTTGGTTGTAAGAGCTACAAAATGCATTCATTGTAATCGCACCAACCATTTATCGAAGGATTGCTTTTAGTTCAATTTTTGCAAAATATGTGGTAAACCCAACCATGCATTTTGTAGCTCCTATGTGAAGGAACTAAAATGAATGATAAGGAGAATGGATTCTTAATTAGAATTACAATTCTATTCCTAAAATCATAGCTAAGGGATGTTTAAACTACATCTCTACTAGCACCTTTTCTAGTGGATCCCATCTTCAATACTTATAAGTACAATTCCACTAAACAATTCATGTATATATGAGTTTCCATAGGCAATGTGAAACTCTTATATATTTTGGTAGTATGTATTCTCTAAAATTCCTCTATTCTTATGATTTAACTTAGATAATCCATCAATACTAAGAGAACGTACTCAATAGATCCCTTTCACGAATGGCATCCCAATCTAACTCCTAAATATGGATCTTGTGCTCTAACACCTATAGCTAAGAACAATCCTATATCTCCTTAATTCCTAAGTGATTCATGTGAGCATTTTCCTTATTCCATACCATTGGGTCCCACTTCCAATCCATAGGAGTACAATTTTGCCCAACAAGTCATGTATATGTGAGTTGCAATAGTTGAGATGTAACTCTCATATGTGGTGACAAAATGGATTCTCATGTATTCCTCTAATCCTATGATTAGACTTAGTTAATCCAAAAGTTAACACAAGACCAAAATCATAGTGATGTGTTCCCAATGTTGATATATTATGATCATGACATTAAATTTTGTGATGAGAAAAGTATCACACGAGTATATGATTTTAGGAATTATTCACATTCATCCACAAGCATGTGACTCTTTCTTGTTATGGATTGTCAAGTTTCCTTTGTTTTGAGGTGAAGAATATTCATTGGCTCATAGTAGTGAGACTTGATGTTTTTTAGAATTATTTCATTTTATTCAACCCTTTCTCATGGCCCCCCTCTCCCACCCTCCCCTCTCCCATCAATAGAGTTCTAACCTTAAGTGATAGGCATATGGGAAGGAAAAAAGATTTTCTTTTTCATTGAGTTTAGTTTGATTCGGATCCATTTCATGCTTGCATACAACACCTAGAAGAACAAAATACTAGGTTCTTTCTTCATGTATGAATGGATGATTCTTTCCTCATGTGTGAAAGGATGAGTAACAAAAGAGGAATGTGAACAACATTCAAATGTGGAAATTTACTCTAACCAATGTTCTTTTTTTTTTTTTAAGCTTGAACTCAATTAAAAAGAGACAATTCACAAAACACTTAAAAGGAGGCACATTTCATCTTTCACTTATCTCCTTCAATTACAAACATAATTAAATGCCTAAATGGGTGGATTCCTCATGAAGATAGCCCACTTCCAATCAAAATTAAGGTGGCAATTTGGCTTCAAATTGTTCCATGCTTACTAGAAGGAGGATCTCATGTAAGACCCCTTGGGAGAAACTTAGGTTGGGGAAAAGAGAAGTGTAATGATATCACTTTTTTTGTGATGAGGGGAGTCGATGAGTGACAATAACTTGTTTTTTAGCATAAGTTGGCTACATCAATCTTTTAAGTTGGAGCAAGCCTGGATCATTCACTTGGAAATCATTTGACTATTGATCGGATCTTGCAGACACACAAACGCAGAGAGTATAGAAACAAAATCTCTAAAAATCATAAACAAAATAGATAGAGACAAGAGACTATACACAAGATTGGGTACAATCTCCCCCCACATACTTGTTGGAGTTCAAGGTCTCTGGAAGCACGTGAACAACACAAGGAAGAAGAAGAAGCTTGGAGCACAACACACAATACTAAATGTATTACCACTAGAATGTACAAAGATAAGTGACCCATTAGGGTTATATGCATCTATACAAGCCAAGGGAAAAAACCTCCTAAAGAGGGAAAAAGTGCCCTGGGGGTCCTAGTGTTTTCACACACATCACTACTTAAATATATCAACAAATCCCCCTTGGGAGTGATATGGTGAAAAAGGAGCTAGCACTCATGTATAAGGAACTGTCAAGCTATGTGGAATCAATCCACAAAAGCAAGTAAGCCCAAAGCTTTGCGAAAAGCTTCAAACTTCTCCCTAGGTAGAGACTTTGTGAAAAGGTTTGCAATGCTCTCTTGTGTGGACACATATGCCAAACTAGAACCTCTCCTTGGCATAATGATAGTGCACCTCAATGTGCTTAGTGCGAGCATGGAACACATGGTTCCTCACAACTCTCAATGTGCTATGACTATCAGTGAAGATGGTGGTGGCAAAAGAATGGCCAACACCCAAATCAACCATAAGGCATAAGAACCATACCCACTCAATAGTTGTTGTGAAAGCTACCCTATACTTAGCCTCACAACTGGAAGTGGCCACAACAGGCTTCTTCTTGCTCAACCAAGATATACATGAGCTACAAAGCATGAAGCAAAAGCCACTAGTGGACACATGAGTGTCATAGCAACCAACCTAGTCAAAGTCAGAAGAAGCATGTAAATCTGGCGGTAGTGATACCCCCTTGGGATAAAACAATCCAAGTACTTAGGTACCACTCAAGTAGTGAAAGATGCGCTTAAATACTTGCCAATGGTTGACACCTAGGCAACACATAAACTTGCTCATCTGTGAGACAACAAACTAAATATCTCGTCGAGTAATGCATAAGTAAATCAAGCATCCAACAGCCTGCTAATAGAGAACAACATCAAATGCATCTCCAACAACATGAAGACTCAATCATAGACCTGTCTCCATAGGAGTGGCAATAGGTTTGTAGTCTTCAAAGCCAAAATGCTACAATAATGTGTCAATATATTTTGTTTGACACAAAGCTATTCTGCCATCAACTTGCATAAATTAGATGCCCAAATAATGATGCAAATGCCCCAAATCTGACATCTCAAATGATGCATGCAAATCATCCTTAAAATCAACAATCTCCTTCTCATGAGGACTAGTGAGCAGCATGTCATCAACATAGACAACAATGACCAGAAGCACATCATTTGTGCACTTAACATATAAGATGATCTCAGTTATGTTGTTCTCAAAACCATGTGCAATCAAATAGGCATGTGTCTTTTCATACCAAGCACGTGGTGCTTGCTTCAAACCATATAATGCCTTTTTCAACCTACACACTTGGTTTTCATGCCCTTTTTGCACAAAGCCATATAGCTGAAAAACATACACTTTTTCATGCAAGTCGCCATTCAAAAATGCAGTTTTAATATCCAACTGATGTACATTCCAAGCATGATGAGCTGCAAGTGCACAAATGCTATGAATAGTAGTCATTCGACATGTAGGAGCAAAGGTCTCATCAAAATCAATGCCTCTTTTCTGAGCATAACCCTTTGCAACAAGCCTAGCCGTATATCTATCAACAGTTCCATCAGGATTATGCTTTAGCTTGTATACCCACTTAGTGCCAATGGCCTTCTTGCCAAGAGGCAAGTCACACAAAGAACAAGTATCATTTTTCCTAATAGCATCATATTCTGATTCCATAGCAACCATCCAATTTTAAGAATTTTGTGCTTCATCAAACGAAACAAGCTCATTCTCATCATAGAGACAACCATAGCAATCTGATGCAAAACAAGAACTCTGAGAGCCATAACAATCTCATTCTCAAACAAAAGAGGCAACCATAATATAGCAATCTGAAGCAAAACAAGCACTCTGAGAGCCTGAACAAGTACGATATGACAGAGGTACATCTAATTTGCTATCATGCAAAGCCTGCACTAGCCATTTTGGCATAGTTTTTGCCTCCTATGAGCTCTCTCATCAACAAGTGCATCATGTAAATTTGCATAAAAAATGGAATGATCTGCATCATCAAATGAAACCTTTAAATGCTAAGAAGTTGCCTCATTAGGACCAGCACTAGATTGTCCACCTATAAAAAGAGGCAGCAAAGTGTCATACATTTCTTTGGAGCTAACAGATGTCTCCTTAGTACATGAAACTAATGGCTGAAAAGCATCTCAACATCACGACTAACCAGAATGTGTTTAGTCTGTGGATGATACATATAATAGCCTTTGCTTTCAGAACTGTACCCAACAAAAATACATTTCATTATTTTATCATCCAATTTCCTACGTTGTTGTTTAGTCACTAATGCATATGCCAGACAACCAAAAGCATGCAGATGAGCAACAAATGGCTTGTGACCATGCCAAGCCTCATATGGAGTGATAGACTGCAATGCTTTAGTGGGACACCTGTTAACTACATATGATGCACACATAACACCCTCAAGCCAAAAACTGTGTAGTAAAGCTTGACTCTTGACCATAAACCTCGCCATCTCCATGAGTGACATGTTCTTCCAATTAGCAACTCCATTCTATTGAGGTGTATACAACATTGTACACTGATGTTTTATGCCACATTCAGCCAGAAATGTATTAAAATTAGAAGACATATATTCCCCCCTTGATCAAAACGAAGGATGCTCATTTTACATGCTGACATATTTTTAGCCAAAACCAAAAACTATTTGAAGCACCTAAACACTTTGGACTTTGTTTTCAATGGATATACCCATGCATGCTTGGAAAAATCATCAATGAAAGTCACAAAGTAAAGAAAGTTTTCGAAAGAGGGTGTCTGCATAGGACCACACACAACACTATGAAAAAGCTTCAATTTCTAAGTAGCTCAAATTAAACCGTCTTTTGGGAATGAGGAATGTTGCATTTTGCCCAAAATACAGCCTTCACAAACATGTTTACTAGGTGCCTCAATTTTGGGCAGAGAGGACACCATTTCAAATTTGTGCATGCATAGCAAACTAGCAAAATTCAGATGACCAAATCATGCATTTCAAAGCTTTGCATCTGACAAAGCTTGAGAATCATGTACTGCACATGTTGAAACATTCATATATTTTTCATAGTCTATGATCTTATAAAACCAACGACATAAAATGCCAGAAGCAATAATGACATCACCATTTCATATATCATGAAATGTACATCTATCATCAACAAATTTCACAACCAAGCCAATCTTGGATAAAGCTGAAATTGATAACAGGTTCTTCTTGATCCCTTACACAAATAAAACATCTAACAATTTAAAATAACTACCATCAATAGTAGTCAGAATGATATTACCAACTCCCATAATAGGATAAGAGAGTTGTTGGTGCATGTGATAGTATTCCCTGTAGGGGCAGGCTCAAGTGAGGTGAAGAAACTGCGCTACGAGGTAATATGTTTGGTTGCCCCACTATCAAAGTACCAAGCATCTGAGTCTACTATAGACATACAATGTTCATAAAAAGATGGGTCATAACTACAAACAATGGTAAATGCCCATTCTTCATTCTACATAAGATTAACAGACTCTATTTTGGATGTAGAGGCCTTTACAACAAACATTCTAGCCTCTTTCTTCCTTGCCTCTTTAGCAACTAATTTTGGACAAGTCTTTATGACATGATCATTTCCTTTATAGTATTTGCAAAACAATTTCTGCTTTTCTATTTTATTCTTTGATTGTGCAGAATTAGTAGATTTTTGGTTACTAGTAGAAGAGCTCCATTTACCTTTGCCCTTCTGACTAGCCAGGAAAGGTTGATCTGCAACATGCGAAATGGACCTGTTGTGCCTAGATTGATCTTCCTGCAATAGAACAGAGATGAATTCCTCAAATGTTAAGGCATTTGGATTGCCCTTCATCATCAAACAAAGAGTAGAAGCAAAACTATGATATGAATCGAGAAGACCATTCAGAATAGTTTGCACAAGTGAACTATCAGGCAAGATTTCATAAGCAAAAATCAACTATTCCTTCAAATCTTTGATCTTTGTCAACAAACTATCCATGGAATCTCCTTCATTCATGTGCTCACTCTCCAACTGTTTTTGGAGGTAAGCAACAGGAGCCTCATTCCTTGCCTAGTACAAAGTGGTAAGTGTATCCCAAGCATCCTTAGTTGTTCTACAAGAGCGAATGTGAGGAATAATGGCACATTTGACAAACAAGGATATCAATGCATGTGCCTAAGCATCTCTGCCATCCCAAAAAATTTGCTCTGCAGTAGGTGCAACAGGAACCGCAACACAAACAGGAGCATGAAGAATATCACCATCTTCAATGTTGTCCTTCAGCAACTATGTTTGTAGGTGTAATAGGAAGTGTTTCAACAGCCTGCACAATATTCCAGAGTCCTTTTGCAACCAATACATGATGCATCATATAAGCCCATAATGGGTAATTGGTTTTGTCCAACTTATCCTCAACAACCAACATGCAGAATACATCACTACTTTCAGCCATGGCCACTAACTAAAATACCCTGATGCAGAAAAATGATTGTATCTCAAAAAATTGAATAGGACTGCCACTGTCAAATTCTGCTAAACCTATAGCAGACTTTGAGATGATTATACTGGCAAACCAAAACCTGTATATATGTTTGGCACAAAAAGATGAAATTGCTTGCACAAGCGCTATGATAGTGCCTTCATAGGCCGAAACGAGCTTAGATCGTGATTTTGACACCACACAACATAGCTATTTGATCTCCTAATCACCTTGAGTAACCAATTTTTGTGCAATTATGAGACTGGGACCAGAGGGGTGTCAACAATGCCCTAGATGAAGCGACGACCTGCTCTAATACCAATTGTTGGAGTTTGAGGTCTACAGAAGCACGCAAACAACACAAGGAAGAAGAAGAAGCTTGGAGCACAACACACAATACTAAACGTATTACCACTAGAATGTACAAAGATAAGTGATCCATTAGGGTTATAGGCGTCTATACAAGCCGGGGGAAAAAACTTCCTAAAGAGGAAAAAAAAAGTGCCCCAGTGGTCCTAGTGTGTTCACACACATCACTACCTAAATATATCAACAATACTCTAATGGAAGAGTCTATCAAAGTATGTGTATTTATAGGTATTTCTCATTATGTCCTAAATAGAAGATACATGAGGGTGGTGCTTTGAAGAGTATGCATTTACAAAAATCTTCTTTATTTACAAAATGGTTGCTTTTCAAGCAATCTACTATTTTACAAACACGTTGCTTTGTAAAGTGACCTATTTTTTTTACAAAAAAAATCTAAAACACTATATTTTAACTATCTTTAAAAATATCTAAATAAGTCCATGCACGTTCACACCCTCATGATTCTTCACCTGTTAAATCGAAACACAATCACATTAAAACCCTCAAGACATTAAAATCCATATAACATTCCATTATTTCATAAAGTATAACATGCCTCCCAGTTGACAAGCAACCAACCTTAGTTGATAATAAAAAAATAGACATGGATGGCCAGTCACATGTCCCATCACTGAACAACCATAAGCATGTTCCATGTAAAAACACATGCATGGAAATGGAAAACTGGAATTTAATGTGACTATGAATGATATGCAAAAACCAAGTGATCATAATGTGGAGTTAGTGATGTCTTATGAAACCATTGAGATTCTTCAAGTGAGTGATATTTATATTTGACTAAATATCTATGATATTGCTTACCATTGTGTGTAGTAGTAACATCATAATCAAGTAGTTTCTTTGGAACTAAAATTTCACCATCCTCTTCAAGTAAAGGAGTATCATCTGAAATAGGAGTGAGTGGTAAAGTTCCTTTAAATGATTTCAATAAACTAATATGAGAAGAATTACGTATATTCCAATGAGAAGGTATGTCTAGTCTAAAAGCATTCTCATTAATTTTTTGAATAATACAAAATGGTTCATAATAACGAGGTGCAAGTTTAACTTTAGGATGTTGTGAAATATTTTTCAAATGTCTTTTAATTATTCACAACCATACCAAGTGTTGGAGTTAAACATCTACGGAAGCATGTGAACATCACAAGGAAGAAGAAGAAGAAGCTTGGAGGAAAACACACAATACTGAATGTATTACCACTAGAATGTACAAAGATAAGTAGCCCATTAGGGCAATAAGCATATATACAAGCCGGGGGAAAAAAACCTCCTAACGAGGGAAAAAAGTGCCCTGACAATCCCGGTGTGTTCACACACATCACCACTTAAATATATCAACAGATCCCCCCTGAGAGTGATGCAATGAACAAGGAGCAGGCACTCATGTATAAGGAAGTGTCAAGCTATGTGGAATCAATCCACAAATAGAAGTAAGCCCAAAGCTTTGCAAAAATCTTCAAACTTCTCCCTAGGCAGAGCCTTCATGAAAAGGTCTGCAATGTTCTCTTGGGTGGGCATATATGCCAAGCTGATCTCTCCAGCAGAGAACCTCTCCCTGACATAATGATAATGCACCTCAATGTGCTTAGTGTGAACATGGAACACGAGGTTCCTCGCAACTGCCAATGCGCTCTGCCTATTACTGAAGATGGTGGTGGCAAAAGATTGACCAACACCCAAATCACCCATAAGGCATCTGAGCCACACACACTCAACAGTCACTATGAAAGCTGCCCTATACTCAGCCTCACAACTGGAAGTGGCCTCAATAGGTTGCTTCTTGCTCAAGCAAGATATGCATGAGCTACCAAGCATGAAGCAAAAACCACTAGTGGACACATGAGTGTCATAGCAACTAGCCCAGTTTGAGTCAGAAAAAGCATGCAAATCTGGTAGTAGTGATCCCCCTTGGGATCAAACAACCCAAGTAGGCGGGTACCACTCAAGTAGTGAAAGATTCGCTTAACCTCCTTCCAATGCTTGACACCTAGGCAATGCATAAACATGCTCATCTGTGAGATAGAAAACTGAATATATGGTCGAGTAATGCATAAGTAAATCAAGCATCCAACAACCTACTGATAGAGAGTAGCATCAAATGCATCTCCAACATCATGAAGACTCAATCGTAAACCTGTCTCCATAGGGGTGGCAATAGGTTTACAGTCTTCAATGCCAAAACACTACAATAATGTGTCAATGTATTTCGTTTGACACAAATCCATTCCACCATCAATGTGCATAAACTGAATGCCCAAATAATGATGCAAATGCCCCAAATCAGACATCTCAAATGAGGCATGTAAATCAGCCTTGAAATCAGCAATATGCTTCTCATGAGGACGAGTGAGCAGAATGTCATCAACATACACCACAATGATCAGAAGCACATCATTAGCACATTTAACATATAAGGTGCTTTCATTTTGACTGTTCTCAAAACCATGTGCAATCAGATAGGCATGTATCTTTTCATACCAAGCATGAGGTGCTTGCTTTAAACCATATAATGCCTTCTTTTAACTTGCACACTTGGTTTTCATGCCCTTTCTGCACAAAGTCATAGGGCTAAAAAACACTAATTTATTGTCACGCAAAGTCTACACTAGCCATTTTGGCATAGTTTTTGCCTCCTCAATATCAACTCACTCATCAACAAGTGCATCATGTAAATCTACATCAAAAATCGAATGATGTGCATCATCACATGAGACCTACAAAGGCTGAGAAGTTCCCTCATTAGGACTAGCACTAGACTATCCACGAGTAAAAAGAGGCAGCAAAGTATCATACATGTCTTTGGAGCTAATAGAGGTCTTCTTAGTATATGAAAGTAAAGGTTGAATAGCATCTTCCACAAAAAAAACATCACTGCTAACCAAAATGTGTTTAGTCTATGGATGATACAGACGATAAACTGTGCTTTTAGAATTGTACCCAACAAAAATACATTTTACTGGTTTATCATCCAATTTTCTGCAATGTTGTTCAGGCACTAATGCATATGCCAAATAACCAAAAACATGTAGATGAGCAACAGATGGCTTGCGACCATGCCAAGCCTCATATGGAGTGATAGACTTTAGTGCTTTAGTGGGAGACCTGTTAAGTACATATGTTGCACACATAACAACCTCAAGCCAGAAACTATGTGGTAAGGCCTGACTCTTTACCATACACCTCGCCATCTCCATGAGTGACCTGTTCTTTCGTTCAACAACTCCATTTTGTTAAGGTGTATATGGCACTATACACTGATGTTTTATCCCAGGTTCAGCCATAAATGCATTAAAATCAGAAGACATATATTCCCCCCTTCGATTAGAACGGAGGGTGCCCATTTTACATGCTGACAAATTTTCAGCCAAAACCAAAAAGTGTTTGAAGCACATAAATACTTTAGACTTTGCTTTGAGTAGATATACCCATGCATGCCTGGAAAAATCATCAATGAAAGTCAGGAAGTAAAGATAGTTTCCAAAAGAAGGTGTTTGCATAGGACCATACACATCACTATGTACAAGCTGCAATTTTTGCATAGCCCAAACTCAACCATCTTTTGGAAAGGAGGAACGCTGCATTTTGCCCAAAATATAGCCTTCATAGACATGTTTTCCGAGTGCCTCAAGTTGGGCAAGGAGGACACCATATCAGATTTCTATAGGCGTAGCAAACTAGTAAAATTCAGATGACCAAAGCGTGCATGTCAAAGCTCTGCAACTGACATAGCCTGAGAATCATGTACTCCACATGTTAAATCATTCACAGATCTTTCATAGTCTATGAGCTTATATAGCATACAACATAAAATGCCATAAGCAATAATCATGTCACCATTTGACAGATCATGAATTGTACATCTGTCATCAACAAATTTCACAACCAAGCCAATCTTGGCTAATGCAAAAACTGATAATAGATTTTTCTTGATCCCTGGTACAAAGAAACCATCCGACTCCCTTCTATGCAAAGCACATGGGCAATTTCTCTCTCCACAGCTGCAGAACCTCTACTATCGTTGTCAGGCTACTCTCTTTCCCAACACATCGAATGCGGTTCCCATGGCTACAAAAGATTCAACGCCTTGTGCCTCTTGCATAAATTGAATGGCCAAATAATGATGCAAATGCCCCAAATGAGACATTTCAAATGAGGCATGCAGATCAGCCTTAAAATCAGCAATATGCTTCTCATGAGGACCAGTGAGCAGCATTTCATCAACATACACAACAATGATCAAAAGCACATCATTACCACGCTTAACATATAAGGTGCCTTCAATTGGACTGTTCTCAAAACCATGTGCAATGAGATAGGCATGTATCTTTTCATACCAAACCATGTTGGCATAGTTTTTGGCAAAGTCTACACCAACCATTTTGGCATAGTTTTTGCCTCCTCCTCAATATCAACTCTCTCATCAACAAGTGCATCATGCAAATCTGCATTAGAAATGGAATGATCTTCATCATCACATGAAAATTGAAAAGGTTGAGAAGTTGCCTCATTAGGACCAGCACTAGACTGTCCACCTATACAAAGAGGTAGTAAGATATCATACATGTCTTTGGAGCTAATAGATGTCTCGTTAGAACATGAAAGTAGTGGCCAAATAACATCTTCCACAAAAACATCATTATGACTAACCAAAATGCATTTAGTCTATAGATGATAGAGACAATAGCCTTTGCGTTCAGAACCATACCCAAGAAAAATACATTTCACTACTTTATCATCCAATTTCCTGCATTGTTGTTGGGGCACTAATGCATATGCCAAACAACCAAAAACATGCAAGTGAGCAATAGATGGCTTATGACCATGCCAAGCCTCATATGGAGTGATAGACTGCAATGCTTTAGTGGGACACCTATTAAGTACATATGCTTCACACATGATAGCCTCAAGCCAAAAACTATGTGGTAAAGCCTGACTCTTGACCATACATCTCACCATCTCCATGAGTGACATGTTCTTCCGTTCAGCAAATCCATTCTATTGAAATGTATATGGCACTGTACACTGATTTTTTATCCCATGTTCAACCAGAAATGTATTAAAGTCAGAAGACATATATGCCCCCCCGGATCAAAACCGAGGGTGCCATTTAACATGCTGACAGATTTTCAGCCAAAACCCAAAATTGTTTGAAGCACATAAACACTTCGAACTTTGCTTTCAATGGATATACCCATGCATGCCTGGAAAAACCATCGATGAAAGTCATGAAGTAAAGATAGTTCCCAAAAGAGGGTGTCTACATAGGACCACATACATCACTCTAAACAAGCTACAATTTCTGAGTAGCTCGAACTGAATCATCCTTTGGGAAGGAGGACCATTGCACATGCTGACAGATTTTCAGCCAAAACCGAAAATTGTTTGAAGCGCATAAACACTTCGAACTTTGCTTTCAATGGATATACCCATGCATGCCTGGAAAAACCATCGATGAAAGTCATGAAGTAAAGATAGTTCCCAAAAGAGGGTGTCTACATAGGACCACATACATCACTCTAAACAAGCTACAATTTCTGAGTAGCTCGAACTGAATCATCCTTTGGGAAGGAGGACCATTGCATTTTGCCCAAAATACAACCTTTACATACATGTTTACCGGGTGCCTCAAGTTTGGGCAAAGAGGACACCATTTCAGATTTTGACAGGCATAGCAAACTAGCAAAATTCAGATGACCAAAGCGTGCATGCCAAAGCTTTGCATCTGACATAGCCTGAGAATCATGTATTGCACATGCTGAATCATTCATAGATTTTTCATAGCCTATGAGCTTATACAGCCCACGACATAAAATGCCACAAGCAATAATCACATTGCCATTTGACATATCATGAACTATACATCTGTCATCAACAAATTTCACAACCAAGCCAATCTTGGCTAAAGCTGAAACTAATAACATATTCTTCTTGATCCCTGGCAAAAATAGAGCATCCGACAATGTGAAAGAACTACCATAAGCAGTAGTCAGAATGATCTTACCAACTCCCATGACAGGATAAGAGGAGTTGTTGGCACATGTGAGAGTATTCCCTATAGGGGCAGGCTCGAGTGAAGTGAAGAAACTACGTTGCGAGGTAATATGTTTGGTTGTCCCACTATCAAAGTACCAAACATCTGAGTGTATTGCAGACATACACTGTTTAGGAGAAGATGGGTCAAAACTGCATGTTGATATATTTAGGTAGTGATGTGTGTGAACACTCTAGGACTCTCGGAGCACTTTTTTCCCTCTTTAGGAGGTTTTTTTCCCCCGGCTTGTATATACGCCTATTGCCCTAACGTGATACTTATCCTTGTACATTCTAGTGGTTGTGTATTGTGCTCCAAGCTCCTTCTTCTTCCTTGTGTTGTTTGTGTGCTTCCACAGATGTCTAACTCCAACAACCGGTATCAAAGCAGGTTGCCGCTTCATCTAGGGCATCGTTGACAACTCTCCGATTACAATCTCAAAATCGCACGAATTTTGGTGAGCATGCTCAATGTGTTTCAGAGATCAAAACGGCTTCGCTCCATGGTGCCAAAATCACGATCTGAGCTTGTTTTGGCCAAGGATCAAGAAAAATGTGTTATCAATTTTTGCATTAGCCCAAATTGGCTCGTTTGTGAAATTTGTTGATGACAGATGTACAATTCATGATCTGTCAAATGGCGACATCATTATTGCTTCTGGGATTTTATGTCGTGGGTTGTATAAGCTCATAGACTATGAAATATCTGTAAATGATTCAGCATGTGCAGTACATGATGCTCAAGTTATGTTAGATGCAAAGCTTTGGCATGCATGCTTTGGTCATCTGAATTTTGCTAGTTTGCTACGCCTGTAGAAATCTGATATGGTGTCCTCTTTGCCCAAACTTGAGGCACGCAAAAAACATGTCTGTGAAGGCTGTATTTTGGGCAAAATGCAGCGTTCCTCCTTTCCAAAAGATGGTTCAGTTCGGGCTACGCAGAAATTACAGCTTGTACATAGTGATGTTTGTGGTCCTATGCAGACACCTTCTTTTAAAAACTATCTTTACGTCATGACTTTCATTGATGATTTTTCCAGGCATGCATCGGTATATCCACTCAAAGAAAAGTCTGAAGTGTTTATGTGCTTCAAATAATTTCTGGTTTTGGCTGAAAATCTGTCAGCATGTAAAATGGGCACCCTCCATTCTGATCGAGGGGGGGAATATATGTCTTCTGACTTTAACGCATTTCTAGCTGAACATGGGATTAAACATCAGTGTATAGTGCCGTATACACCTCAACAAAATGGAGTTGTTGAACGGAAGAACATGTCACTCATGGAGATGGCAAGATGTATGGTCAAAAGTAAGGCTTTACCACATAGTTTCTAGCTCGAAGTTGCCATGTGTGCATCATATGTACTTAACAGGTGTCCCACTAAAGTGTTGAAGTCTATCACTCCATATAAGGCTTGGCATGGTCGCAAGACATTTGTTGCTCATCTGCATGTTTTTGGTTATCTGACATATGCATTAGTGCATGAACAACATTGCAAAAAATTGGATGATAAAGTAGTAAAATGTATTTTTGTTGGGTACAGTTTTGGAAGTAAAGGCTATCCTCTGTATCATCCACAGACTAAACACATTCTGGTTAGCTATGATGTTTTTTTTGTGGAAGATGCTATTTAGCTATTGCTTTGATGTACTAAGGAGACATTTGTTAGCTCCAAAGACATGTATGATACTTTGATGCCTCTTTTTACAAGTGGACAGTCTAGTGCTGGTCCTAATGAGGCAACTTCTCAACCTTTGCAAGTTTCATGTGATGATGTAGATCATTCCATTTTTTATGCAGATTTACATGACACACTTATTGATGAGAGAGCTGATATTGAGCAGGCAAAAACTATGCCAAAATGGCTGGTGCAGACCTTTCATGATAACAAATTAGATGCACCTCTATCATATCATACTCGGTCAGGCTCTCATAGTGCCTCTTTTGCATCAGATTGTTATGCTATGGCTTCCTCTAGTCTCTATGATGAGACTTAACCTGTTTTGTTTGATGAAGCACAAAATTCTGAACATTGGATGGTTGCAATGCAATCTGAATATGATGCCATCATGAGAAATGGTACCTGATCTTTATGTGACTTGCCTCCTGGCAAAAAGGTCATTGGCACTAAGTGGGTATACAAGCTGAAGCCTAAACTTGATGGAACAATTGACATGTATAAGGCTAGGCTTGTTGCAAAGGGTTATGTGCAGGAGAGAGGCATTGATTTTGATGAAACCTTTGCTCCTACTTGCCAAATGACTATTATTCGTAGCAACTTGCAGCTCATCATGGTTGGAATGTACATTAGTTGGACATTAAAACAACATTTCTGAATTTTGACTTGCATGAAGAAGTGTATGTTTTTTAGCCCAGTGGTTTTGTGCAGAAAGGGCATGAAACTAGGTGTGCATGTTAAAGAAGGCATTATATGGTTTAAAGACATCACCACGTGCTTAATATGAAAAGATACATGCCTATTTGATTGCACATGGTTTTGAGAATTGTCCAACTAAAAGCACCTTATATGTTAAGGGTGCTAATGATGTGCTTCTGATCATTGTGGTGTATGTTGATGACATGCTCCTCATTGGTCCTCATGACATGCATATTACTGATTTCAAGGCTGATTTGCATGCCTCATTTGAGATGTCTTATTTGGGGCATTTGCATCACTATTTGGGCATTCACTTTATGCAAGTTAATGGTGGAATGGCTTTGTGTCAAACGAAATATATTGACACATTATTGTAGCGTTTTGGCCTTGAAGACTGTAAGCCTATTGCCACTCCTATGGAGACAGGTTTATGATTGAGTCTTCATGATGTTGGAGATGCATTTGATGTTGTTCTCTATCAGCACACTATTGGATGCTTGATTTACTTATGCATTACTCGGCCAGATATTCAGTTTGTTGTCTCACAGATGAGCAGGTTTATACATTGCCTTGTTATCAAGCATTAGGAGGGAGCTAAGTGCATCTCTCGCTACTTGAGTGGTACCCGACTACTTGGATTGTTTTATCCCAAGGGGGGATCATTTCTGCTAGATTTTCATGCTTTTTCAGACAGTGATTGGGCTAGTTGCTATGACACTCGTGTGTCCACTAGTGGCTTTTGCTTCATGCTTGGTAGCTCATGTATATCTTGGTTGAAAAAGAAGAAGCCTACTGTGGCCACTTCTAGTTGTGAGGCTAAGTATAGGGTAGCTTTCACAACAACTGTTGAGTGGGTATGGCTCAAATGCCTTGTGGTTGATTTGGAAGTTGGTCATTCTTTTGCCACCACCATCTTCACTGACAGTCAAAGTGCATTGGGGGTTGCGAGGAACCATGTGTTCCATGCTCGCACTAAGCACATTGAGGTGCATTATCATTATGTCAGGGAGAGGTTCTCTGCTGGGGAGATCAGCTTGGCACATATGCCCACGCAGGAGAACATTGCAGAGCTTTTTACAAAGGCTCTGCCTAGGGAGAAGTTTGAAGCTTTTTGCAAAACTTTGGGCTTACTTTCTTTTGTGGACTGATTCCACATAGCTTGGCACTTCCTTATACATGAGTGCCAACTCCTTGTTCATTGCATCACTCCCAAGGAGGATTTGTTGATATATTTAGGTAGTGATATGTGTGAACACTCTAGGACCATCGGGGCACTTTTTTCCCTCTTTAGGAGGTTTTTTCCCCCCCGGCTTGTATATACGCCTATTTCCCTAATGGGCTACTTATCCTTGTACATTCTAGTGGTAATACAGTCAGTATTGTGTGTTGTGATCCAAGCTTCTTCTTCTTCCTTGTGTTGTTTGTGTGCTTCCGTAGACGTCTAACTCCAACACTACAAACATTATTAAATACCTATTCTTCATTCTACACTAGATTAATAGACTCTGTTTTTGATATAGAGGCCTCTTCAACAACCATTCCAACCTCTTTTTTCTTTGTCTCTTTTGTAGCCAGTTTTGGACAATTCTTTATGACATGATCATTTGCTTTACAATAATTGCAAAAATATTTCTGCTTTTCTATTTTCTTATCGTTTCTATCATTCTTCTTTGATTGTACAGAATTAGCAGATTTCTGCTTACTAGTAGAAGAGCTCCATTTACCTTTGCCCTTCTGACTAGCCAGGAAAGCTTGATCCGCAACACACATAATGGACCTATTCTACCTAGACTGACCTTCTTGCAACAGAATAGAGACTAAATCCCCAAATGTTAAGGCATTTGGATTTCCTTTCATCATCAAAAGAAGAGAAGAAGCAAAACTCTGGTATGAATTAGGAAGACCATTTAGAACAGTCTGCACAAGTGAACTGTCAGGCAAGGCTTCATCAACAAAACTAACTATTCCTTCAAATCTTTGATCTTCGTTAGAAAATTGTCCATAGCATCACCTTCATTCATATGCTCACTCTCCAACTGTTTTCGAAGGTAAGCAACACGAGCCTCATTCCTAGCCTGATAAAATGTGGTAAGTGTATCCCAAGCATCGTTAGCTATTCTGCAAGAGCAAATGTGAGGAATAATGGCATGTTTAACAGAAAAGGCTATCAATGCATGTGCCTGAGCATATCTGCCATCCCAAGGAATTTGCTCTATAGTAGGTGCAACAGGAACCGCAACATGAATAGGAACATGAAGGATATCGTCATCTTCAATGACATCTACATCACCTTTAGCAACTGTGTTTGTAGGTGTAATAGGAAGTTTTCCAACACCCTTCACAATATTCCATAGTCCTTTTGCAACCAATACATGATGCATCATATAAGCCCACGATGGATAATTGGTACCTTCCAACTTATCCTCAACAATCAATATATGGAATACTTCATTTCTTTCAGCCATGGCCACTTACTAAAATACCCTAATGCAAAAAAATGATTGTATGTGAAAAAATTGAATACAAGTACTCGAACGAGTTCTACTAAACCTATACTAGACTTCGAGATGCTTATGTTGGCGAGCCGAAACATGTATATATATATATATATATGGAACAAGAAGACAAAATAGCCTACATAAGCACTATGATAGTGTGTTTGGAGGCTGAAACGAGCTCATATCGCAATTTTGGCACCACAAAGAAAAGTTGTTTTGATCTCCTAATCACCCTAAGTATGCTCACTAAATTTTGTGCGATTCTGAGTCTGTGACTAGACAGGTGTCGATGATGCCTTTGATGAAGCGACGACATGCTTTGATACCAATTGTTGGAGTTTGAGGTTTGTGGAAGCATGCAAACATCACAAGGAAGAAGAAGAAGCTTGGAGCACAACACACAATACTGAATGTATTACCACTAGAATGTACAAAGATAAGTAACCCATTAGGGCAATAGGCATATATACAAGCCAGGGGAAAAAAACCTCCTAAAGAGGGAAAAAAGTGCCCCGGTGGTCCTAGTGTGTTCACACACATCACTACCTAAAAATATCAACTCTAAATAAGAAAAACCTTTTACAAACTTTCTATAGAAACTAGCTAACCCTAGAAAAGAGCATACATCATTCACAGATTGAGGTACAACACATTCTTCAATTATTTTAATTTTCTTTGGATCTACATGAATGCCTTGACTAGAAACAATATGTCCTAAATACTCTAATTCTTTTTGGAAAAAATAACTCCTTTTAGGATTGACATAAAGTTTGTATTTTTGTAACACATTAAAGAAAGATGCTAAATGATTTCCATGGTCATTGTCATTCTTACTATAAACAAGTACATCATCAAAGAAAATAAGAACAAAATCTTGGTAATCTAGAAAAATGTTATTCATCATATGTGCAAATGTAGCAGGTGTATTAGTGAGTCCAAATGGCACTACCATGAATTCAAAGTGACCAGTATGAGTTTGAAAGGTAGTCTTATAAATGTCATTTTGTGTCATTCGTATCTGATGATACCTAGATTTATAATCAATTTTGTTAAAAACATGTGCTCCATGAAGTTTATCTAGCAAATCATCTATCCCAAGAATAGGATACCTTTTTTTAATTGTGATCTTATTGAGCGCTCTATAGTAAATGCACATCCTATGTCTTGTTCTTCTTCTCCACTAAGAGAACATGTGCTCCAAAGGGAGAAGAACTAGGTCTTATAAGTCATTTGTGGAGTAGATCCTTAACTTGATTAACTATTTCTTTTTTATGTAAAGGTCCATGCCTATAAGGTGCTTTATGGGGAGGAGAACTACCAGGAATTAAGTCTACTCTATGGTCAAGAGATCCCTTAGAAGGTGGTATTTTAGAAGGAAAAATTTGCCATAAAACAATCCTTATAAGAAGCCATAAATCATTTATGTGCATTAGGAAGTGTGCGTATGTAATCAACTATGTTGTTGACAAAAATAGTACGTGAATTGTAGCCTTTCCTAAATGCACATTTTACTTGAGTATGACTAATTAATGAAAATGGTTGGAAGTCATGCATTGCAGACGAAGAAATATCTTGATTGTTAAACTTAAATCTCATTGTGTGTGTTAGACGGCCGCCGAAAAAGGACAAATGTACTAGGACAGGCGTCTTAAATGTAAAAGAACCTTTCGGGAAATGCGCAGGTAACTAAAGATTCGCGCACCCTTGTAAAAAAATCTTCTATATAAGGAAATGAGAAAAGAGTGGCCGAGAGCCCGTTTTTGGGAATTTGTAAGCGTACTGTTTGTAGTATGTATGTCATTGAGAAGAGTGAACTCTACTATGTTCTGTTCTGTTCTGTGCTCCATCTAGTCGTTTATTCGCACCATAGTGCAGAGTAACGAATTAGTAGTCTTGAATTACGAATTTGTTCGGTAATGGTTGAGTGTGTGTCTGAGTGTTATTAAGTTGCAGTGTGTTGTTGTCAGTATGTATACTAAACGAGGAATTGTGAAAAGAAGCCCCGAACTGTTCGTGTGTTAACATTTTCTGTAAGTGACCAATTTCGATGCAGTAGTCTATGTTCACTGTTGATTCCGATCACAGGAAGACTAGTATCTATAATGGTTGGGGTGCGAGTAGGACATTGTTAAGTCTGTGACTAGTCGATTGCTGTTAGGAAATTGGTTGCTCGAGGCTGGCATACAGTGAGTTGTATAACTTCAGGGTATATATGTGTCTTTAGTATACCGATCTATTTTGAAGAAGTACGTATTAGGTGATCTTCGTTTACTGAAGTAGATTATTCTGTTGGACACAAGTCATCGGACTACTGCTCAGATCACTATAGCAGGATTAGTTCAGAAATTCTAAGTCCAGTACACCGAACATTCATCAGTTGTTCAGAGTTGCGCACTGAGCTAAGACACGAGAGAATAGTTATGATTGTGTAATGAGTTGGGAAAATAGTACAGGGCCTCTGTCTAACAGACCCCTACCACTCCCAAGGACCCACGTGGCTAAGAGCTAACTTAATGTTAGGAAAGATTCGGAAATGTCTGAACTTGAAAGTGTTTTGAATCTGAAGTCGGAAGTTTAACGACTAACATTTGGCGCCGTCTGTGGGAAAGTGGCATCAGATTGCCAGTTATCTGTGAAAAAGTGGCATTAGAGTGCCAGCTGTTTGTCAGAATCAAACATCCCATTTATCGTTCGATTGACTGACAGTAGCAACAGAGCTAGATTGTTGCAAACTGCTGAGATAGTGCTACTACGCAATGATACATGCCGGTTACTCGGTCTGGCGAAACGTATCCTAAGAACCATAAGGCTGGAGCACGTAAAGTGCTAAAGACAACCCTATGAGAAGAAGGTATAACGCGGTCTGATCCAATGGTCAAGCAAGTTAAGGACGTTAGAATTAATTCCGGTCATATTCCGGTGGGACGATCAACGCCTGTGGTACATTCTGGTGCTACTTCGACCCAGCCTATCGAAGATATAGTAATTCCAGAAGCTACCAAGATGCCATTGGAAACCAGTTTAACAATCTTGGATAAAGATTCAGAGTTATCCACGATCAGAAATACGCCAGGAAAAGAAATCGGTAAAAGCAGAAAAACACTGCATTCTGGCACAATTTCGGTTCACCCTGGTGATATTCCGGTGTTAGAATCACCAACTATCGGCGAAGGCTTAGCATTTTTTGCGGAATCCTCAGCCCAACTATCGTGCTTGGAAGAAAGATTTCGGATATTGGACATCCAGAAGGAAGGAAAGCTGTTCGAAGCAGAGATCCGAAGCATCCTAAGCAAAAACAGTACACCGGAAGGCACGCCATCCGGCGAAACAAGTTCCGATAGTTCAACCAATCAACCTCAAGATACAGAAGGAAGGCCTAATACACTCACAATGAACGGACAACAACAGCAACAACAGTTATGTCAACCAAGGCTGCCTCCAACAGGAGTAACATACACGAAATTTGGTGGATTCCCACGAGATGATCCGGATGCTCACGTACGCACTTTCGAGATAAGTTATGCAGTTCTTAACCATCCATCGGATCAGGCATATAAGGCCACTGTTTTTCAATCTACACTGGTTAATGAAGCAGCCAGATGGCTTACGGAATATGACATTAATCATTTCGGTACCTATGACGCAGTACGAGACGCTTTTCTGCAACGATTCAGGCTAAAGAAGAATCCCGCCGAAATCTTTGATTATTTACAAAACAACCGTCAGAAGGCGAATCAGACTGTCCAGGAGTATGCTACACTTTTTAGAACACACTTTCGGCAGATACCACAGGCCCACGCTAACTTACCTGATGATGTCATCACTCAGTGGTTCATCAATGGCTTAACCCCACAATTGAAACAACTCATGATCATAAGGTGTGTCAGTGCTATGACGCTGGATGCAGTCATTGCAATGGCCTTGCAACTGGAATCCAAAGTCGGTGGATTTACAGAAGACTTGGAGTGGTTGAAAACAAACAAAAATATGGCTGAAGATATAACCAGACAACTATACTGCATCACATGCAAAAATTCAGGTCATACTAGTGCCAATTGTGCACTAAATCAAACATTTTGCACTATCTGCAACACTGCCGGACACACCACCGGAAACTGTGTCTACAACTCTAGAGTACAGGGAACAACAACGGTCAATGCAGTTATTCAAGAACATGGACAGCCAGCGAATCACTATGTACCTCCGCAACTGAGAAACAATCAACCACAAGGATATCGGAACTACCGAGGATAGAGGAACAACAATTATAATGCAAACCGCTGGCAGAACGGACCACCACCGGAAAATCCCAATTTACCACCGCCACGATGTCATTTTTGTGGTGAATTCGGACACATTAGAAGATTTTGTAAAGACGCAGCTGAGTATGATCAAAGGAAGAAGGAACGACAAAACCCAATGGCCAACATGGTACAAATCACACCAGTAGAAACACAAACTGCTACAATCCAGACCCGATCCGGTAAACAGCCTCAATCGGCAGCAGAAATATTCGAACCCGGGATACGAGAACAATATAGGATGTATAACAAGGCTAGTCACTGGACCGAAACAGAACCACCAGTGTTTCCAGAACCTATTCCGGTGACCCAGGCTTCATCGACAAAGGAAGGAACACAACAAAAGGAAGCAACAGAGGAGCCATCATCAGCAGTAGACATAACAGCAGATACTTATGCATCAGCGGAGACCTTAAGTTCAAAGGAGTCGGACAACCAATCTCAATAGGCCTGGGAAATTTTATCCAAGGCATCTATCACCCTGCCCCTAGGCCAACTGCTGGCATTAGTACCTGGGATTCGACAACAGTTCCAGCAACAGTTCAGTCCGGTGCCTTCTTGTATTCCGACAACAGCAGCAGTTCAACCGAAACCTGATTCTACGGTTGATCATTCAGTTCCCTTGATTACAGTATGGTATAAGAATCATAAGATTACACAGGTATTGATTGATGGAGGCTCTGGTGTAAACATTGCGACTGCGGCACTATGCAAAAGGTTAGGATGGACCGAAATCGAACCAGTTCAATTTTTTGTCAGAATGGCAGATCAATCTAGAGTCCATCTCGTAGGACTTGTGCGAAATGTACCCATTACTTTACAAGGTACGACCTTCAAAATGAACTTTGTTATACTAGATCTGCCGGAATCCACTTTGGATTACAACCTTCTTTTCGGCCGACCTTAGCTGAAGCATGCGAAGGTAATACAAGACTGGTCTCCACAAGAGCTTACGTTCAAAGATGCCAATCGTAGATATGTGGTAAAATTAGATGCTATACAACCTTGTGAACTTCACGCCAGACCATATTTTGCTGAACCAGTCCACATGTTAGATGGACTATCAGATGATGAAGAAGAGGAATTTTTGAAAAATAACGCTGATTTAATGACCTTAGGGACTGTTGATCTACAGTCCGTGATAGATAACTGGAACACTTGAGTTTGTACAATTGTACCTATCACCGAAAAAGCTAAGCAAAAAGATACTGTCTCAACACATGACGATGAATTACAACCATTGTTCAAGTCAACAGACGATACAGAGAAACCTCAACAGTTTTATGTCCCCGAAGACCAGTTGACCACGTACAATCTAGGAGACAAGGAGCATCCACGACCTATAAAGATAAGGCAAAACTTATCGGAAACATTTAAAGCTGATTTGATTCGACTACTTTGCGAATTCTCAGACGTCTTTGCATAGGATTACAAAGATATGAAAGGATTAGATCCGCGCATCTATCAGCATAGAGTCATGTTGAAGCCTGAAGCTAAACCTAACAAACAGCCCAGCTACCGGATGAACCCCAATTATGCATCACAGGTAAAGGCCGAACTTGATAGATTATTAAAAGTCGGATTCATCGTACCAGTAGAACATGCTGAATGGATTTCACCAATTGTGATCGTGCCAAAGAAAAATAAGCAACTGCGAATCTGTGTAGACTACCGAAAATTAAACGAAGCAATAGTACCGGATCCTTTCCCGATTCCCTTTCTGGATACCATGCTTGATAAGGTAGCAGGTCACGAAATGTATTCATTCTTAGACGGATACAGCGGTTACAATCAGGTTAGAATGGCCGAAGAGGATATACCAAAAACTGCATTCATTACCAACTGGGGTGTCTTTGCTTGTACGGTAATGTGGTTTGGATTGAGAAACGCACCAAGCACAGATGCATGCAGGAGATATTTTCTCCTTATCTTACTTCATTTATGCAAGTATATCTCGATGATTTTTCAATTTTCGGTAAGATGATAACACACCTGTTCCATTTACGGTGCTGCTTTCAGAAATGCAGAGAATATAGACTCTGCTTGAACCCAAACAAATCAGTGTTTGCGGTCTCATGTGGCAAGTTACTTGGCCACATTGTAGCTGCACAAGGTATCCAAGTAGATCCCGATAAAATTTCGGCAGTATTAGAAGCTCCGGTGCCCACTATACCAAAGGAAGTTATGCGCTTCATGGGTCAAGTACGGTGGCATGGCAGACACTTACGGTGGCTTGCTCATCTGGCTGTACCACTAAACAAGCTAATCACAAAAACTCCCCGACAGTTCGAATGGACTCAAGAATGCCAAACTACATTTGATCGACTCAAGTATTTATTGACGCAGGCCCCAATCTTACAACCACCAGACTGGGACAATCCATTCCATGTTTTTGTCGACGCCTCAGATATTGCGATCGGCAGTATTCTGATGCAACAAACACATAAGTGGTTTCGCCCCGTTTATTATGCCAGCAGAAGGCTTGCACCTACAGATAAGAACTATTCTACCACCGAAAGAGAATGTCTAGGATTAATTTACTCCATCAAAAAGTTCAGACATTATCTACTAGGCCGAATATTCACCTTCCATGTGGATCATGCTGCCCTCGTCTATCTAGTAAGACAGGAGCATTTAGGTGGACGATTAGCACGATGGGTGCTGCTCTTGCAGGAATTCGATTATGAAGTCATCCACCGACCCGGAAATGCACATGCCTTAGCAGATTTCTTATCTCGCCTAGATTTCGGTGAAGCTCCGATAGGCATAGATGACACGACTCTCGCGATCTATAGTTCTGAGTCACTGCTCGATGAGACTGCCGAATTACAAGCACCACCTACATATTATGATCAGATTCTAACTTTTCTCACCGAAGGATGCTTTCCATCCGAGACAGCCAAGGCAGTCCGAAGGAAAATTGCAGTCTTTAGCCGCCGATTCCGGTTAGTTGCTGGAGAACTATATTATGTAGATCACACCGGAATCTTACTCCGATGTGTTCCTCCGCATGAAATTAACTCAGTCATCACAATGGCTCACTCGACCCCTACTGGTGGTCACTTTGCCACAGATTTGACTCACCGGAAAATTCTGCAAGGAGGTCTTTGGTGGCCAACGGTATACAGAGATGTGGCCCAATTTGTCAAACACTGCGATAACTGTCAAAGGTCGGGACAACCGCTGCAACGACACTTCTTTCCCTTGCAGCCAGTCATGCCATTAGAACCATTTCAGAAATGGGGATTAGATTTTATCGGTCCGATCACACCTCCAGTAGTCTTCAGTAACAACAGATACATACTAACCTATACAGACTACGCAACGAGATGGGTAGAAGCTTGGTCTTTACGGTCTGCTACAGCGGTTGCAGTAGCAAAATGTGTGCTGAATGATGTCTTTCCACGTTTTGGCTTACCACTGGAAATTATCTCAGATCAAGGCACTCATTTTGTAAACAATTTAATGAAGGCACTTACACATTCGTTCCAGGTCACACATAAATTTAGTTCTCCTTATTATCCTTGTGCCAATGGTTTGGCCGAAAGTACAAACAAATCTCTGTTGAATATCCTCCAGAAACTGATCATGGAAGCACCGGAAAGATGGGATCAACTACTACCTGCAGTATTATGGGCATACCGAACTACATATAAGGTAACAACAGGCTTGACACCTTTCAAACTAGCTTATGGCTTAGAAGCAATAGCACCCATGGAAGTAGTCATCCCAAGTCTGCGTGTAGCAATCACTCAGAAGATGCTACCGGAAGATTCGCTGACAGCACAAATGGACGCACTCAGAGAACTTGATGAGCACCGATGGCTCAGCTTTTTAACCATGCGCGAAGTACAACTAAGGCAAGCCAAGACACACGATCAATATTTGAAGACTCCAATCTTTTCGGTAGGTCAGCTTGTACTCTTCTATAATGCAAAGTCGGATAGAGCAGCAGGAAAGTTCAAACTACGATGGTTCGGCCCTTTCAAAATCTTAGAACAAGTCGGTCCGGTGACTTTTCGGTTGACTACATTGACCGGAAATCCACTCCCAAAAGTAATCAATGGGTCGAAGCTGCGGCCATATCATCACGCCACTAGCCCGCATTAAATTTTCGGCGGTGGACCGCGTTTTGTTTAATCTTTTTCTTTCTCTTTATAAATAGTCGTGTTTTGTACAATCTTTATGTGACTAGCCGCCCCCTTACCAGTCACTCGAGTACGCACGCCTTCATGAAAACAAGCATCATTCCCGCACTGCACAATGATACCCAACCCCTTTTTCCTCCCCACCGTGTTGTTCCTACTTAACTCTGTCGACAGCGCCGAAAAATGCTATTGTGTTGTATGTTAGTATTCTGAGCACTCGTGCATTCTACATCCGTGTTCATAGTCTGTAACAGCAAACGCCACGGAAGCGCTAGCCAACTACGCTGCCTTTCGTGATGGTATCCCTACCGAGGTAGGTGAATACCTGCGTTGCAGAGGGTTTGCCAACTTCGCTGAGTTGCCTTGGCACTCAGTGGAAGCCCATCCCTTCTTCGCGCAGATCATCACTGCCATTGCTCAGTCCCCCGTCATCGAACGCCAATGGGTCTTCCTCTCTCTCCCTTTGCGAATCGTCATCACATTCCAAGCGTTCTCTGAAGCCTTCCGCCTCTCCCCGCAAGGCCGAGAAAATGGCCCTAGTATCCCCCTCTCCCGCATGACCGAACTGTTCCCCCGATTTTCCTCCAACGAATACGCTATCCTCTGTCTCCCTGAACCCGAACGATCTGCTCTGCAATTCCTAGTCGCCATACTCAACCTTCAGAAGCGCACCTACGACATCTCCCGCCCCTTCTATTCCGTTTTAGATTTAGCTGCCCGAGAACCCGTGAACTTCGCTTCGTACTTTTTCCTTAGAATTCATAAAGAGTGTGTAGCTATAGTGAAGCAACTCCAAAAGGGAACCACCCCACGCTCTCGCCTTCCCCATATCATATCATTCCTCTTCCCAGCCATCGTTGCCGCACAACCACCACCCCAAGGTCCCGTACTTAGGCACGAAGAATCAGTCCAACCACTCGACGACGATGAAGAAGAAGATGAGGAGATCAACCAACTCTTCCGCAATAAGAGAATCCGGATCAGCTCCTCAGAAAGCGAAGCACCAGGATCCACCGGAAAGGATTAGGACACCCGAAACGAAGAACAAGAAGAGACATTCCATGACACAGCCACTTCCATCCATAACGAATCATCGGCCGATCACCATGACCAACAGAATCACACAGAAACAGAACCAGTCTCAACCGAAGAAGCATCAGAACGACGAGAAGACGAACAACAAGTGGCCAACAGCGCACTCAATACCCTACTGAAGGCCGTAGAATCCACCATCGCCCACAATATAGGTGAACACCAACCCATCCATCAGGTAACTCACCTTGCATCCCCTGGTCCTCAATCCCCACCAGTCAACCCTCTTCCCCCACCAATTTCCGAATCCTCTTCATCCTCCTCCAATTATTCACCCCTGACATCCCCCCAAATCCACACCCAAACCTCTGCACCACCACAACACCCACTTCTCCTTCCCTCCGTTCCGGTCTTTTCCGAACTGGCCGCCATGGGCAAATGCTCATTACCCTTTCAAAACAACTTCCGGTACAGCTGAGTGAAGTCACGAACACGATTCGGCAAGATCTACAGCACAAAGTCGACCTCCTGGAAGCCGACATCATCCCTCTCCAAGAAGAAGTTGATGCAGTAAAAGCAGAGAATCATCAATTACAGACGCAATTAGCAGACCTCCAAGCACAGTTTTCGGCACAACAGGCCTTGATACAGCAAAGGGATGCAGCACTGGAGCAGCTTGCCACCAACGACCAGCTATTACACGCAGCACACGAAGAAATCCGGGAATTGAAGACCGCACTCCAAGAAAAAGAAGACATCAGCTCATCCCTCGAAGAATTGGTCGAAGAAACGAAGGCCCAATTGCAGGAAACCATCCAGAAAAATCAAGACCAACAGAGAGAAGCAGAACAAGTCAAAGACGAGCTACGAAGAGCCCAGGAATGTTTGGACGAGGTGAACAGAATACTGAGACACCAATTAACCAGGGAAGCCAAATACCAGAAAGATCTAGCAAATGCTCGAAGAGAACGAGATGCATACTCCAAAATGATCGAATTTTAGAACCAGCAACTCGAGCGACTAGATAACCAATTGCGAAATCAAAAGGATCGAGTCACGGATATGCAGCAGAAAGTCACCGAAATGAAGACATCCCGGGACACTGCATTATCCAATGAGTTTTTTTTACAAGAGGCCTTCTTACAGACCCAGATCGAAATTTTGTTAACCCAAGCCATAGCTCTTAGCTCCGTTAGAACGGACGCTCAGTTATTAGAACCAACTACTTTAGTTCAGATGATAGAAACCATTAAAAAGAAAATTACCCGAACGTTTAGGCTCGCCCGAAGCATGTATTTAGAAGGTCTCGTAGCAGAACCATAAGAACTTGCGGGTTCGAGTCCACCGTGCGTGCCAGTGTTAGACGGCTGCCGAAAAAGGACAAATGTACTAGGATAGGCGTCTTAAATGTAAAAGAACCTTTCAGGAAACGCGCAGGTAACTAAAGATTCGCGCACCCTTGTAAAAAAATCTTCTATATAAGGAAATGAGAAAAGAGTGGCCGAGAGCCCGTTTTTGGGAATTTGTAAGCGTACTGTTTGTAGTATGTATGTCATTGAGAAGAGTGAACTCTACTATGTTCTGTTCTGTTCTGTGCTCCGTCTAGTCGTTTATTCGCACCATAGTGCAGAGTAACGAATTAGTAGTCTTGAATTACGAATTTGTTCGGTAATGGTTGAGTGTGTGTCTGAGTGTTATTAAGTTGCAGTGTGTTGTTGTCAGTATGTATACTGAACGAGGAATTGTGAAAAGAAGCCCCGAACTGTTCGCATGTTAACATTTTCTGTAAGTGACCAAGTTCGATGCAGTAGTCTATGTTCACTGTTGATTCCGATCACAGGAAGACTAGTATCTGTAATGGTTGGGGTGCGAGTAGGACATTGTTAAGTCTGTGACTAGTCGATTGCTGTTAGGAAATTGGTTGCTCGAGGTTGGCATACGGTGAGTTGTATAACTTCAGGGTATATATGTGTGTTTAGTATACCGGTCTGTTCTGAAGAAGTACGTATTAGGTGATCTTCGTTTACTGAAGTAGATTATTCTATTGGACACAAGTCACCGGACTACTGCTCAGATCACTATAGCAGGATTAGTTCGGAAATCCTAAGTCCAGTACACCGAACAGTCATCAGTTGTTCAGAGTTGCGCACTGAGCTAAGACGTGAGAGAATAGTTATGATTGTGTAATGAGTTGGGAAAATAGTACAGGGCCTCTGTCTAACAGACCCCTACCACTCCCAAGGACCCACGTGGCTAAGCTCTAACTTAATGTTAGGAAAGATTCGGAAATGTCTGAACTTGAAAGTGTTTTGAATCTGAAGTCGGAAGTTTAACGACTAACATGTGTGTATGATAATCAATGCATGGATTATAATGATGGCAAAAAGGAATACCAATTATGACATCGTAGGACTGCAAAGGAGCGATTAAGAATGTGCATTCATCTATGTATGCACCTATACAAATCTGAACATTATGCACTTCACTTGTAGCATTATATCTATTTCCTTGAAATGCAACCTTAACTTTATACATAGAAGGAAGTGGATGTAATTGGAGATCTTGCACTAGTGTAGAAGAATTAAAATAATGTGAACTACCATCATCATGTAAAATATTAACAACTTTACCATTAATAGCACCTCGCATGCAAAGTAAAGAATGAATTAAAATTTTGTTACCCAAGGTACTTAGATCGTTTTCCAATGCTTCTTCTGTCCAATTAGGTTGGGTGTCTTCATGAAGCACCTCCATGTTCGCAACCTACATTTAGCTTTAGTATGACCAAAATTACCATAATGCCATCAAGTGATACGGAACCTCTTTTGTTGAGCATCCATCATTGTAGTTTGAAGGGTTGGAGCTTTGGTAGGGCCTAACGGGGTTGGCTTGTGGACTCGTGGGAAATTGGATTGAGGAGGGAACTGAAAAGTAGGTGGACGCTGAAAAGTAGCAGAAGAAAAAGTAGTGAACGGATGCTTGAAAGGAAAATTGGGCTTGATTGGTTGTAGTTGATGTGTTTGTTGTAAGCAAATGGACTTGGTGATGGAGAAAGTCCTTCTTAGCATCATCTGCAAAAGAAATAGCTTCATATAGGGTCATATGACATAGTGTGTTGAGCTTAGCTTGGATGCCCATCTCCAAACCATCTTCATACTTCCATTGCAAGGTATCTTCAGGAACCGTTTCAAGCTAACGAATAAGTAGTAGTCCTTGCCAAAAATATTCAATGTAGGTAGACACGATATCTCCTTCTTTCCATCCAAAAGTTGTCCATGATTGATGAGCATGTAAGTGGAACTGAGGAAGAAGGAAGGACTCCTTGATCTTTTCTTGAAATGAGATCCATGTGTTGGGGTGATCGGTGCTATGCCAGAAAACATTCCGCCATAATTGGGCCTTACCCACCAAATAATTTCGGTGCTATGCCACCAAAACATTTCGCCATGTGGTGGGGCGATCGGTGCTATATCACAAAACATTCCACCATACTTGGGCCATAATTGGAACTCAGGAAGAAGGAAGGACTTCTTGATCTTTTCTTGAAATGTGATCCATGTGGTGGGGTGATTGGTGCTATGCCACAAAACATTCCACCATAATTGGGCCTTAAAAATTTCACCTTCTCAATTTCAGAATATGATTCATCAGAATAAAAATCATCAAATTGGGATATCCATGAAAGAACAAATTGGCCATCCTTTCACCCATCGAATTGCAAAAATTAGAATTTTTTGGCACCAATCTTGGACTGCATGCCTTGTTCTTGATCGGTGATAATGGCCTTCACCACACTAACTAGGTTGTTGTCATCACTTTGCATTTGTTGGAGTGCAACATCGCGTTCTTTTATTTTGTTTTGAGCATGTTGGAGTTCATGTTGCAAAAACTCCAATTGTTGCTCAATCGGTATCCTAGGTAGGGGTGATGTACCAAAATCCTTGGTACTATGGGTAGGGTCCATGACCTTATATAGAACCAAAACCTAGGACTAAGCATGTGAAAATAATTTTAACAATAGTGTATATAATAAAATAATAATAACAGTAAATAAAATAAATGAGAGTGTTTGATAACTAAATAATTAAAGAAAAGAGGTAAATAAATAAATTAATAAAAAAATAAATAAGGTGAAGAGAGTGTTAAAAGTTATGTTAAATATCAATTAAAAGGAATGGGGTATCAAAAAGTGAAAATAGGCTAGTGGATAAAGCATATCTCTTGTAAGTGTGAGGTTGTGGGTTCAAATCACATACATGCTAAATAAGGAACTAAGTAAGCTAACTAGAGAAGTAAGTAGCTAACTAGGGAAATAAGGAAGCTCTTATTACCATCCATAAGTTAGAATTGGTTCACATGTAGCTGCCAACAAAACCAAAGGGAAACAAGGTGAACCAAGAGAACCATGAGTGTCAAAGAAGCCAAAGATGCCAAAGTTATGCCTTACTCGATGCCTTGGAGTAAGCCGAAGGAGTAACCAAATTGATAAACGAACTTGAAAAACGAATTTGATAATCGAATTTGATAACTAATTTGAACTCGAACAGTGGATAGTGCACAAGGAGCATAGGGAGTACGATGAGCATAGTGAGCACAGTGAGTACAGTGAGTACAGTGAGTACAGTGAGTACAGTGAGTATGGTGAGCACAGTGAGTACAGTGAGTACATTGTGCACAATGAGTACAGTGAGCACAGTGAGTACAATGTCATAGTAAGCACAATGCACAGTGTGAAAGGAGCATAGTGCACAGTAACAAATCCAAAGAAATTTGATAAAAATCATCGATGAATCAAAAACAAACAAACTTAATAAATGAAAACCTTGACCAAATGATCGAGACAGATGCCAAATCACGAACGGACACCCCGAATCACAATCGGACATCGAGAAACCACCTCTGCAGATGTGCCTTTGCTCTAATACCATTGTTGACTGGATCTTGTAGATACACAAACGTAGAGATAGTACAGAAATGAAATCTCACAAAAGCATAAACAGAATAGATAGAGACAAGAGATTGGACACAAGATTCGGTACAATCTCCCCCCACATACTCTGATGGAAAAGTCTATCAAAATATGCGTATTTATAGGTATTTCTCATTACGTCCTGAATAGAAGATACATAAGGGTAGCACTTCAAAAAGCATGCGTTTACAAAAGTCTTCTTTACTTACAAAATCGTCGCTTTTCAAATGATCTACTATTTTTACAAAACATCACTTTTTAAAGCGATCTATTATTTTTACAAAAAATATCTAAAATAGTATATTTTAACTATCTTAAAAAATATATGAATAAGTCCACGCACGCTCACACACTCATGATTCTTCACCTAGTAAATCAAAGCACAATCACATTAGAACCCTCAAGACATTAAAATCCATATAACATTCCATTATTCCATAAAGTATAACATTGATTTGCCATAAAAATCATGTTCAGGATCCTCAAGTTGCCCTTAACCTTAGGGAGACTAGATATGCCCCATATTATTTTGGGAATCCCCCTCTTATCGGGGTTCCTAGTCCAATGTAAATTCTTGCATATAGCCTCCAACTTGTGTAGATCTTTGTCTACAGGTTCTAGGTGGAAACCTCATAAATGGTAGAGGGGATAGGGTCTTTAGAACAACCTGGAAACCTCATAAATGGTAGAGGGGATAGGGTCTTTAGAACAACCTTCCTGTAGTTGATCTTGGACCTAGATGCAATGCAAAATGTATATAGGCACTCCCAAAGGGTCATAAAACATTTTTTATTGTTCTAAAGGAAGACGTTGGTGTTTTCTACAAACAATATAAGAAATAATTGATCATAACCATTGGGGAGGGTGATATCTTTGATATAACTTCCTAAGGACATGATCCTTCACCATGCAATTGAGCCCATCTAACTAAGCTCATCTACCGAGGTAGCATCTAACTGAGCTCATCTATCAAGCCCATCTAACTAATCTCATCTATCGAGGAAACATCATGCCCTTCCACATATAAAAAATGACTTCCAACATAGACGTTCCCTTGATGGAACCTTTGTGCTCTTTATGAGTCCATTATTTGAGAGAGTTCATGATTCTATTGGCCAAGGCTTCAACAATGAGCTTGTATCCCATCTAGAGCATAGGAATAGAATTTGAGTTCCCAATAATGTTCTTAATATCTTTCTTATGAATTAACTTAATAACTCCTTCATAGAGGCACTTTGGTAGGCACCAGATCTTAGCGATTCTTGCCAAATCGTGGAAAGAGACTATGCATAGATATCTTTGAAGGTAATGGATAATTTTTTGGTGAGGCTATCTAACCCATAGCTTTTTTCCTTCGACAAAGAACGAATAAGCAATTTAGATGTGCTGATAACTTTACCCAGTTGCCTTGCCAAATTGTTTAGAACCTTGGTTCAAGGAACCCTAGAAATAGTGGCCATGTGTTCTTGTCTACAAGATAGTTCCTAGGATCACTCTAAAATCATCCACAACGAAGTTCAAGTTTTCTCCTTCAAAGGTGCAAATGTTAACTTTCATCTTGTTCATCATCAAGATGTGCTATTTGATCTTCCTTTTCTCAAGAAATTTACACATCTCTTTGGTAGGCTTGTTAGTATTCTCTACCTTCTACTCCTTAAAGGATAGCTAAAGGCAACAACAATTCAACTCCACTTCATATCTTGGATTACTTCTAACTTTTGTGAGGTGTGAGGTCAAGTTGGAGCTCCACTTTACCTTTGCTAACCTATTTCTCAAGCTTTACGACGTGGAAAAAAATATTCTCCCTTCTTCTTTTTTTATCCTTCTAATTTCCTTTTGAGCTCCCATGAGAGAGGCATAGGTGACTTTTGTACCTTGGATCCAACAATGCATTTTAGAGGTCCTCGAGTGAAAAACAACAATCCAAATGTCCTCGACATTGAGACAAACCAATGGGAGAGATAAGACTAAGGGATCACGATGAAATCAAAGAGCTTTTTCAACCACCTTACGCTTAGAAATAGAAACAAGAATGGGTAGAGATATGAGAGGAAAATGTTGACGCAAAGTGAAATTTTCCTAGTCCCCCAAGTGGTCCTCCATCTTCAAAGAAGTGTAGCATCTATCAGGGTGAGTCGTGGCCAAATCACGACCACATTGAAGATTGGAGCAAGTGAAGACATGTTCATCAATAACCAAACCTTTTGACTATTTCGAACAAAATCATAGGGGAAGGGAGTGCCTTAAGGAGTGCCAACACTTTCTCTACTTCTTTAAATAGATGGGGGCATAGATCAAAGTGATCAAGCATGGCTGCAAGCCATCAAAGGTTGCAACAATCCAATGATCTCACTTATCAATGTTAATATGGCTAAGAAGAGGCATCCATCAAAGTTAAAGCCAACGACTTCCCTTCCACTACCTCTAGAATGGCTTGTATTAGAGAACCATGAGTGGTGTGAGGAAACTTTCTTGAGTATGGTCATTAAGACTTTATTAAGTATATTGAGGAAACCAAAATGAACATAGGTGCTCCCAATCCATGCGCATTGGGTTGATTGATTGAGTCCCTCACCTCTTGAGGCGGGAGTGAGGGTTCACCCCTCCCCATCGACAAGACATGTATATGCCTTCGGGCAATTAACCCCTAACCTCTACTCTGTGAGATAGGGGGGTCCTGTGGGTACTATGCCCATTCACCGTGTACAATTGTTCTTTCAAAGTTAAAGCTTAGGGGAGTAGGCTTCGATCGAACCTCCATTAAGAAAAAAACATAGGCGCTCCCTGAGTGTAAGAAATACAAAAAGAAATATGAAGAGCTTGGCATTTCCCCTAAACGCTACAAGATCGTTAAACATTTGAAGAGGTTTCTTTAACACAAGAAGACGATCTCTTGATAATAAAGCTTTTCTTTAAAAGATGGATGGTTGTTCGAAATTTTTATGTGATGTTATTATAAAAAAAATCCTATGAAAAATTTAGAGAACAGAAATCAATTTAACTTTAAGAGGCCTCTCTTGAAATCTCCACAAAACGATCAAGAATGTTAGAGATCTCTCGCCCTTGCCATCCACCACAAAATGATCTCCCTTGCCGCCCACAAAACGATCGAGAATGTTCACAAAGTTAAATCTCCCTCGCCCTCCACAAAATGATTAAGAATGTTGTGATAAAACACTAGACTTTAGAGAGTGAAGTCGAGACTTCAAACCCAGACGGAAGGGGAAGTAATCGACACCTGGATTTCCAAAAAACAAAAAAACGATCAAGAAGTCTAGAAGCTCTCGTTCGAGAAGTAGCCTCTACACGACAGCTCAAGCTGATGATATCATTGAAGCTCTGCTCTCAACTCCTCGTGGAGTACAGTTCAGAGTAATCTAAAGAGTGTTAAGTTCAGTAATCTAAACACTGTTAAGTTCAGATTCCATATATGAAATTACAGTGTCGAAAGTTAAACTGTTCGGCAGAAGTGAGTACGCAAGCTGGCGGGTGGTAATGGCGGAGTGAGCATCACTCGAGCGTGGTGAAGAACGCCCTCTCACTCGTCCGGGACCAATGTATTCTTACCAGGGTCCCTGCGCCTACTTGGTGACCCCTCCCTCATGGAAGCTTCTGATAGCCGTGTGCGCACTGATTATGTTTTCCTTCTACTCTGGTACCTTATTTGGAGAGCGGCGCCTCGTGTATACCCCGGGATCAGTGGGTAGGTTTCGTTATGCACGTCTTTTATTTGGCTTAGCTGTGTATTTCAAAGAATTCGTAGATTTTGCATTTACCACATCACTGCATTTCAGTCGCACAACTCAATACAGTCACAGTTACATCCCTGCACCGGAATATAAATCTGCATTTAGATAGCGTAGTCACTTGCAGGCAGATCAAGTTTCTGCCAGCTCTTTAGTAACCACAGATAGTCTAGATATCATCCAAGAAACGTTCTGCACTTCGTCTCAGAAGCTCTAGGTTGTGAAACTATTCTTGTTTGATTATTATGTTGGTAATATGGATCTGCATTTTGATTTATATCAAACATGATCGCCTTAGAAAACGAACAGCATCATATCCCTCTAACATCCAGATAATGTTTTACACCTAATCTTTGAGCTGTGAATTTGAGAAAACTCTTTCTATTTCTGAAGCATGTCGTTTGTAGGATCTGCATTTTGATTTTCATCAATTATGATAGAATGAGAAAAACAATCTGAGTAATATGTGCAACATTATGAAATGCTGAAAGCTTATATTCTTTCTGCAGTAAATGTTCCAAATGAACCTACTTGGCTTCCAAACAAGATCGCTGTACCTAAAGTACGACAGGTCCCAGGGGATGGAATGTATGTTTGTCCTCGGGAATATACAGAGCTCATTCCATGTCATAATCGAACATACTCACGTATTTCCTTAAAGACTCTGGATTATGATCGGAAAGAAGATTTAGAAAAGCATTGCCCACCATTAATGGACCAACCATTCTGTCTTGTTCCACCTCCTGTTGGCTATCAAATTCCTATAAGGTGGCCAAAAAGCAGAGATTTTGTCTGGAGGACGAATGTGAATCATTCAAAACTTGCAGAGGTCAAAGGTGGTCAAAACTGGGTGCATGAGAATGGATCCATGTGGTGGTTTCCAGGAGGTGGCACACATTTTAAACATGGTGCTGAACAATATATTGAAAGGTAAGAAGAGCTAATCCATGTACTTCTATACTGGGGGAGGGGGGGGGGGGGGAGGGAGGGGAGAGAGAGAGGGGGAGGGAGAGAAGGGGGGGAGAGAGAGAGAAAGAAAGAAAGACATTTTAACGTCTATTAGAGACCAAAATCGGCCTACGAGACAAAACATATACATGAGTATGATCCAATCCACTGTGATCCCAAAAGGAAAATAAAGTGTGGGTACAAAACAGAATATAAAAGGAGTGGATAATAGCTGGCATCAAGGGTATGGGGTGCTATTGGTATGCACTCTATATGCTCAATAGGTGATGTACAAATATGATATGCATAGGGAGGGGAGGCTCGGTGGTGTCATAACGCACTAAGTGCCTGGAGTGGGTGTAGGATAGTGCATCGGTTGGGGGGGGGGGGGGAGAGAGAGAGAGAGAGAGAGAGAGAGAGAGAGAGAGAGAGAGAGAGAGAGAGAGAGAGAGAGAGAGAGAGAGAGAGAGAGAGAGAGAGAGAGAGAGAGAGAGAGAAAGAAATACTTTTTATGTCTATTAGAGGCCAAAATCGGCCTATGAGACAAAACATCAGTGTGAGTACAAAACAGGGTATAAAAGGAGTGGATAATAACTAGCATCAAGGGTGTGGGGTGCTATGAGTATGCACTCTATATGCTCAATGGGTGAGATACAAATATGATATGCATAGGGAGGGGAGGGTCGGTGGTATCACAACCCTCTAAATGCCTGGAGTGGGTGTAGGATATAATGCATCGGTGGGTAAGGCATCGTGGCGATCCTCAAAATGCTATGCACATCGAGATCGACAGGGTGCGCTGCTGACGTCTTCGTATCTCCATGTCATGGTGTGTGTGAATCGCCTGAATCTCTCTCTGGTGTGGACTGGCTCTCTGGAGTGGGGGTCTCGGTCGTTGACGCTGTCTTCTAAGCTCCTCTGCTATGTGTAATGTGACACCTCGCATCGAACTGGGTCCTCGGGTGGCTACGGGTCTGAAAAAATCTGTAATATAAGTCTGAGGGGGGGGGGGCAAGTGTATCTCCATCTGCTGCTTGAGAAGTGATGCACGGCGGCGCTGGAGCTCTACTAGGAAACGACCTAGAGGGCGTTGGTCCTTCGTCTCCAATAAAGCCCTCATCTCTTTGGGCCCCCTGAAGAGCTGTGGGTAGTGGTCTCTGATGTCCTTATATGCCCGGCATCTACATGTGTAGTGCTCCTCGTCCTCCACCTCCTCTCGGCATATCCTGCAGAATCTCTCGTCCTTGGGGGTATGTGTCGCTCGCCCAACCTCAATCTCCAGATGGTGTGATGATACTCTGAGCTGCCCAATGGCCACTCTCTCTGCTGTTGCCATGTATGTATCCATGTATCCTAGTATGTGAATGAAACCATCTCCCAGAGATGAAGATTTGCAAATGTTCAAAGAACAATTGAAGAAAACATTTGATGTGAATGATTTAGGCATTTTGCATTATTATCTTGGGATTGAGTTTCTGTTTCGAGATGAGTGTATTTATATGTACATTGAGAAACTTTTGGAGAGGTTTGAGATGGTTGATTCTAAACCTATGCAAACACCCATTGTTGCATTCGGACGAGTCCGAATCATTTTTCCGGACTTTCCCGACTTCGTTCCGGACTTCCGCATCCGAAACGCATTTCGGACTTGACCATTGTAGGAAAAATTTTTGGGGGCAAAAAATCCCTATTTCGGGTCATTTTGACTGTCATATATACCATGATATCTAGCATATCCACCATAATTTATATGTATATGTATGTATATCTACATATACATATACATAAACACATACATATACATATCTACCATAGATACATACAGGTCATTTCGGTGATTTTTAGTATTGCAAGAGAGAACCCTACACATGATCATAATGCCCAGAAACGGCGTTTCTGGCCCAAGAAATGGTTCGGCCGTTTCTGGGAAACGGACCGGCCCAGAAACGCCGTTTTTGGGCTCCATTTTTTTTTTTAAAATTTGATTTAATTTAATTTTGTTTTATAAACTTTTCTTTGCCTTTGTTGAAGCCTTGTGTTGCTGATTCCTGCTGCTTGAGAGAGAGAGAGAGAGAGAGAGAGAGAGAGAGAGAGAGTTCTCAACCTTTAGACTTTAACCCGCTGATTTTTTCTGATTTTGTCAATTTTTTTTTTATTTCTTCCATTCAGTAAGTAGGACATATCATATATGTATCTAGTATTTACTTTTGTGTCTTGTGTAACAACGTATGTACTATGAATGTATGACATGTGTATGTATATACTATATATTATATACAATATAGTATACTAATAACTATAAATGTATGAGTGCATGTGTGTGCACTGTGTGCGTATGGAGCACGTGTGTTTGAGTGCATATGTGTGTGCATGAGTGCATGTGTGCATACGAGTGCATGTGCATTGTGTGTGTATGTACTACGGAGCAAGTGTGTGTGTGTGCATTGTGTGTGTATGGAGCAAGTGTGTATGAGTGCATGTGTGTGTATGAGACTTGAGTGCATTGTGTGTGTGCATTGTGTGTGTGCATTAGCTATCATGATTCATCTATGTATGACATGCTGCATGCACTCGAAGTCTGAATGTTCAATGCATGTATGTATGTGTATGAGCATTGTGTGCATCTATAAATAATAATTATATATATATATATATATATATATATATATATATATATATATATATATATATATATATATATATATATATATATATATATATAGATATATATATATATAGATAGTTTTAGCGTTTCCCCGTTTCCCGTTTCCTACTGTTTCCAAATTTTTGGAAACTCCGAAACTCCGTTTCCGACCGGTCCGAACCGACCGTTTCCAACCGTGCTGGGCACTATGCACATGATGATGATGATGAGTAGTAGTACATGGAGGAGGATGATGGCTGATCATACCTAATTATGTGCATATTTTGACATAACTTTATATTTATATTTATAGACTTTTGATCTTTCGCGATATCATATGTGAGTTTACTATGTAATTTCGGCATCATACTCTTTGTGTTTATTGAAATCATGCTTAAATCTCATTGATTTATGTTTCTAATATCATTTAGGAATATCTCCAATAAATTTTGTAAATTTTTCTTGAGGAAAAAGAAAGTCGCGTCCGATAACGTCCGAAACGTTTTTCCGGTTTTGATTCGGGCTTTCCAACCCGTCCGAGTCCGAAGTCCGATTCTCGTCCGAATCAACTATGCAAACACCTATGGATCAGAACACATCTTTACAGATGGTAGAAGATGAAGAGTCATTTGATGCTACTTTATATAGTCAAGCAGTTGGTTGCTTGATATATCTGTGTAATACACATCCTGATATACAGTTTGCAAATTATGCTATGGTATTTTCGAAATCTATACATTTGTTACTGAAAGGATTTTCAGATTCTGATTGGGCAGGTGATAGAGACACAAGGAGTACTAGTGGATTTTGTTTTTATCTTGGAGATTGTCTTATCTCATGGCTTTCAAAGAGACAACCCACTATTGCCACTTCATCGTGTGAAGCTGAATATCGTGCAGCATTTACAGTTACTCTAGAGTTAGTTTGGTTGCAGAAGATTGTCAGTTATCTTGACGTGAGAGTATATGAACCCATTCAGATATTTTCAGATAGCCAGAGTGCTATAGCTATAGCTAAGAATCCAGTGCATCATGCAAGGACAAAGCATATAGAGGTAGTAGGTACACTACCACTATATTCGAGAGCATATAGCTAAGAAGCATATTGAGCTAGTCTATGTTCCTTCTAGTGAGCATGTTGCAGATATATTTACCAAAGCATTGACTAGAGATAGTCACGAGAAGATTTGCAGATTATTGAAGCTTGTACCAATATGACATTGAAGGAGGGATTGTTGGAAGTCAATGTATATTTGGTACATTTCCAGCAATTCATTTTTGGACTTAGCATTTTTGTACAGTTTGGCTAAAATTTTTTAGGCTAGATAGATAGAGCTTGGTGAGAGCAATCTAGTGGTATCCTTCATTTTTCCATCAGAGGTCAGAGTTGGAAGAAAAGTCAAAACCTAATTTTGATCAAAACAAGGAAAAGCTAAGTTTATTTGATCAAGAGCATATTATTTGAATCAAGCATAAAGCAACTATAGCGATGGAATCATGAAAAGCAAACGATTAAGAGCCACTCGTTTTTTAGCAAAATATGATTCTAAAAGTAATCGTTGCTTTTCATAAACAAAAAACAACGATGGAGTTTTATGTTCTGGATCGCTATTGGATCGCTACGTATTTCTTGCTGTATGGAGAGATCTTATGTTTTGCTGTATTCTTGAAGAACATACTCTATTGCTTTATTATGGGAAGCTTAACCTATAAAAGGAGCATGGTGGGCACACTATGAGATATCACTCAAAGATCTCAAGCTAGAGTTTGAAGATTCTGAAGCTTTGGAGGTGAAGATTTGGTGAAGGAGAGGCTACTCTCTTGGAGCAAGAAGTCTTTTACATGGCAGTGGTAACTATTTTTTGTGAGTTAACCTTATATTTTGTTTTTAGGGTTTCTCTACCCTAATCTCAAAATTAGGGTTGGATTGATTTACAATTTTGTTACACTATTTTGTGAGAATAAGGTTAACTTCGTTGCTCATTCACTTCACACACTTAGATTATTCCAACATAATCTAAATTTTGTATCATCATCTTCTTGGATATTCTTCCATTAGTGAGTGCACCACTTTATATGGTTGAGTAGTACTCCCATGTTGTAATTTGGACATCTATTTTTTAGTGAGTAAGCTTTGGCTTACGTTCTCTATCTTTGTCTCAAGATCTCTTTCTTTTTATCTCTCACTTATCATCTTAATTGATTAAGTGCGTATGCTGAAAAGGTTTTAGTATTTGAACGATCCTTGGGCCCCAAATTCCAACACTTACTATGAATGATGCTCTGTCACAAACATGGATTGTGGATTCAGGTGCATTGTTCCACGTTACTCCTATTAAGCAGTGTTTTGCTACCTTTCATGTAGGAAACCATGGACATTTATATCTTGGAAATAACCATGTTTCTTCGATTGAAGGTATTGGCAGAGTGGTGCAACTCACTGTAGATGGCACTAATAAGCTTGTTTTGCATGATGTAAGGTATGTACCAAGCATTAAGAAAAGTCTATTATATGTTGGGAAAATGGATATGCACGGATATAGTACCCTGTTTGAGAAGGGGTCATGGAAGCTTATCAAAGGCACTAGGCTAATTGTTAAAGGTAGAAAGAAATCGATTCTTTATTGCTTGCATGGTAAAGCCTTGTTGGACAAGTTTATTGCTTTGGCTGAAATCCATTCACATATGGAATTATGGCATAAAAGGCTTGGCTACATGAGTCAAAAAGGCCTTGATAAACTATGTAATTTGGACAAGTTTGATGCTAAAGCTCAAAAGTTGATTTTTGCAATAAATGCCAATATGGTAAGCAAGTAAAGAATTCCTACTACTCTCGTATCTCTCATGAGTCTAATGTGCTTGATTCTTGTTCATTCAGCCATTTGTAGCATGCCCAACAAATCTATGGGGGTTGCTCTTCACTTCGTTTCTTTTGTTGATGACTACTCTAGGAAGTTTTGGGTATATTTGTTAAAATCTAAAGATGAAGCCTTTGCTACAATTAAGAAATTTCATGTATTTGTGACCACCCAAATATGCGGAAAGCTGAGATGCTTATGTACAGATAATGGGGGTGAGTTTACAAGTGCTGAATTCAATAGATTTTGTGAAAATCTTGGTATTAAGAGGGAGGTAACACACCCATACGGCCCTTCTTCCAAAGC
>CM035433.1:27764934-27789934 GCA_020310875.1 Ceratopteris richardii
ATGAGTGCCTTTGTGTGTATGAGACTTGAGTGCATTGTGTGTGTATGAGTGCATGTGCACTATCTAACATCTATGCAAATTGCAGTAATGTATGACATGCACTATGTAGTATGTAGATAGTAGTTACTAGTATCATGTATGTAGTGACTAGTCATATGTATTATATAATATGTATGCACAATGGTACATGTAGATTCTAACTTGTGTGTGTGAGTGTGTGCATATGTAGCATCTTATGTGTATATATACTATGTAATATGTTCAATTCATTATGTAAAAAAAAAAAAAAAAAAAAAAAAAAATATATATATATATATATATATATATATATATATATATATATATATATATATATATACATACATATATATATATATATATACATATATATATATATATACATATACTTTTTTCATATTTTTACTGTTTCCACTGTTTCCCGTTTCTTGCCGTTTCCAAATTTTTGGAAACTCCGAAACTCCGTTTCCGGCCGGTCCGAACTGACCGTTTCCAACCGTGCTAGGCACTATGTTTGCAACTCACTCTAGTTGTGTTTGTGCTCTAGAGCATTTTCTACATCAAGTGTGGTTCATATTTTGCACACACTTTTGTAAAAAGTGTAGCCTAAAAGCCTTCCCAAAGCAACATCTGAGTTTAAGGAGACTTTGTTGGAGTCTTGAAGTATCAAAAAAAGAGAAGAGGGAGATGCTTTTGCTACATGGTTTAACTAGAATCCATTGTGCTTGTCTAGTATCTACTCAATTCATTTACACTTGATAACTATTTAATATTCCCTCCCGTGTTTATTATCTCTTTGAATGCTGTGCCTAATTCTTTTTGTTGATACTCTTGAAAGTATTTTTTATATTTGGAATTTTCCTATTGTCTTGAAGAAGAAACTTTAATCTTGCTCAAGCCGATTACTCATACCCCTACTTTCCTTCACTTTGAGTCCCATCTTTTGGTTGTCAAAACTTCAAGCTGGTCTCTCCTTCATTTTGGGGTTTTTTTTAGTTCTCAACCTACTCTTGAGTGAATAATAGTGCTTTGATTGAATATAGCCATTGAGTGATTTTCTTACCTATTATTTGGTTTCTTACCTATTATTTGGTCATTGGGAGAGAGCACACACACTTAAGGGTTTTTTTTTGGTTGTCACTGAATGGCGCTTTGATTGAATATAGCCATTGAGTGATTTTCTTACCTATTGTTCGGTCATTGGAAGAGAATGCCTCCCCGTGTTCTCCCACAAGAATCCTCACCCCATTGAACAATAAGCCGTATGCTTCTAACGCCCCAAACTCGTCATCTTTACCAAAGAGCAGAGCTTCCATACTCTTATTCACCCCAAGTTCCATGCCCCACAGCTTCGCCCAATCACTAATATTATCCAAGGATCTTTGGAGCTGAGCTTGGCTATGTGTAAACAATACAAGGCCATCTGGAAACTATAAGCCTTTAAGTTGACCGATATCGGGTATATCAAGTTTCCAATTGTCACTTCCATGATCTAAAATATCATTAATATAAACGTTAAAGAGCATGGGGAACTCGGGCAACCTTAGGGAATGCCATGAAGCACCGGGACGGGCTTGCCAAAGTGGTGTCCCTCCACACGAACCCGGACCTTTGAAGACTCCTACAAAGCATGGAAAGCTTTCAACGCACTACCTGTTAGGCTGGTCGCCTCAAGCTTAAGGAACAAGGCTTGATGCGGCACCGTATCATATGCTTTCTTGAAGTCAATATACGCCGCATGCGTAGAGAGTTTACGCACATCATGTTGAAGTACCACTTCTTGCATGCATACGACTTGCCCTATTCCCTCATGAAGTGCACGAAATCTAGCGTGGTCCCAATTGAAAAATTACGAGCCTCAAGGGCTTCTGTAAACCTCTTCATTAACACAGAGACCAGAATCTTTAACGCAACAGAGATCAAGGATATCCCTCAGTAATTGTCGACGCAGATTAGGTCTCCCTTCTTAGGAATGGAAACTACCTTTGCTGTAGCTGCAGACTTTGGAATAAATCCCTTCTTGAACATATTCTCCATAAGATTCAACATAGCCTCGCCAAATGCGTGCTAGGAAAGGAAGAGTCAAATCGTCGACCCTTATTCCAAAGGAGACTCTTAAATAATTCTGGTGGAAGCCCATCCCCTTCGGCGGCTCGATATCTCATACGTTTTTGGCATGTGTAGTGGATTTCAAACCATTGTATTGGTTGGTTCACTCAGGTGAGTCTAAATCTGATTTGCTATGCGCCTCGGAGTGATAAGTAAGATTAGAACCGCAGATTTTCAACACACTCCACTCGAAGCCAAGCTTCGATAACCATATCTCCAAGTACTTCTTTTTCATATTAAAGTCATCTCCAATGATCACTGGCAGATTCGGAGATGAAAGTCTTTTCATAGTCAGAGTAGTGCTTTTGGTAAACATAAACATTGCCATGAATTCAAGCCTGAGGTCTCGTATCAAACTATATAAAAGCCTTGGATTCGTTGGATACATTGAGCTCAAAGGGTCGCAAATCAGAGGTGAAAAGAGAACATAACTTGCGAATGCCCGACTTCGACTTAGTGAATACCGTGAACCTGAGCATCGAATGGGCTAGCACCCTTGGAATTGACGGGTCTCCTGGAGACTAATCACCCCTAAGAGTGCATCGAGATATTCCAATACGATTCCTTCTTCTTGAGTCTTATCTCGTTAATGTTAAGCGATGCAATGCACGGGAAAGGTCAACCTGACTGCAATACCACCCACTTAACTCTTGTTCATTCTTCATCCTCCTAACCAACTCTTCCGAATGTATGGTCGAAGGGGTCACGAGGTCAAAACGGATGCTCACTCCTCTCTCCATGCAGAAGATTTTAATGATCAAGTTATCCATTCGAGCCAACCTTAACTCTGCCGGCACCGTGGGGGTGCTCAAATGATTGGGACCTTATAAGCATACTAACCCTCGCCTCCCTTCTCTTATCAACTGGCTTAACTGAAAACATCTTAGTACCCGCCTCCTTGCACCACACAAGGCAGCGTTAGTATGAGGCAACATGGGCACTCGTACCATCGCGAAGCCTGACCTTATGTACACTCCGAACTTGGGCGGTATCCGGAGAGGTGACAAGCGAGTCACCAAGCACGCGCTGCCCGGATGTATATACACCTCAGACTTGGGTGGTATCCCAAGTGGTGACAGGAGGGTCACCGAGAAGCGACCCACCTCTTTCTACAGCAGCAAAAGCGGCAAAAGAGAGACTTAGTTATGACTCGGGTAAGTCTCTCTTCCATCGCTCCTGCCTATTAGGTGGAGTTGGTTCGCTTCTGGGTGACCCGCTTGTCATCCCTCCGAATACCGCCTAGGTTCGGGGTGTATATACGTTTGGGCAGCGCATGCTTGGTGACCTACTTCTCACCTCTCCGGATATTGCAAAGGTTCGGAGTGTACATAAAGCTTGGCTTCGCGATGGTATAAGTGCTCGTGTGCCTCATGTTAATGATGCTCCGTGTGGTATCGGGGGGCCGGTAATAAGATGTTTTGAGTTAAGTTAGTTGATAAGAGAAGGGAGACGAGGATTAGTATGCTTATGGGATCCCAATCATTTGAGCATCCCTACGGTGTGGACAAAGTTAAGGTTTGCTTGAATGGATAACTTGGTCATTAAAATCTTCGAAGTGGAGAGAGGTGTGAATATCCATTTTGACCTCGTGATCCCTTCGACCATAGATACCGAAGAGTTTGTTAGGAGGATGAAGAGTGAACAACAGTTTAGTGGATGGTATTGTCAACCCAGTCGACCTTTCCCGGATCGGTCCAGTAATGATTCTTCCTCTAGAGTAAAACGCATATCTCCGGATTCTCTGTGTATTGCATCGCTTAACATTAACGAGATAAGACTCAAGAGGACTGAATTGTATTGGAATATCTCGACTCACTCTTGGGGGGTGATTGGGCTTCAAGAGACCCGTCAATTCGAGGGATACTGGCGGATTCGGATGCCCGGGTTTGCAGTATTCAAGCTTGGCTCCTCGTAGCCGGGCATTCACGGGTTATGTTCTCTTTTCGCCTCTGATTTGCGGCCCTTTGAGCTCAACATATCTAGCGAATCCCAGGTTTTTATGTAGTTCCATATGGGACTTCATACTTGGATTCATGGCAATGTTTATGTTCCCCAAAAGCGCTACTCTGACGTGCAAACCTCAATGTTGGAGAAACTGAGTTACTTGTCCACTCTTGAAGGGCTCATTTCTATAAGGAATTATGAGCGGGCGTGTAAGAGAGTTCGATGTGCAGTAAGGAAAATGATCGACGCATCATGGAGAGGATGATGCGAAAAGGGAAGGACCTTCTTGGAGAGGGAAAGCACAAGAAATTCTTTACCCTTCTTAAAGAAGTCTTTGATAGGGGAAGAGTTAGCTATTCTAATCAACCTATTAGGAATAAGTATGGAGAACTTGTGGTGGATTAGTTTGAATAACTTTGTATCTAGAAGGAACACTATGAAGGTATCTTTGCCGACGCCGACGGGAAGGGTGGAAATGCAAAAAGAGAGAGAGAGAGAGAGAGAGAGAGAGAGAGAGAGAGAGAGAGAGAGAGAGAGAGAGAGAGAGAGAGAGAGAGAGAGAGAGAGAGAGAGAGAGAGAGAGAGAGAGAGAGAGAGAGAGAGAGAGAGAGAGAGAGAGAGAAGAAAAGACTTTTTAAGAGGCCAAAATCGGCCTATGAGACAAAACATATACTTCAGCATGGTCCAATCCACTATGATCCCAAAGGGAAAATAAAGTGTGAGTACAAAACAGAGTATCAAAGGAGTGGATAATAGTTGGCATCGAGGGTGTGGGGTGCTATGGGTATGCACTCTATATGCTCAATAGGTGAGATACAAATATAATATGCATAGGGAGGGGAGGCTCGGTGGTGTCATAACCCTCTAAATGCCTGGAGTGGGTATAGGATATAATGCATCGGTGGGTAAGGCATCGTGGCGATCCTCAAAATGCTTTGCACGTCGAGATCGACAATGGTGCGTTGCTGATGTCTCCGTATCTCCATGTCATGGCATGCGTGAATCGCCTGAATCTCTCTCTGGTGGGGACTTGCTCTTCGGAGTGGGGGTCTCGGTCCTTGGTGCTGTCGTCGAAGCTCCTTTGCTCTCTGTAATGTGACACCTCGCGTCGAGCTTGGTCCTTGGGCGGCTCTGGGTCTGAAAAAATCTGTAATATGAGTCTGGGGGGTCGGGTGTATCTCTATCTGCCGGAGAAGTGAGGCACGGCGACACTGGAGCTCTACTAGGAAACGACCAAGAGGGCGCTGGTCCTCCGTCTCCAATAAAGCCCTGATCTCACAGGGTCCCTTGAAGAGCTGTGGGTAGTGGTCTCTGATATCCTCCTATGCCTGGCATCTACATGTGTAGAGCTCCTCGTCCTCCCACTCTCGGCATATCGTGCATAATCCCTCGTCCTTGGGGGTATGTGTCGCTTGCCCAATCTCAATCTTGAGTTGATGCGATGATACTCTGAATTGCCTAATGGCCACTCTCTCTATTGGTGTCATGTATGTATCCATGTATCGTGTTCTCTGAATGAAACCATCCGCTGTCACTGTCAGGAAGTGCTCTCTATAGTGTTGCCTCTTTGTAGGAAGAGGCTCCCGTTGTGCTATCCATGTCTTCCTGACGTGTATCTGTAGTAGGTCCTGACGGATGATCGTGTAGCGTACCTCCAAGGTCTCCTCATAGCCCTCCTTGTTATATATACTCTGTGATCTCGTCGATGTAGAGACCGAAGAGAGTGGGTGAGAGAGGGCAACTTTGTTTCACACCAATGGTGCTAATAAGGCTGTCTGATAGGCCGCCGGGGAAGCGCACCCTGCCTGTGACTCGTGCATACAAAGCATGGATGGCCCATAACATGTCTCATGGTAGCTGTAACTCCTGGAGTCTTTGTAGTAGTCTCTCTCTCGAGACCGTGACGAAGGCTTTGCAGAAATCCACAAAGCAACAATAGAGTCTCCACTTCCTCGCCTTCATGCTCTCAATCAAGCAACGAAGTACGAAGATGTGGTCAATGGTGGAGAAAGTGCGGCGGAAGCGTGCCTGGCCGGGTGCTCTAATCCCAACTGCCTTAGTGTGTGTAGTGAGCTATGCCTCTAGTATTGCCCCATAGATCTTGGCCAAGATGTGGCCTATCATAGTAGTCCTGTAGTCCCCTAGGTCCATCATATCATCGGACTTATGGATAGGTGCAATGGTATGCATAGTCCACGAGTAAGGTAACCCCTCAACCAAAGCACGGTTGAAGAGGTGGGCGATCAGGTGGGAAACTGCATCGACTACGTATATAAAGTGCTCGCCCTGTAGTCCCATGTGGTCTGTTGAATGGCCATGCGATAGCCTATGGATGGCTTGTCGTACCATGCCTGCCGTAAATAGGGTGGATATCAAAGGATGTGGTGTTGGAGGGATCGGCAATGGGGGCTGTCCTTGGACGTTATATAACCTTTGGGTGTAGATATGCCAAGTCCGAGGATCTGCTATGGGTGTAGGTGGGTGGTGCTCATGTAGGACCCTCCACGCTCTGGTCGTGATTCAAAAAGCCAGTCCCCAATCGAGATAAAAGGGACGAAATCGAGACTCGATGGAAGTGAGTATAATTCAACTAAAATGGATGAATATGTTACTTTTGCAGGTAAAAATGGATAAGCGAATGCTAATTTAGATGGAGGATCTCAACTTTTCTATGCTTGGTGATCTCTATCTATAAAAGAGTTGTTATTTTAATATTGATGTGATATACGATTTAGTTATCTTCATCTTTGTTGATCACAAGTAATCGTCAATTGATTTCTTAAACGATCATTTATGTCGGGATTTCTCGGAAAATAAATGCTCGTTTGAAATATAGAAGAAGTTAAAACATGTGTATATATACGTGCATGTGTTTACATTCTTGAGTGCAGGTGGATGCATACTAATGTGTGTGAGTATGTACATATATGCATATGTGCCTTGGAGAGCATGAGCCTCATTGTTCATGTGTAAATATCCATGTATATTATTGTGCATTTTATATGCACTTGTAAACACTGAACGGGTAATGCCTCCTATTTCCTATCATCTTTGTTTAGAATGTTATTATGTGACTGCCTTGTAAGCAATGAAAGGAACGCTCTCTCTCTAGAAGGGAAAATAAGGGATTTCTATTTCGGCCCTTCGCGAAGGAAAAGAGGAGTTGGAGGGCTATGTGGTGAGAAGAGGGGGACATGCTTAGGCTCTTTTTCGCGAGGTGAATTCTCTGAAGTTTATGGTAGATCTTGTGTGCGTCGAGAACAAGGGAGAAGAAGAAGGAGACCCTTAATGTCCGAATGAGAACATCAAAGCATGGAGGCTCTGGTCTTTTTTGCGGGAGGGATTTTAGAGAAGGATGCATAAAGGAAAGGATCGACAGGGTGACATTGTGTTGCATGATTGAGTACATATAATGAAGATGATCAAATGCAAGGGAGACACAATCTAATTTGAGAATTCGGGGTAATTAAAAAATGGATGCTGATCTGGAAGCGGAGATTGTGTGGAAGATATTGGAGTCACAAATGAACAAAGGATTGGATATATCCAGAGGGATAACTGAAGATTTGTAGAAGGCAGCATGTGTATTCGGACGTGATCAGAGGAGGAGCTTGGATGCTAAATTGAATGGATTCAGGAGTAGTGAAGTTTTCCTAATATCGAACGTTGAAGTAGATTTGAAGAATTACCGAAACATTGATGAGATGATGGATGAAACAGAGAGGCAATGAAGAGGATTTGAAGATTCGACATCATCATAGTCAATTATAAATGTTTGAAGGAGATGCGACAAAAAGCATTTGTAAAGAGGAACCAGATTGCTGTACTTTTGAAGAACGAAGATTCAACACTTTGTAGATATTCATAATCCTGGACAAGGTTGGTTCTGGAAATGGAAGTTTAATTTACTTTCAAATATTGCACCAAGTGCATTGCTGCATGCATTATTACAGATGGGGGAGGGAGGGGATTTTACTGGATAATATGATTATTGAAAAGCTTTGCAAATGGATGCTTTATGCTGAAATATACTATGTTGAATATAGATTATGCAGTTGTTGAAGGATTATGCAGGCGATTCATGTTAGCTTAGTCTACCTACAATCTCATTTTCCTTGTTCATCTCTGAATATCATGTTTTCGTTCAAACCTGAATCAACTCTTACCTCGTTGAAATACCAAGAATCCATTTTTGTTGTCGTTTGAAAGACACTCCTTAGCTTGTTCGAGAATCGGATAGCTTTTGATTTCTAGATAGGTGCTATTGACTAGCATTAAATAATCATGATCGGTTTGCTAGAATCGAGATGACAGGACGGATTGCTGATTCCACACCCAATGTTTACATATTTTGAATGGTTGTAGTTCATATAGACTCCGAAGAACGCACCTTTCTTTATCATTTCAAAGAGTTAGGCGAAAATGCTTTTATAAAAAATCTTTGATGATAAGGTAGGTTGAAGTTGAACACACTAAATTTTGAATTTCCATCTTTATTGAATTGCTATCACCTAAGCTGACTAGAAGCTTATTTGCTTCTTTAAAATTTATACAGCTCATGTTGCCATAACAATTGAGTTGAGAATGTAGCAATATTGCGAATAGATCAAAGTTTTCCTTTTGTAGGAGTCTGAAATCATGGTACTTTATATCATATATAATGCGCATAAATTACCTAAGATGTTGTTTAGCATGATCGCTGTAGCCAGCCTTTTACGAACAAAACAAAAGAGAAATTCATTCGTTCACTCTCTCCATGGTCTAAGCTTTATTCGCTATATACTATTGTAAGCATCGTTGTTAACTAAACAAAAAGGGTACTATTGATTGAAACGTTTTTGTATATTTGATTATGCATCTGCTACGTGTTTCATATGGCTTATATTGTGGAAGAGTGAATAATGATCACATGGTACGATTGGGTACAAAGATAAATTTTGAATTTATCTTAGACAACTTACAAATCTTTCCGTGAACATGACGACAAACCTGGTGAACCTGATGTGAGGGGAGGAGGATAGAGGTTTAGTTTGCGCCTAAGAATAGTTAGAGCTTGAAGAAACCTAAGTTTATGGGCGAGACTACAATGGACGTTATAACCCAACTCTTGAAGTTCGAGCAGGATGAAAAAAGACGAAGCGCGAGTTTCTTTCATGAATGAGCGATCAAAGGGAGCGGGTATTTCAACGACAAAAATGTTACTTGCTTTTGTAAAGAGTACGAATTAGAGGCGTGATATCTTGGCGCGGGGTTACGCCATTAAGTGATCAAGAACTTATAGATAATTTTGTATATGTTTCAAAATTGCATCTGCGTGACCGACTAGTTGTGGATGCACCCGACTAGTTGTAGAAGGGAAAACAAGATGGTCTCAATATAAGACAAAACTCACGAGAATGTTTGTACTTGATGACGATGATAAAGTGACGAGGTCAACATTTCTAAAATGGATACATAAACCTAAAGAACAATCCATTTTAGACATAAAAAGAGAATTTGATCAGCAGTTTGGAGACTTATCTGAATATGATAGGAGGGCTATAGCTCAAGAGAAGTATCCTTGTTTCTCTCGGCTGTAGATACGAAAGCCAAGAAGAACTTTTCCCACAATTATAACATGTAGGAACTGAGACTGGTCTTACTGAACACTGGGATAATGTGGAAGAAGCTGTTAGAGGATACATTGAAAAACAAAGAACTTTGTCTAAATTTATGCAGAGTTGGCATGACGATATGCAGAAAGAACGAACACACACTGTTCAATAACTTGTACAGAATCCTCATGCGAACCCACCAGTGCCAAAGGATTCTGACCCGCTAGTACAATGGAAGACATATTTAAGAAATTCAGTGATCTCACGATCCAAGTGTGAAACAAATGATTGAATCTCAAGCTTCACAAGCACCAGCAACTAAAACTCAAAAACCCCCTGAAATTAAGAGGTGCATTTGGTGTGACTCTCCTGAGCATAACAGGTACTTGAGTGTGAGTTTTAAAATTGAGCGAGAGACGGATCTAAACCAAGTCCTTGAAAAGCGCATTCTCGATAGCGTGATTGAATTCACACTAGGGGAATTGTTAGGGATAGCAAAGAGAGAATTCTTAGAGGTGATTATCAACCTTCTAAGACGTTAACGACAACCAATAACTGATAGTCAAGAAGCTGAAAGAATGGAAGAAGATCTACCTACTCATACATTGCAGGCATAAGTTCAAGAAGAAATAAATGTGATTGACCAAATTGAATGTATTGCATACCCTTGTGCACATGAAGAAATATTTTTGGATAGGAATACTTCTAAAACTGTTCTATCGAGCCACTATTCAAAGGACCACTGGGCCCGAACTACGACGGGGACATTGGTAAAATTGGACAGGATTAACTCTCCTGTGGTTTCCCTAATTGACCATGGATCAGAGATCAACCTTATGTCCAAAGATCTCTATCAAAAAGGGAAATGGCAGATTGATATGCAGTCAGGTCCGAGAATTGGGGTAGTCAATATGATGCCAGGGGAGCTTTTTGGAGCATGGCCACAGGTACAAGTTACAATTGGTGATGCGAGTGACTATCAAAACTTCTTTGTTCAAGATCATTCAAGTTACTCACTAATACTCGCCCAGCCTTACATTACTGCTTTAAGTATGGAAACAAGAGTCATGGAGGATGGCTCGGCCTATGCTAGGATTTGCAATAAGGATGGAAAGAAGACCGTCTAGTTCATGACAGTATGTGTCGACCATGTTAAGAATAGGACTTCACTCAGAATGAGGCCTATTCTCGACGAGTTTGGAGATCAAAGTTTTTGAAAGAGGCTTTCATAATTCGGGACTATGAAAGCTTAAATGATAAAAAGTTCCCGAGTGTACATATGTTTAAATCTAGTTTTCTAGCACTTTCTTCAACAAGTTCATTTTGATTTCGTGTGTGTTCTGAACTTAAGAAATGGAAAAAACAGTACGTGTCAGACATCCAAAGAAACTTCTATGGATGCAGGGTACTCGATCTCGATGAAGAGATTTCGGGTGTCTTTGACGAAATTTCATTCACTGATATATTGTTTGATCTTCAAGAGTTAGTTAATGGAAAAACAGACGATAATATGACCCATGTTCACTCTATTGCTATGTATAAAGAAATAGCAAAGTCTAAACAAAGTGAAAATGATAAAGAATTTTCTGTCGAAACAAAACATAAAACAGTTGAGAGAAAAGTAAAAACAGTGGCACTTCCACTTCCTGATTAGAGTAAGAAACACTCTAGAAGATTAAGATAGGAGGAGATGACTTCCTTAACAAAGAGGAAAGGAAAGAATTTTTTCAGATGATAGGTAGACATGGGAAAGCTTTTTCTTTTGATTCCCAAGAGATAGGTTCCGTGGATCCTTCGGTGGTGGCACCAATGATCATATTCACAAGTCCACATATACTATGGAATCTTCAATCGATTCCAGTTCCAAGGGCCCATATTTCAAAGCTTATTGATCTATTAAATAAGAAGATTAGAATGGGAATACTTGAGCCATAAAGTGCACCCTATTCTAATCGATCGTTTATCATTCCTAAGAATGGGTTTTTGAGTTTTATACATGATATAGAGTATGTCAATAAAGTGACAATCCGGAATATGGGAACTTGACCAGTTGTAGATGAGTATGCTCAAGCTTTCTCAGGAAGATCCATCTATCCAATGGGGGATCTGCATTCTGGATATGACCAATTCGAGTTAGCAAGAAAGATAGGATCGAGACTCTTAATGAGAATGGATGTCGGAAATTTGTTAGAGATCACATTAACGATTGCGAGTCCATTCTTAGTCGACTGAAGGAGGTACACTTAACATTCTCTGTTGAAAAGTCAGTATTTGGATTGCAGAAAGTATTAATTGTAGGAAGTCTTTGTGGACCGAAAGGGAGGAAGCCATATCCGAAGAAGGTAGACTCCATTCACAATATGAAAGAAGTCTTCTCCTCGATTACTGAATTGATTTGATTTCTTTGGGCATGTGTTTTCTATGTTGTATGGATTTCTCACTTTGCCCATGTAGCTGATCCACTCTATCAATTATTGAGAAAAGGGCAAAGATTTCAATGGAAGGACATTCATACACATGTGAGAAAACTGAAGAAAGCACTTGCCGAGGCTCTATTACTTAGAAAGGCTGATTATACTAATGATAAGCCCATTTTCATTACAAGAGATACAAGCCCAATAGGAATAGGATGGGCAATCGGTTAAGAGGATGAGCATGGATAAAGATTTGCCATCCGATTTGGAGCCAAGGTCTTGAATCTTCGTTAGAGAGGCTATCCCCAAATTAAAAGAGAACTTAAGGGAATAAAAACTGCTTTGAAGAATGATAAAGAGTATTTGATAGGGGCGAATGTTGTAGTGGAAAGAGATTGTGTCCCTTTGTTGGGAATGATCGTGAATTGTTCCACTGTAGATATTGCCATTCTAAGATGGATAGCGTATATCAAGTCACTAAACCTGGAATTTGTACATATAGCTGGGAGAAATAATGTAGTGGATGATATGTTGTTACGAGCAATTTTTGAGGATGAAGACTCCATGGTTGTAGACGAAGAAGATGTCGGTTCAGACTTTTATGCTTCGCCTGTACATATTTCTAGTTCAAAAGAAGCACATAAAAGGCAAAAGAAAATTTAACTCGATTATCAAAATGAAGAGTCAAAGAGTAATGATGAGTCTTCAATAAGAAGAGTTAAAAAGATTAGAAAGGTTGGGAATGTTAGTTTAAAGATAAAAGAAAAACTTTATGATGTTCTAACGAATGCAATAGAAGAATTCGATGAATTGAAATATGAAAATGAATGGAGAGAAATTGGAAGATATTTGAGTGTCCTAACTTAAGATCCAAGGTGGAGCAAGGACAAGTTTAAAAGTATTTGGAGAAAGTCTTAACAATTATTTCTTAAAAGGTGGATTATTGTGGAAATGCAAGCTTGGGATGAATAAGATTCCCGAGTGAGTTGCAGGATGTAATGAAGAAAGAAAAAGAATTATGATTGAGATGTATAATTTGCTATGGGCTCGTCATAAAGGGTTTCAAGGGACCTATGGAAAGATAAAAGAGCGATATTGGTTGCTAAGAAATGTATGTAGATGTTCAAAGATTTGTAGCCACATGCAAAACTTATCGGGTATTCTCAAGTGTAAAGCATAAAGATGAGTTGCATCCAACGTATCCCCTAAACATCGATTATAAATGGGTTATTGATCTGATTACTATGCCTTTAGGGGTGCACATATGCCATACATCGTACTAACCAGAGAGGATCTCAGGAATCATGTTGAAGGAAGAGCTCTGAGGACAAAATCTACAAGTAATGTATGCAAATTCCTTTTGGAAGAAGTTTTTAGCATGTCCGGTTATGTAGAGAAAGTAGTTGTTGACAGAGGTGAGTTAGATACACAGGAAGCGAGGGATTTCTTCGCGAAGTATGGGATTCGATTGTCTCTCACCACGGCATACAACCCAGAAGCCAATGGAAAAATTAAGCGTGATCATCCATCCATAATTAAAGCCTTGGCAAAAGCTTGCAACCGAAAAATTAAAATCGAGCCAATATATCTCCCGTATGCCTTGTGGGCACATAGGATGACATATACCAGGACTAATGGCTATATGCCAGCAGAGCTGATGTATTATCAAAAACCTATTCTACCGACAAAGTCGCATTCGTTAGCATGGACTTCTTTGCCTTGGGAAGATTGGATGTCAAGAGAGGATCTACTAGCGATTCGAATCCTTCAGCATGAAAGAGGAAAGAACCTAGTAGAAGTAGCGACCAAGCTTAGAGCATGTAGAGATAAAAACAAGATAGCCTTTGATAAAACTCATAGGTTGAGGCCAAAGCAGATCAGAGAAGATGACCGAGTATTAGTTTATGATAGCTCTTTGGATATGCAGTATGAGGTCCGAAGAAAGTTGATTAAGAGATGGTTCGGTCCTTATGATGTGAGTATAGTATTTAATAATGGTACTTACGCACTCAAGGAGTTGGATGGAACAGAAATTAAAGCCTTAGTCACCGTAAAGCAGATAAAGCTATTTAAAGAGAACATGAAGGATTTGAAATTATGGAAGAAAGAAATATTGAGAATGAAGAAGAGGAAAATGAAGAGATTGGTAAAGAAAATGACTAAGAAAAATTATATTATGAGATAATGTACGTACATAAGTGTATGTGTGTGTGTGTGTATATATATATATATATATTTATATATACATATATAAACATGTAAATAAGTGTGTGTGTGTGTATATATATATATATATATATATATATATATATATATATATATATATATATATATATAGAGAGAGAGAGAGAGAGAGAGAGAGAGAGAGAGAGAGAGAGAGAGAGAGAGAGAGAGAGAGAGAGAGAGAGAGAGAGAGAGAGAGAGAGAGAGATATATATATAGAGATAGAGATAGAGAGAGAGAGAGAGAGAGAGAGAGAGAATATATATATATATATATATAAATGTAAATAAGTAAAAAGAAAATGAATCAATCTGGATGTAAGAAATGAAGAAAGTAATAAATAGAATAAGTGTATGTGTTTAATTGATTAATGATCTTCTATTAATTTTTGTTCTTTGCAGGATACTGACGGAGATCTGTGAACAGGTTTAAAGTAGGCAATCCTTTGGACTTGATTGGATTACCATCTTAGATTCTAAAATGGAGGGAGATCCCAATGATACATCCATACAAGAGGGTAGCATTCTTGATAGATTTAGAGATACACCTAGAAGCGTACCTGAAGGAAGAACCTTAGATAACACTTTCATGTCGATCTACTTTCTCCTTATGCCTGAGAATGATGAAAGGATTCCTACTCAGGAGTTCGTTAAAGATCGTGTTACTAGTGAGACTTTGATCTCATCATCATACGAGAAGAGTGTGTCCAAGTATCAAGCGGCGCAGCCATATGGAAGAAATGACACTTCAATGGACCGTGAACCGTACTTCGTGACAATGGACCCAAGATAAGTTTTTATTTATAGTCGCGAATTAGTAGACTATATAGAGACTTTACGTCATTTTGCCTTATTCCGCAGGGAACGTGAGGGGGAGAGCCATCTCAGAGATAAACTAAAAAGTTATGTTATACTATGTGTAAATACTATTTCTTTTGAAAAACGAGTTAGGTTTTTTATGAAGAATAAAACGAGGAGAGATCTTCGGAAGTCAATAAGGAGTCAATTATCAATGTACATAAATATACCCAGGTAATATTTTCCCTCTGAGTAACTATTTGTATATAAACTCTTGTGATATAAACTTCTATTTTATGCATGATAGTCTAATTAGAGATGTTTGAAGAAGAGTGACCGTCAAGTTTTGAAACCCTAAAGGTGATATACTTTTTTGTATAAATGTGCATATGTAAGTATGCATTAAATAAATAAACATGTGATATATGAAAGAGTGAATAAGTATTAGGAGACTCGAGTGAACGAAGAATTGCGTACATCTATTGAGTTTAGGCATAATGCATGAACGGTTAGAATTATATAAGTAGGATTAGGAAACAAATTAGTACTTTAAAAAACAAGGCCTAGGAAAGTGAAGGGAAACCTAAACTAAGTATATGTATATACTTCTGCTCCGACAAGCTTGATGAGTGAGATTTAGTCGAGTACTTTTGATCTCTCATTTGATCAAACCTCCAGAAAGACTGCGGATTATAAAAGAAAGTCTTCATATACGAGCTAGTTATATATATATGTGTATGTGCTCGTGTCATTAGGCGGTGTGATGAGCTAGTAGGTCGGTGGACTAACCCGGGACGGGTGGTCAGGGCCACGAACCGAGGCTAGTTGTGTCGTATAGCCTAACCTATATGTGGTCATGAGCTTATGCGAGTCGATAGGCTGATGGAGTCACTCTGATCGGGTGGTCAGAGCCACGAGTCGACGTCGATTTCGCATGAGGCTGACCTTGTGCTTCGTGTGCTATGTTTGGTCGATAGACGAGCGGGGAAACCTAGCCGAGTGGACAAGTCAATGAGTCGCACCCGACTTCGGCATAGGCCGACTTGTATGAAAGCAAAATAAATAAACGAAAATAAAAACAAAAGGTTTAGCTGGGTTGAAGAACAAAATAAAAATAAAAATAAAAATAAAAAAGAAAAATAATCGAAGATCTGATGGGAAACTAGACAGTGAGAAATCAAGGGTGAAGTTAGATTGATGTTTCACAAATTGGTTTAGTAAGGGCTTGTATATATATATATATATATGTTTAGAATAGGCTACTAGATCTGATAAGGTTAAGTTAGCGAAAGAACTATTGAGTTTTCAATCCGTTTGCATGATTTCTCGCCTCAATGTGTTAGAATATCGCAATATGATTGTGTGCAATACTTGTGTTTATTTCTTTCTCTGAATTTATGTAAAAGTTCATTTTCATTTTCAGATTTTAGCATGTAAATAAATTTTCCTTTAAGTTGTTTTGATTTGCCATGACTACTTGATGCTCGTTAGTGTTTATTGATATGTATACAGGTTTGCACATCCGGAGGATGCACAGGTTCAGAGGTGGTGAATGTGATCGAGATTCAAAAGAAAGTCCCCAATCGAGATAAAAGAGATGAAATCAAGACTCGATGAAAGTGAATATAATTCAACTAAAATGGATGTATATATCACTTTTGCAGGTAAAATGGGTAAGTGAATGGTAATTTAGATAGAAGATCTTAACTTTTCCATGCTTGGTGATCTCTATCCATAAAAGAGTTTTTATTTTAATATTGATGTGTGATACAGTTTAGTTATTTTCGTCATCGTTGATCGTAAGTAATCGTTAGTTCATTTCTTAAACGATCATTTATGTCGAAAAATAAATTTTTTAAGAAATCAACTAACGATTACTTGCAATCAATGAAGATGAAGATAACTAAACTGTCTCACATATAAATATTTAAATAAAAACTCTTTTATGGATAGAGATCACCAAGCATAGAAAAGTTGAGATCCTCCATCTAAATAGGGTTCGCTTACCCATTTTACTTGTAAAAGTGACATATTCATCCATGAATTATACTCACTTCCATCGAGTCTCGATTTCGTCCATTTTATCTCGATTAGAGACTTTCTTTTGAATCTCGACCACATTCACCCCCTCTGAACCTGTGCATCCTCCAGATGTGCACGTCTGCATATATATTAATAAACACTAACGAGCATCAAGTAGTCATGGCAGATAAAAACAACTTAAAGAGAAATTTATTTACATGCGTAAAATCTGAAAGTGAAATGAACTTCTGCATAAATTCAGAGAAAGAAATAAACAGAAGTATTGCACACAATCATATTGAGATATTCTAACACATTCGGGCGAGAAATCATGCAAGCGGATTGAAAACTGACTAGTTCTTTCGCTAACTTAACTTGGTCAGTCCTAGTAGCCCATCCTAAACATATAGATATACAAGTCCTTACTAACCGAATTTGTTAAACATCAATCTAACTTCACCGTTGATTTCTCACTGTCTAGTTACCCATAAGACCTTGTATTATTTTTCTTTTCGCTTTTTATTTTTATTTTTCTTTTTTTCTTCAACCGAGCTAAACTTTTTGTTTTCATTTCCGTTTATTTATTTATTTTTCACACAAGTCTGCTTATGTTGAAGTCGAGTGCAACTCATGGACGTGTCCATCCGACCAAGTTTGCCCCACTCGTCTATCGACCAAACATAGCGCACGACGCACAAGGTTAGCCTTATGTGAAATTGAGATCACCTCGTGGCTCTGACCACCCGATCAGAGTGAGTGCACCCGTCTATCGATCCCCATAAGCCCATGACCACATATAGGTTAGGCCATATGACACAACAAGCGTCGGTTCGTGGCCTTGACCACTCGACCAAGGTTAGGTCATCCACCTACTAGCTCATCGCAGCGCTTAATGACACGAGCACATACACATATATATAACTGGATGGTATTTTCTTTTCTAATCCACAGTATTTCTGGAGGTTTGATCAAATGAGAGATCAAAAGTAAAGTCGACTAAATCTCACTCATGAAGCTTTCCTGAGTAGAAGTATATACGTATACTTAGTTTAGGTTTTCCTTCACTTTCTTAAGCCTTGTTTTTTAAAGTACTAATTTGTTTTCTAGTCTTACTTGTATAATTGTAACCGTTCATGCATTATGCCCAAACTCAGTAGATGTATGGAATTCTTTATTCACTCGAGTCTCATAATACTTATTCACTCTTTCATATATAATATGTTTATTTATTTAATGCATACTTACATATGCACATTTATACAAACAGAAAATAGAATTGTAAAAGAAAGTATATTAGCTTTAGGGTTTTAAATCTTGACGATCACTCTTCTTTAAACATCTCTAATTAGATCATCCTGCATAAAAGTTTAAAACAGAAGTTTATATCACAAGAGTTTATATACAAATAGTTACTCAGAAGAAAAATATTACTTGGGTTTATTTATGTACATTGGTAATTGACTCCTTGTTGACTTCCGAAGATCTCTCCTGGTTTTATTCTTCATAAAAAACCTAACTTGTTTTTCAAAAGAAGCAGTAATTAGATCATCCTGCATAAAACAGAAGTTTATATCACAAGAGTTTATATACAAATAGTTACTCAGAAGAAAAATATTACTTTGGTTTATTTATGTACATTGGTAATTGACTCCTTGTTGACTTCCGAAGATCTCTCCTGGTTTTATTCTTCATAAAAAACCTAACTTGTTTTTCAAAAGAAACAGTATTTACACCTAGTTTAACACAACTTTTTAGTTTATCTTTGAGATGGCTCCTCCCCTCACGTTCCCTGCGGAACAAGGCAAAACGACGTAAAGTATCTGCATAGTCTACTAATTCACGACTATAAATAAAAAGTTCTATTGGGTTTATTATCACGAAATACGGTTCATGGTCCTTTGAAGTGTCATTTTCTCCATATGGCTTCACCGCTTGATACCTGGACACTCTCTCCTCGTATGCTTGTGAGATCAAAGTCTCACTAGTAACACGATCTTTAACGAACTCCTAAGTAGGAATCCTTTTATTATTCTCAAGCATTGAGAACAAATAGGTCGATATGAAAGTGTTATCTAAGGTTCTTCCTTCAGGTGCGCTTTTAGATGTGTCTATCCCTCTGGTATGGATGTATCATTGGGATCTTCTCCCTCCATTTTAGAATCTAAGATGGTCAAACAGTCTAGTCAAGTCCAAAGGATTGCCTACTATCAGACTTGTTCACAGATCTTCGTCAGTATCTTGCAAAGAACAAAAAATTAATAGAAGATTATAAATAAATTAAACACATACACTTATTCTATTTATTCCTTTCTTCATTTCTTACATCCAGACTCATTCATTTTCCTTTTACTCATTTCCAATTTTACTACGAATCTTAGCATAGGCCGAGCCATCCTCCATGACTCTCGTGTCCATCCTTAGAGCGGTAATGTAAGGTTGACCGAGTATTAGTGAGTAACTTGAATGATCTTGAACAAAGAAGTTCCGATAGTCACTCACATCACCGAATCTAACTTGTATCTGTGGGCATGCTCCAAAAAGCTCTCCTCGCATCAAATTGGCTTCCAGAATCCTCGGGCTTGATTGTATATCAATCGACCATTTTCCTTTGGTAGAGATCTTTGGACATAAGGTTGATCTCTGATCCATGGTCAATTAGGGAAACCACATGAGAGTTAACCGTGTCCAACTTTACCAATGTCTTCGTAGTAGCTCGGGCCCAGTGGTCCTTTGAATAGTGGCTCGATGGAATAGTTTTAGAAGTATTCCTATCCAAAAACGTTTCTTCATGTGCACAAGGGTGTGCAATACATTCAATTTGGTCAATCATATTTCTTTCTTCTTGAACTTTGTGCCTGCAATGTATGAGTAGGTATACCTTCTTTCATTCTTTCAACTTCTTGACTATCAGTTATTCGTTGTCTCTTGTGTCTTAGAAGGTCGATAATCACCTCTAAGAATTCTCTCTTTGCTATCCATAATAATTCCCCTAGTGTGAATTCAATTAAACTATCGAGAACGCGCTTTTCAAGGACTTGATTTAGATCCGTCGCTCGCTCAATATGTGATTTAAGCATGTAAGAAGGATTCTTAACTCTTCCTTGGCCTTTCTTTGTAGGTTTCATTTCCTGATCTTGAGGAAGATCAGTGGTAGGATTCAAAGTTTGTGGCTCGGTAGAAGCAGGCTGCTGATTATGAATTGGAATTTGACTTGGCTGACTTGGTGTTAGTGTTGGTGGATTCGTTTGGGTTGGTTGATTTGCTTGGGTGTTTGATTTTGGTTTATTTGTGATTGTTGATTTTGCTCCATCTCTACGTGCCGTCTTGTCCTTCTCTTCACTTCCTCACCCTCAGTAACTCTTCTTCTTCTCTTCTACTATCGCCTCCTTCTCCATCGACGAGCATAAATATGTAACTACGGAAAGCATACCGAACCTCTTGACGCATCTTTCCCAGGTCAAGAGATTTCATTACTCTATCTTAGGATTCTCTCTCTTCATTTTCATCTATCATTTGACACGCATACATTGTCATATTAGATGTTGAAGCAAAATTGCTCGAAGTACTAGGGAAAAATACTTTCATTCCCTCTCTTCTAAAGTTTATATTAACCTTTTCCCCGGTCTTCGCATCGTAGATCATCTTCTCCTTTATAAAGACTAGGTTTTTAGTTAGAGCTTCTTTAAAACTCTCACACGAGTACCTGTTATGCTTAGGAGAGTCACACCAAATGCACCTCTTAATTTCAGGGGCTTTTTGAGTTTTAGTTGCTGGTGTTTGTGAAGCTTGAGATTCAATCATTGTTTCACACTTTGGATCGTAAGATCACTGAATTTCTTAAACATGTCTTCCATTGTACTAGTGAGCACAACATCCTTTGGCATTGGTGGGTTCGCCTGAGGATTCTGTACAGGTTGTTAAACAGTCTGTGTTTGTTCTTCCCGCATATCGTCATGCCAACTCTGCATAAATTTAGACAAAGTTCTTTGTTATTCAATGTATCCTCTAACAGCTTCTTACACATTATCCGAGTCTTCAGTAAGACTAGTCTAAGTTCCTACATGTTGTAATTGTGGGAAAAGTTCTTCTTGGGCTTTCGTATCTATAGCCCGAAGAAACAAGGATACTTTCTCTTGAGCTATAACCCTCCTATCATATTCAGATAAGTCTCCAAGACTGCTGATTAGATTCTCTTTTTATGTCTAATATGGATTGTTCTTTAGGTTTATGTATCCATTTTAGAAATGTTGACCTAGTCATTTTATCATCGTCATCAAGTGCAAACATTCTCGTGAGTATTGTCTTATATTGAGACCATCTTGTTTGCCCTTCTACAACTAGTCGGGGTGCATCCAAAACTAGTCGGTCACGCAGATGTAATTCTGAAACATATACAAAATTATCTATAAGCTCTTGGTCACTTAATGGTGTAAGCCCCGTGCCAAGATAAATGCTCGCATTGAAATATAGAAGAAGTTAAAACGTGTGTATATATACCTGCATGTGTTCACATTCTTGAGTGCATGTGGATGCATGCTAATGTGTGTGAGTATGCACATGTATGCATATGTGCCTTGGAACGCTCTCTCTCTAGAATGGAAAGTAAGGGATTTCTATTCCGGCCCTTCGCCAAGGAAAAGAGGAGTTGGAGGGCTATGTGGCGAGTAGAGGGGGATGTGCTCAAGCGCTTTTTGCAAGGGGAATTCTCTTAAGTTTATCCTTATGCCTGAACGAGGGCATCAAAGCCTGGATTTGTGAGAGGGATTTCAGAGAAGGATGCATAAAGGGGAGGATCGACAAGGTGACATCGTGTTGCATGATTGTATACAGATATTGAAGATGATCAAATGCAATGGAGGCGCAATCTAATTTGAGAATTTGGGCTAATTCAAAAATGGATGCTAATCTGGAAGCGGAGATTGGGTGGAAGATATTGGAGTCACAAACGAACAAAGGACTGGATATATCCGGAGGGATAACTGAAGATCTGTAGAAGGCAGCTTGTGTATTCGGACTCGATCAGAGGAGGAGCTTGGATGCTAAATTGAATGGATTCAGGAGTTGTGGAGTTTTCCTAATATCGAGCGTTGAAGTAGATCTTACCGAAACATTGATGAGGTGATGGATAAAACAGAGAGGCAATGAAGAGGATTTGAAGATCCGACATAATCATAGTTAGTTAAAAATGTTTGAAGGAGATGCGACAAAAAACATTTGTAAAGAGGAACCAGATTGCTGAACTTTTGAAGAACGATGATTCAACACTTTGCAGATATTCGTAATCCTGGACAAGGTTGGTTCTTGAAATTGAAGTTTAATTTACTTTCAGATATTGCACCAATTGCATTGCCGCATGCATTATTACAGGTGGGGGAGGAGGAATTTACTGGATAATATGATTACTGAAAATCTTTGCAAATGTATGCTTTATGCTGAAATATACTATGTTGAATATAGATTATGCAGTTGTTGAAGGATTATGCAGGCGATTCATGTTAGCTTAGTCTACCTACAATCTCATTTCCCTTGTTCATCTCTGAATATCGTGTTTTCATTCAAACTTGAATCAACTCTTACCTCGCTGAAATACCAAGAATCCATTTTTGTTGTCATTTGAAAGACACTCCTTAGCTTGTTCGAGAATCCGATAGCTTTTGATTTCTAGATAGGTGCTGTTGACTAGCATTAAATTATCATGATCGGTTTGCTAGAATCGAGATGACAGGACGGATTGCTGATTCCACATCCAATGTTTACATATTTTGAATGGTTGTAGTTCATATAGACTTTGAAGAACGCAAATTTCTTTATCATTTCAAAGAGTTAGGCGAATATGCTTTTATAAAAAATCTTTGATGATAAGGTAGGTTGAAGTTGAACGCACTAAATTTCATGATCACTGTAGCGGGTCTTTTACAAATAAAACAAAACAGAAAGTCTTTCGTTCGCTCTCTCCATTGCCTAAGCTTTATTCGCTATATACTATTGTGAGTATCGTTGTTAACTAAACAAAAAGGGTACTATTGATTGAGACGTTTTATATATTTGATTATGCATCTTCTACGTGTTTTATATGGCTTATATTGTGGAAGAGTGAATAATGATCACATGGTGCGATTGGGTACAAATATAAATTTTGGAATTTATCTTAGACAACAGATAAACTGATCAAATCACTTTGTTTCGAAATTTGATTACTATGGAACAAAAGAAACCTGCCTTACAGACAAGAAGTAACTACATCATGATCTTAGAGAACTTACCAAATTCTTCTATCTTTTAGGGAATGATCAATACGAGAAATGAAAGATACTTTAACAAGTTCATGGCGAATTAGTTCTTAATGATATAACAAAATCAAGTTTCATTTGACGCTTTGCAGTTTTCACTCACTCGAGCTCCACATCGGAAGCACTCCGCGTGTGCCGTGTATTGACGGTTGACCTTATCCACCAACTGTTTTCTTTCTCCCTCCTTTTCGTGAACATGACGACAACGCGGTGATGCAATCCCTACTCATGAGAAGATTAAAGAGCTCTGCCTCCTGTCTCTCCTCGAAAGCTCGCGGCTTCCGACGTGTGAGAGCTTGCATATGTCGTCGTGCCTCCCTCTTCGTGATGGATCCCAGGATATTTAGTGCTCTGAGATGGTGGTATAGTCGTCCACACTCCTCATCGTACCATCTATTCTGGGGTGTATGCCCCAACCGTGTCGAATGTGCAGAGCTATGGGTGGTTTATGGGAAGCTTACAGTAGCGGATGTGTGGATGATAGAGGAGAAGTGGGCAGTGAGGGTGTCCAATGGGGCAGAGGGGTCAAGGGAGTAGATGCGCTCTCGAAAATGGGAGCTATAGATATGTGCTAGCTCATGTCTAAAGTGAATGGTGGTATGGGCATGTGGCTGTATGGTGGCGGGGTGGTATATGCATGGTTAGCGACGTATGGATAGGGCGAGATATGTGTGATCAGCTCCGATTGGTAGCACTAAATGAGGGCAGCATATATGGAGGGAAGCACACTTGGACTTGTATACGAGTATATTGACTGTATACAAGAATGCATTAAAAAAGTACAAGGTCTTTCTGATGATGAGTAAGTGCTTTTGTAAATTTGTTTTTCTAGGTTAGATTCTATAATTTAAACTTTACATACATGATACACTTCATAAAGTTTTGTTTAATTTCTGAATAGACGAACAACTCTATGTGATGTTGTGAAGCGGAGATGGGATTGGTTTCATAGACCAATCCATGAGGATGCCCACATTCTTCACCCATTGTGGAGAACCGAGCAATAATATACTGACACTGAGCTTGAGAATAGCTGGATAGATTATATAAAAAGATGGACATGTGGAGATATGACTTTGCACACACAGCTAGAGAGATAAAAGCTTCAATTCCGTACCCATCAGCGTTATTTTGGGCAGTCCACTGCAATGTTAAGAGAAAACTAGATTACACCCGTGACATGGTGGGAGATGTATGGAGTGAGTACTCCATTGTTGGTAAGTACTAAGTATATATATATATATATATATATATATATATATATTTTAGGTATTTATAATTGATTTAATATTTATATCAGTTTATGAATGAATCTTGATCATAATTCATTGAATGATGAATGATGAATAATTACTCAATGCAAAGAAAATTGGCATTGCGGGTTCTTTCATAAGATTGTAGCACAGGCCCTGCAGAGCGGAACTGGAGCACATGGGCATTATTTCACACCAAAAAAAGAAATCGATTGAGCCCATCGCAACTTGAGAAGTTGGTGTATTTTCATTCAGTCTCAAGTTGCTAGAGTCAAAACATCTAAACATAGCTCCTCTTTAGGTAAATTTCAAGTTTGGTATTTACAAATTACAATA
>CM035433.1:27809934-27924934 GCA_020310875.1 Ceratopteris richardii
GCCATTTTGCTTTTTATTTTTTTCAGGCTAGGTGGTATGATAACACAGGGGAAAGGAAATCTAAGCACAGCAGGAATAATACAAGTTTTGGATGTGGGTTGTGGTGTGGGAAGCTTTTCTGCCTATCTGTCACTGCATGGAATAAGTACAATGTCTTTTGCACCTAAGGATGAACATGAAAACCAACTGCAATTTGCTCTAGAACGAGGCATTCTGGCAATGCTCTCAGTTCTGGCCATCAAGCAGCTTCCCTATCCAAGCAAATCATTTGACATGGTACACTGCTCACGTTGTCGAGTTGATTGGCACAAATTCGGTAAATTCTGATTTGTGCTTCAAATTTGGTGTTGTTTTATGAATGCAATTTTCTGATTGATTTAGTCCTTTTGTTTTTGATAGATGGGATTCTGCTGAAAGAGGTTGACCGTGTTTTGAGACCAGAGGGCTACTTCATTTACTCTGCCCCTCCAGCTTACAGATCTGACAAAGATTTCCCAGAAGAATGGGAGGCAATCATGAATTATACAACTTCAATGTGCTGGGAACTTATAGATCGTGAAGTTCAGACTGCGATTTGGCAGAAAAAACTATATGAAGCATGTGAAGAGAAATTAGCTCAACAAGATATTCTATGCGATGAACAAGAGAATCCTGACAAATCATGGAACAAGCCAATCCGCAACTGTCTATACCGTGTCCATGATGCTGAGTACAAGAGGTTGCCACCTTTGCCATATCGCCTATGGTCTCCATCAGAGCGACTTTATGGTAATGGATTTAAGTTTCTGTTGGGCTGTTTTTCTGTGCTGCTGGGATTAGGGTTCAGCTTGAGGTTAAATAATGCAGGTTTGGGAGCTACCAAAGAACAATTTGATGCAGATACTGCATTTTGGAAGGAGCAAGTGGGTTATTACTGGAGTATTCTGAATGTTCCAGACAATCGAATCCGCAATGTGATGGATATGAATGCCTATTATGGTGGTTTTGCAGCAGCACTTGTTGATAAGCCCTTATGGGTCATGAATGTGGTTCCCCCAACTGGGAAGAACACACTACCTGTAGTTTATGATAGAGGCTTGCTTGGAACCTTTCACGATTGGTAAGTGCCTTTGGACCATTCAATCCTAATCATAAAAATGATCCAAAATCTATGGCTAAGTTTCAAAGCAATGGCATACAGGTGTGAGCCATTCTCAACATATCCACGAACTTATGACCTTCTTCATGCCTTTAGAGTTCTATCAGCAAAGCGGAAAGGTTGTCAAATGGCAGACATAATGCTGGAAATGGATCGCATTTTGCGTCCTTTGGTACAAAACTCTATCTCCTCCAACTTCTTGATTACATTTTGATATCCTTAAACAATGCTGATTCTTTTTTCCAGTAAGGAACAAGGTTACTTTATCTCTGGCCATATCCCATTTAGAATGGAATTTTAATGAATCATTGTTCTGGAACATGCCTCTCAAGGATGTAGGGAATAAAGCTACATCTGAGATGCTTATTGCTTTGCCACTCTGACTCTCTAGCCAGATCTGGACAGAGGGGTGTCTTAGTGCTATGAGCATAATTTTTGCAATGCATATTTGAGCAGACATTGCTGCGTAGAGTGGTAGTGAAAAACATACTGGGAACTTTTAGCATTGATCTGTATTAACTAAGAGGTGCCTCTCCATAGCATTGAGAACTTCCCAGCGTTTGTCTTCTCTCTCATATTGACTGTATGGGGATGGACCCACGTATTCAGGAAATTGCAGTATGGTGGAATTCTGGTCTTTTAGTGCTGGAGTTCTCTAGTTCATGTTCTGGACCTTACATCAAGCGTGAGTGCATGATACTGGGGCTTGAGATCGTTAATTTAGACACCCACTTTCAGGCTTAGCCTGCAATGCCAAATCTTTTACATATGCCTTGTAACTCGTGAAATGTAGGAGAGCTGAGTGTGAAATCCTAATAAATTATTGGCAAGTTTGATTCAGTGGGGTCTCTTTTGATATATTTTTTTGGAACTGGTTAAGATGTTTCTTTCTATTTTGTTAGGGAACAGAGAAGTCTTAGCCTATTAGTTATGCACTGGATCATGATTCTTAAATTTATGTATAGCTGCCTGGAAGCAGCGGTCTTCTAGCTCTTCACAAGAAAGGCAGATCTCCATGAATGTATCATGTTACCTCACTAGATCTTCTCCAAATCATTGTGAAATACCGTAAAATATTTTATGTCTTGTTCTCAGGGTTTTGTGATTATCAGAGATTCCTCAGCATCTATACGGAAAGCAGCTGCTCTTGCTTCAATGTTTCTTTGGAACACAACTATTCATGACATCTATGTGAATGGTGATGTGCATCCCAAGGAACAGCTATTGGTGGGCAAAAAAAATTTCTGGATCCTTAGCTGAGTTCAATAGATTTTCCATAGCATTGTGTAAAGCGGTTCAGCGTTGTGATTAGATTAAAGCTCATTGTCAGCACCATCAATGTTTGAATGATCATTGTGCTTGAGATTCTGACATATTGGGGGTCTTTTGTAGATATAGAGAATTCTTTATATCTCACAACTTACAAGTTACTCTCTCGAGCTTTGATGGACCTGCTTTCACACCTTGTACAATATATGTTAAATCAAAAGAAAAAGGATAGTGTCATGGATTCTACATGTTTTCCCTGGTAGAAGATTCATCATCCATGTTATGTTAAACATATCTGATACGGTTTTCTTTTGTTTGAAAACGTGTTGCATTGCACATCCATCTCTTTTAAGTGGTCCAATCCTTGTTCAAGACATGACCGATCAAGTCTAATTCTTTGAAAAAAGCCATCATTTGATAGACGTCTTATTTTTCAATAGAACCACAGAGTCCGAAGATGTCAATATGTTTACCATGTCATTGATTTGATACATGCAAATTCAGGAAGCTTCTATTATGATTCACATTTTTGAAACGTTGAATCATGAGTTTCTACAAATATGGAAAATTCATGGACATTGATAAGTTAGGAGGAATGAGATACATGCATAGGTGTAGACAGAACGTGTGTGTATGTGTGTGTGTGTGTGTGTGTGTGTGTGTGTGTGTGTGTGTGTGATTGATTGATTTACAGACGTGTACGTTATCAGAAGTCCATGTTCAATCTATTGTTAACACCTTTCGTCTGTTCACGTTCAATCTACAGATCTTTCTTATGTAAACCTTTTCTGTAAATTGAAGGAAAAATGTCTTCATTTTCCCTGTCAACCTCATCTTCCACTGGTGACCTGCCTAAGACTACCTTCTACATCCTTTCCGTCATCCTTATTTCACCATAGCCTGGGCCAACTCCAACAACAACACGCGTTTTAACACCATGATAGGGGCAGAACATATATGCCTCATCCAACGGTGCACAAAAGATGAGGGCATCCATATCTTTATCAAAGTTATACCACTCGATTGAAGAGGAAACGGAAGATTGGATAAGTTCACAAGCACTCCAAAGCAAAGAAGCTGCTTATTTTGACACAAAATAACACTTGTCCCACAAAGCTTTTGTAGAATTTTCAAGGAGTCAATCAAAACACCCGCCAGCATAGAAGTGGCGTTGCTTCAGTCTTGATATAGCAGTGCTTCAATCGTTTGGGTAGTAGTAACTTTGTTGGTGCAAGAACAGACGTGCACATGCAGAAACAAGAGAGAACAGGCTAGGCCGCGGCTTGCTTCTATGGCCTTCTATATTCAGGTTTGTGAAACTGTAGCGGAAAAGAGAATGATTTATATTAAGGCTGAGGATCCAATCACATCCATGGCGAAGAGGTGTCAATTTGTGGGGATTTGCCAGCCCCTGAGGATGAGAAGTAAGAAAAGATGTATAGACATGGTTATATAAGTTCACACCAAACTGACTGAATAAACACCCAAAAATGCACTACTTCACATACAGGGTTGATGTTGATGCCCATGCATTTGCATTGGAGGGTTGGACACGACAAGGGTTTTCTATAGTGCCACTATTTGAACGAGCGTTGTGATGGAACTCACTTATTACATACGACCATAAGAAATGTGCATATACAAAATACTTGCCAAATAAAATAATAAAGCAACAGCACAAGGTATGACAACAATGCCATTTTCTAACTCTATAAAACAACGTAAGTTGTTAAAACAGTGGCGTTTTCCAAATACAGTGAAGCATTATATAACTTTACTTTTTATTTCTCAAAAGGTTCAAACATATTAAAAGTAGTTACAAAGTAGGTTAATAAACTTGGCATTATCTTCTCTTCATGGGGATCTATACTTTTTTCAGTTTTTCTCTTGTATTACAAAGATCATAGCACGTCTAAATGGGGGGACACTCTTACACCTCTTGATTCTAAAGTTGGTATAGGCGAGGGAGCCTTCAATGGTAGACACCTTAACAACTTCACAAAATTAGTGAACATCTCTCATATTATGTCTTCCACATAGCTTCACCTCTTATAGCATTCTAAAGGGTTGAAAAATTCATTGCTTTTCGAGGATGACTTGCTTGTAAAAGATATTCTTTTGCAACTTGAGAATCTTTTGCATTTCATACCTAACTCATTTACTTGTAGAACATGCAAAAAATAGATGCCCTATGTGTTCTTTAGTTTTGTGATACCTTTTCCACCACGAGGGATATTAGTCAACTAATGTACTTTTAACACTGGTCCAAATGCCTCTGTCCAGGTTTTTCTAGGGAAAAACAACTTTCTTCATCTTAATGAAATTGCCAAAGGGATCGGATTTCGAGTTCCACTTAGCCAAGACCATTATATTTCTTATCTATGGTTGAACATAAGTTTAAAGTCACTCTTTTTATTGACTCTAGGAATAGTTTTTGATGTTTTTGCCATTCTCTCCTAGTAGATTTCTAGAATGAGGATTGTTAAGGTAGTGCAATAATCTCATGTCTTCACTAGCCCATTCCTAGATTTTAGTTTTGATTAGGCATTGATGTTCATTGTTTTTGCCATTCTCTCCTAGTAGATCTCTAGTATGAGGATCGCTAAGGTAGTGCAATAATATCATGTCTTTGCTAGCCAATTCCTTGATTTTAGTTTTGATTAGTTAAGGCTTACATTGTTGTCTAAATCCTCTTGTTTGATCCATTGATTAGATTCAACATTTCATAGTTGTTTCCAATTATGGAGACATTTAGTAAATGTTTTCTTGAATTTGGGAGTATCCTCTTTTCTAATTAGTCTTAACCCATTTATAGGAAGCAAATGAAGCCATTCTTTTGAACATAGCAGTCCACTTCTAATCCAAGTTGAGGTGACAAAGCATCTTCACGTTATTTCAATCTTCCCTGATTGAGGATAACAGTTTGGAACCATTGTGGGCCACTTTGAGGGGAGAAATGAGGTGAGTGGAAAGGTCAATAATTTTCCATTTGGGAATTACCAATAAATGATAGGGATGCATGGTTAAAAAAAAAGAAGAGCCCATCATCTATCTTGATTGGACCATGCCTCAATCACCCACTTACCAATAACTTTACTAGTTGAAGTCGTAATGTTGAGGATCACACACCCTTGGGGATGCCCTTAGGAATGGGATCATTAGTATGTAGGAAATTCATATGTGTGGCCTTTAGCTTGTGAAGATCTTTGTTGGTTGGTGTCTATCACAAGAGGAAGCGAATTGTGGAGGGAATAAAAAAGGTATCGACCACCATAGTCTTACCAATTGAATTGAATTGCATACCCTTCCAATATTGAAAATTAGAGTCAAGCTTGCCAAGCACCAACTCCCATGATTGGGCCATAGAATTTTGAAATCCCACAAGGATGCCAAACAACCTCAAGATTTGGATCATCACAATCTCATTGCAACCCTACTTGCAAATGAATGGAGGGAAAGGTTGGTTAGGGTTTTCAAAGCAATCTTCCCATATTGATGTATAATCTCCCGCAGCCATCCAATGTTCATAATTTTGTGCTTCATCAAACGAAACATGCTCAGTCTCATCACGGAGACTAGAGGCAGACATAGCATAGCAATTTGATGCAAAAAAGGCACTATGAGAGCCTGAATGAGTACGGTATGATAGAGTTGCATCTAATTTGCTGTCACACAAAGTCTGCACACGCCATTTTGGCATAATTTTTGCCTGCTGAATATCAACTCTCTCATCAATAAGTGCATCATACAAATTTGCATTAGAAATGGAATGATCTGCATCATCACATGAAACCTGCAAAGGCTAAGAAGTTGCCTCATTGGGACCAGCACGACTATCCATCTGTAAAAGGAGGCAGCAAAGTATCATACATGTCTTTGGATCTAACATATGTCTCTTTCGTACATGAAAGTAAAGGCTGAATAGCATCTTCCATGAAAACATCACAGCTAACCAAAAATGCGTTTAGTCTATGGATGATATAGACGATAGCCTTTGCTTTCAGAATTGTACCCAACAAAAATACATTTTATTGCTTTATCATCCAATTTCCTGTGATGTTTAAGCACTAATGCATATGCCAGAGAACCAAAAACACACAGGTGATCAACAGATGGATTACGACCATGCCAAGCCTCATATGGAGTGATAGACTGCAATGCTTTAGTGGGACATCTGTTAAGTATATAGGCTCCACACATAACAACCTCAAGCCAAAAATTATGTGGTAAAGCCTGACTCTTGACCATACATCTCATCATCTCCATGAGTGACTTGTTCTTTCATTTAGAAACTCCACTCAATTGAGGTGTATATGGCACTGTACATTGATGTTTTATCCCACGTTCAACTAGAAATGCATTAAAGTCAAAAGACATATATCCCATCCCCCCGATCAGAACTGAGGGTGCCCATTTTACATGCTAACATATTTTCACCCAAAACCAAAAACTATTTGAAGCACATAAACACTTCGGACTTTGCTTTCAGTGGATATACCCATGCATGCCTGGAAAAATCATCAATGAAAGTCAAGAAGTAAAGACAAATTTCCAAAGGTGGTGTCTGCATAGGACCACATACATCACTATGTACAAGCTGCAATTTGTAACTAGCTTGAATTGAACCATATTTTGGGAAGGATGAACGTTGCATTTTGCCCAAAATACAAACTTCACAAACATGTTTATTGGGTTCCTCAAGTTTGGGCAAAGAGAAAACCATTTCAAATTCTACAAGTGTAGCAAACTAGTAAAATTCAGATGACCAAAGCATGCATGCCAAAGCTTTGCATCTGAAATAGCTTGGGAATCATGTACTTCAAATGCCAAATCATTCACAAGTCTTTCGTAGTCTATGAGCTGATACATCCCACAACATAAAATGTCAGAAGAAATAATCACATCACCATTTGACAGATCATGAACTGTACATCTGTCATCAACAAATTTCACAACCAAGCCAATCTTGGCTAAAGCTGAAACTGATAACAGATTCTTCTTGATCATCGCCACATATCAAGCATCCGACAAAGCAAAATAACTACCACCAACAATAGTCAGAATGATCTTACCAACTCCATGTTAGGATAAGAGGAGTTTTTGGCGCATGTGAGAGTATTCACTGTAGGGGCACGCTTGCATGAAGTGAAGAAACTGTGGTGCGAGGTAATATGTTTGGTTGCCCCACTGTCAAGGTACGAAACATCTGAGTCTACTATAGACACACACTATTAAGGAGAAGATGGGTCAAAACCGCAAATAGTAGTAAACACCCATTCTTCATTGTGCACTAGATTAACAGACCCTATTTTTAGTGTAGAGGCCTCTACAACAACAATTCAAGCCTCTTTTTTCTTTGCCTCTTTAGCAGCCACTTTTGGACAGTTCTTTATGATATAATCGTTTCCTTTACAATACTTACAAAAGAATTTTAGCTTTTCTGATTTCTTCTCATCTTTGTCTTCCTTCTTTAAATGTGCAACATTTGTAGATTTCTACTTACTAGTAGATGAGCTCCATTTACCTTTGCCCTTCTGACTAGCTAGGAAAGCATGATTGACAACACACACAATGGACCTGTTATGCCTAGGCTGATCTTGTTGAAACGTAACAGAGACTAACTCCTCAAATGTCAAGACATTTGGATTGCCTTTCATCATCAAACAAAGAGTAGAAGCAAAACTCTAATATGAATCAAGAAGACCATTTAGAACGGTTTGCACAAGTGAGCTATCTGGTATAACTTCATCAACAAAAATAAACTATTCCTTCAAGTCTTTGATCTTTGTCAATCCATAGAATGACCTTCATTCATATGCTCACTCTCCAACTGCTTTTTGAGGTAAGCAACACGAGCCTCGTTCCTAGCCTGGTACAATGTGATAAGTGTATCCCAAGCATCCTTAGTTGTTCTGTAAGAGTGAATGTGAGGAATAATGGCACCTTGACAGACAAGGCTATCAATGCATGTGCCTGAGCATCTCTGCCATCCCAACGAATTTGCTTTGCAATATGTGCAACAGGAACTGCCGCATGAACAAGAATCTGTAGAATATCATCATCTTTGATGCCATCTGCATCAGCTTCAATACCTATATTTGTAGGTGTAATATGACATTTTTTTAAAACATGTACAACATATGTTTTTATCATATAGTTATGATGTTGAGCATCGTATAGACACCTAATTTGATATATATTTTCATGAAACTAATGTAAATAAAGAAAATACTTTTCATTATTCATATTTGCAAGAGTGTGTGGTTGAATGTTTTAAGGATTTAATATCCGAGTTTAAAGATGTTTTGCCCATTGACCTTCCCAGAGCCATAGATGTATTTACTAACATTATCCCTATTTGCAAGCCACCTCATAATCTTGGTGTGTCTTAACCTCACGAGATAGAGAAGAAACTTCAAGATTACTTAGATAAAGGCTTCATTAGACCTTGTAACTCACCTTGGGCATCCCCAATGTTTTTCATTGATAAGAGGAAAACTTTATGAGATTGTGTACATATTATAGAGAACAAAACAAGGTAATGATAAAAAGTAATTTTCCACTTCCTAGATTGGAAGACCTATATGATAAATTACATCAAACTAGGTATTTTACCAAGTGTTGAGAGCAGTATGGGCACCCAAGCACCGACTAGACAAGGAAGCCAGCGGAGAGAGTCAGAACAAAGTGAAGGAGTAAGTAGACAAAGCAGCCGACACAAATCTGGCAGATAGGCACTTCAAATTTCTTCCAAATCAACATCTTTTAACAGTGATTCTTATCAATAACAATCATTGTAAATACCATTTCGTATTTTTGTAGCTCCATTTTGTGCAAGCCAAGGAGTCCTTGAGCTTGAGGAGCCTTAGAAGTACCTACATATCAATTTTCGTATTTTTTAGACTCCGTTTAAGCCCTCAAATTGGCCCTGGAACCTAATTTTTAACTAGGCCGGACACTAGGTCTGGACAGGGCCAAAACCTAGTCAAAAACTATAAAAAGAGCTAGAGAGCTCATTTTTGAGATTAGCTTGTAATTGAAACGAACTTGTAAGAGCTTTTTGAAAGTAATCTAAGAACTCCATTGATTCTCACCCTTTGTCTTGCTGTGTGTGTGCATGTGTGCATGTTTGTGTGCTTCTCACTCACTCACTTGTGCCGCCACTTGCTCGAGGTCTTCATACCATCCTCACGTCTTCCCGGATTGACATTAAAGGAGGTGCTGCTCATCACTGAGCTACACCAAATTTTGGCGCCGTTGCCGGGGATCGAGCTTTGAGGACGAGCGTGTGATGGTAAGACGTAGAGTTGACGCGTTGGAGTTGTAGGTATTTTCTTCACCTTCATCTATTTTCTTGTTTTTTCTTCACCATCATCATCACCATCTTCCTCATCACCATCTTCCTCATCACCATCTTCCACCTCCATCTTCATCATCGCGAAAATTTCAGTTTTTTGACTATATCCCCATCTCCACCTCATTTCCCTCATTTCACTTGTGAGAGAGAGCGAGAGAGCGATATTGCATGTGTGTTTTCTTGCATGTTTCTTGAGCTTTTTGCAGGACCTTGCTGAATCACCATCCCCAACTTCCTGCGCAGGTACAAAACTCGTCGAAACTGTCTCGCAGTCGCCGACTCCTGTCGATCGCGATTGATAGAAATTCTCACCTTTTGGTAAATCTGAGTGCACCACAGTGGACTAGAGACCCTGCACATCACCTTTCCATCAAAATTTTTGAAAATCTTGCAAAATTTCAGTCCATCGCGATTGACAGCTCTGTCCATCGCGATTGACTGCCTGTCCATCGCGACCGACTGAACCTCTGTCCATCGCGATTGATTGAGTGTCCATCGCGATTGACTGAACCCTCTGTCCATCGCGACCGACTGAACCTCTGTCCATCGCGATTGATTGAGTGTCCATCGCGATTGACTGAACCCTCTGTCCATCGCGATTGACTGAACCCCCTGTCCATCGCGACCGATAGCCTGTCCATCGCGATTGACTGAACCCCTGTCCATCGCGGCTGACTGAACCCTCTGTCCATCGCGATTGATTGCCTGTCCATCGCGACCGACTGAACCTCTGACCATCGCGATTGATTGAGTGTCCATCGCGATTGACTGAACCCCCTGTCCATCGCGACCGATAGCCTGTCCATCGCGATTGATTGAACCCCTGTCCATCGCGATCGACTGAACTCCTGTCCATCGCGATTGACAGCCAATTTTAGCCAAATTTTTAGGGTTTGTTAATTGAAGAGTTGGGCTAATTTTGGGGCATAAACATTTTACTCTAGAGCACATTAGGAGGCCTTAGGACAACAACTTGGGGAAAACCTGTTGCACAGTGATCCTGTTTGAACCCTGTCTTAACCCTAGAACCCTGAACGGTCACAACTTTTTCATACGAAATCCATTTTTTGAGCTCAAGGGCTTGTTGGAAAGCTTGTGGCATATACTACACGCCCTTAACTGTTTTTTATGAAGATAATGCGTTGACTTTTAGCTAGGGTATTTTTAAGTTGACCATACCCAGGGGGAATAAAATTCAGGGATCTCTAGAGTTGTGTCCAAAAAGTCATAGTGCAAATTGGTGAAGTGTTACATGAATGAAAGTGATTGGTTCTGTCTTTGGAATTTAAATCTTTAAGCTAACTTTGGAACTCTTACAGATCCATTGAGAGCATCGAAAGGCGTTCTAAGCAAGTGTAAGTGCAAGCTTGGGAACACACTTCCTGGGCACTCAAGGGCAACCAAACAGGAAACAAAAGGTTGGAAACTTTTAACCCCCTCTGTCAATTCATAGTTTAGGCTAAGAACGACGAGAGGTAGGAGCAAGTCAGGGCGACGATAGGCAGGTATCAAGTTGAAGACTACCTAAAAACTCAAGTTCAAGCTAAAAACCTAATCTCTGTACTGTCGATAACATAAAGGAAAGGAACCTAACGTGGAACGATCAACCTGAAAGCACGAAGAACATTCAAGTATTCCTGACGACGTAAGATCAGACAAGACCTTAAACACGAGAAATAACTAAAAAGAACCAAGTGACTAATATAAAGTAACCAGCAACGAAGTTGTACTCTGGGCAAAGAATTGGGCTCCTTAGATAGGCATATGAACCTTAGATTAGGACGACATCTAGTAAGGGAGAGACAAAGCCTTAGGTCTTCAGAGGCTAGTGTTAACCACACTGCTAGGTCTTGGGCCCAGCAGTTGAGCCACCACTCGTACTACCCTAGCTCTGAGACCAGTGAGTCAGAGATGTCTCAAGGCATGGACAGACCTACGGGAAGTTCAGGAGTGCCTTACTTGTACAGGGTAGAAGGCCCATACAAAACACAGCTGGAATACCTTAGGACCAACCGGTTAGGTGCCAGCATCTATGAGGACGGCTTAGGAAGATCTGTGATACAGATTAAGAATCCTGATCAATCCATTGGACTAGAGCACCCAGTAGTCAAGTTTGAAAATGGTGCATACCTGGACAAAGAAGGAACCATATATGTAGTCACCAGTCACCCAGACAGGACATATGAATTTGGGAATGTAATCTCAGAGGCAGATTTAGGTGACTTGGAACAAGGGAACATGGGTGCGGAACCTAGAACCCCTCGAGGTAAATCAGTTCTCACTAGGATTATCACACCGGAATGGATTCCCCAGGATAATAAGAGCATAGAGTTGCTCCTCAATCGAGAAACTGACGAAGCCTTTTGGAGGTATAAAGCTAATCAACCAACTGATATAGGAACTATCATGATCTATGAGTTTAAGGATCCAGATAGCCCAGGCAGAGTGACCTACTTAGATCACACTTCGGAAAGGATCTTTGTGGTGACAGAAAATGATAGGCATGCTTACACTTGGAAGGGTGAATTCATTTTCCCCCAACCAAGATCGAACGTATCCTATGGTCACCCGGGAGCTGGAACATCTCAAGCTCATGGAACTCAAAGAGACAGAAGTAGAGATAGACCAGAAGTAAGCTTTGCCAACCCAGTGGGCAGAGAAAGAACGAGGACGGAGACGAATAGGGTAGAACCTGAGATGCTTAGAGCTCACAGGAACCAAAGAAATGTGGATGGATTCCCTCTGCCGAGACCTAGAGAGCACACAAGAACCTTGAGACCGACCCAGCTAGTTAAGTCCATGAAGAATTACTTTGATGGCATAGGAGATCCCTATGATCATGTGGCGGAGTTCAAGCAAGTCTTGAGAGCTGAACAAGTGGAGGATCTATTCACGCAGTACAATGCCTTCGGTCTAACCCTTAGGAACACAGCACTTACATGGTTTCAGCCATTGGATGAGCACCAGTTCAGGAGCATAGACCAACTCCTAGAGGCTTTCATTGTAGAGTTCTCTAAGAGTAGCATAAGACACAATACCTCATCATTGATTCACAGCTTCAAACAGACTCCCCAAGAGACTGTCAGATTGGCAGGAAGAAGATTTAGGCAATATCTTGAAAGATGTCCTGTTTCGGAGCTACCCACACCTGCAAAACAAGTAGCCTTATTCCTTGATGGATTGCTGAGTACGAAATTGAGATCCTATGTGTATCTGAAGGACCCTAGGACTATAGAAGAGTGTGTACGCATGTGCATTGACATTGAAGATAACCTAGGGGAAGAACTAGAGCTTTCCAAAATCTACAAAGATTCAGATAGTGCATCTAGTCACTCTTCCACGCAATCCACATCAATTGAGGAACTCGCAGAGAAAGTAGCTCAGAAATTAGGTGTAACTAGCAAACAAATCCCAAGGTTTGCCCCTGTGAAAAGGTGCTATACGTGTGGTGGTGACCACATGGCGAATGTCTGCCCCATTATGGCTCAGCCCCAAGTAAATCCTAGTAGCCAGTACTGCACCATAGAACGGAGATACACCAATCACACCGCACAAGATTGCCCATACAACAAGCAGGCGGTTAGGCAACCCTACCCTCAGCCATACCCGCAGCAAGGAAGATACCAGAACCCGTACCCTCCACAACCATATGGCAGGCCACAGCCACCTTATCAGCAACCATATCAAGCCCAACAAAGGCCTCGACCTGTGTTAGCACAACAACCCCCTGCCCCAACCAATGTGATTCCGGTAAAGTACACTGCTGCAGAAGAGAACCTGAATAGAGCTATAGTCCCTGTAACATCCTTGCTTTCTGAAAGTGACCCCAATGACCATAGCTTTGATTCTACACATGTCGATAGTCCCCAGGCTTACTACATGCAGTCTCCAGAACATGGTGAGTCCTATTACAGCGAAGAGCCAAATGAACCTAGTTGGGAGTCAGATTATACAAACGTCATGTATACAAACCCCAACCCTAGACCCCAACCTAGGCAGGTACGACCACCATTTCCTAGAGGACCATGCTACCGATGTCAGGGAGGTCACTTCATTCGTGATTGTCCCCTACCTCCACCTACACAAACTCAGTCCGTGCCGATCCAAGGCTTTTGCCAAGATTGTGGAAAAGAGCATCTCTTACGAGATTGCCCAAAGAACCCCAATAATATGCCAAAAATCACTCCTATCAATGTGATTGGGTTGGTTGTAGATTCCTCAGGAAGTGTCACTTCCACTGCACCAGTACAGGTAGTCACTAGAGCTCAGGCATTGCAACAAAACCAAGAGACAAGCCTAGAAAAGGGCCCAGAGGCTAGTGAAACTGAGAGCATAACCAAGAAAAGGACTAGAGCTTGGAAAGATAGTCGGGAAAGAATGAAAAGGCAATGGGCAAAAAAGATGAGTGAACTCGAGGAAAGCGTAAGAGAAACAAGAGCCAGGATAATCGAACTCACAACTCAAACTCCCTCTCACACTACTCCACCACCACCATTCCCATCTCCATCCGACCCACCACCTCCCAACCCGCCCCATACGACTCCACCACCCCCCAAAGTAGGATCAGTCCTAGCAGATCCCACTCCCGAGGACCTAAACATGATGCTTAAAGCATATCAGGCCAGAATCCAAGAAGGGCCAACCATAACCGATCATGAAAAGTGCTACCCTAGAGCAGAACTAGAGTTAGAACGAACCAAAATTTGTGCCAAAATGGTGGAATTGGCTCAAGCCATGTTCGAGGCTAGCCGCCTCTTTAACATCTCTAGCTCAGCTAAGACGCAGTTACATTTTGATGGACTGCTGGAAAGAATAGAGAGGTTAATTGCACAATCAGAAAAGGAACCTGCCCCTCAAAGAAAGGAAAAGGTAAGAGAACGGATAAGCCAGCCTCTTCAGGAAGCCCATGTGCCTCCTCAAGAAGCTTATCTTTTCCCTCAAAAGGCAGATGAGCCTCCCTCGAAAGCTTACGTACCTCCACAGGTTGCCTGGGTTCCTTCTCAGGGAGCATATGAGCCTGTTCGGAAAAGTAACAGAATAAGTAATCCTCCCCAGGAAGCTTGTGCTCCAAACATCTATGAGAGCGAGGAAAGAACCAACGATAGAATAAGCCCTCCTTCCCAGGTTGCTTATGTGCCTAATTCTACAGAGCCAGACACTTCTTCTTCTATGAATCGGTTTGCACCAGACTTCCTACGAGAGATTCAAGAAGACAAATGGGATAACGAAAGTGAAGTCGCCCCTCCCTTTGAACTTGTGGATGATGCACACGACCAATTCCCACAAGACATTCCATCTATTTACGGGGAACTTGAGAGTACTCAGTCTCATGAGAGATTGGATTTTGAGTCTAATTCCATACAGGAGCTACCCCACTTCACAGGCCCATGGGAAGCAAAGTCCACGTGTATGAGAGCACCCACAGTCATGGTAAGGAACGATGACTCAGTCATACCTAGGAACTCGGAGGTAGTAAAGAACGCCAGGGTGCAGCGCGATATCACTTTGGAAGAACTGCCTAAGGATAGACCAAAAGAGCGGAAATATGTAGCTAGTCAAGTAACTGAAGTTGCAAAACAACGTTCCCGGGTAGGATCCCATAGGACAGTGCCAGAAATTCCCTTGGATAAGATAGGAGATATGTGTGAAGGTGAAGAAGGGAACACCTATCTTCCCATCACCTACCAGGAGTACACCACCAAGGCAATTTTGGACTCAGGTGCAGGAGTTGCAATTGCCACTACTTCCCTTTGGAAGCGTTGGGGCAAGCCAGCACTCAGGCCAACGAGGATGAAATTGCAAATGGCCGATGGTCACATAGAGAGACCCTTAGGATTGCTAGAAGGAATAACACTCACCACATGTGGTGTTGAGTTTGAGCATAGCTTTGCTATATGTGACTTCAGCAAAAATCATGCCTATGAGATGATTTTGGGAAGACCATTTATGCGACAGTTGCAAGTGGTACAGGATTGGGGAACCAATTCTTTGTACCTGCAACACTTAGGTGTTACGACCAAAGTCAATCTCAAGGATTACTCTCATAGAGATGTTCCTCCTATCCAATGGAATCCCATCCATAGAACCAAAGATGATACAGAGTCGGTGCATTCCATAGGGTCAGGATCCTCATGGATGCATGAAGACACCCACTTATGGATGTGCAAAGTAGAAGTAGAGGAAGAGAAGAGAGAAAAGGCCAGAGAAATAGGTGCAAACGAAACTCATAGACCCATTCAAGACCCAGCCTATGCACCTGTAGTCTTTCCTGATGAGGAATTCGAACCTCACGGCTGGGCAGAAATTTTAGCAACAATGGATGTAGCCATCAATGAGGAACAATGGACACCCCACTGTGATGAGGATGGCTATGACATTTCAGTCTTCTCCATAGAGCCAATCATGGGAGAAGCAGTTCTAGAAGAATGCGAACCTAGCCCTGATGCATTTGAGGATGCAAGTGACTCCGATCTAGAGTCAATCATTATGGACCCACCATTTGCATCAGATGAAGAATACTTCCATGAAGTAGAATTTCAACCCCAGAGGCATGGAGAGCTTACAAACGATGTAAGATTAGCAACACATGTGACCCAGAAGGAAGAAGGGAAGAAACGAAAGAAGAGAGAAGTCTCACCAGAAGAGGAAGAATCTTTGTTTGAGGTCCCAGAAAATTTTAAGAAGTATGAGATAGATGACAGGAGAGTCATGATTAGAATGCCTAAACGAGAGGCACAATCAGGAGAGGCCTATGATAACAAAGAAACCACCAAGAAAATAGTAGTGGCCCTAGAAGAAGGAGAGGAGAGATGCACGTACATAGGCCATGACCTAACAGAAGAAGAAGAGCATACATTAATTGCCTTGCTAAGAGAATACAGAGATGTATTCGCTTGGAGTTACAAGGATTTGAAAGGTGTTGACCCTGACATAGCTCACACACCATTCCCATGACTTCAGATGCTAAACCCTCTAAGCAAAAGCCCTATACATATAACGATAATTACGCTGCTAAGATCAAAGAAGAGATAGATAGACTGGTTGAAGCTGGATTTATCTATGAAATTGAGCACACTGAGTGGGTATCCCCCATCGTAGTGGTGCCCAAGAAAAATGGCAAGCTGCGTGTGTGTATTAACTTGAAAAAGGTTAATGCAGCCACGATTCGAGATAACTATCCGCTTCCCATCACAGAACATCTCTTAGAAAGAGTGGCAGGCAAGGAAGTGTACAGCTTCCTTGATGGATTTTCGGGTTACAATCAAGTAGCCATAACTCTAGAGGATCAGCATAAGACGGCCTTTGCCACAGAGTGGGGCATTTTTGCTTTTAGAGTAATGCCATTTGGGCTTACCAACGCACCCGCAACCTTCCAGAGACTAATGTGCCATGTATTTAAAGAGTTCCTGAGGAAAAATTTAGAAGTCTATGTTGATGATCTTTGTGCTCATTCCAACATTAGACAAACCCATATCCCTGAACTCAGACAAATCTTTGACAAATGTAGAGAATATCAAGTCTGCCTAAACCCAGAAAAGTGCGTGTTTATGGTAAGGCAAGGCAAGATTCTAGGACACATAGTGTCAAAGAATGGCATATCTACTGACGAAGAGAAAGTGAGAGCTATAGCAGAGCTACCTAGGCCAAAGAATGTCAAGGAAGTACAAGCTTTCATGGGGCATTGTGGTTAATACCGAAGATTTATACACATGTATGCTGTCATTGCAAAGCCCATGTACGGACTTCTGACTAACTTTGAGTGGACGGATGAATGTGAGAATTCCTTCCAGGAGCTTAAACGAAGATTATGTTCAGCACCAATCTTGACCACACCAGATTGGAATAAGCCATTCCATGTTCATGTTGATGCATCCAATTATGCCATTGGGTGTGTGCTTGCACAACCTAATGGTGAAGGTAATATGGATCTTCCAATTGCCTATGCCAGTAGACAATTGAATGCAGCTGAACGGAATTACACCACTACAGAGCGAGAAGGATTAGGCATGGTATATGCAGTTAAGAAATTTAGACACTATTTGCTTGCAAATAAGTTTAAATTTTTTACTGATCATCAGGCATTGCTATACCTCGTAAATAAGCCATGCAATACAGGAAGATTAGTGAGATGGTTTCTCTTGCTAATGGAATATGATTTTGAGGTTGTGGTAAGAAAAGGTAGGACTCATTTGAGAGCAGATCATCTCTCTAGGCTCACATCTGGAGAAGCCCCACAAGGAGTGTCGGATGACCTTCCTGATGCTTACTTGTTTAATTTGGAAGTTGTACCGCAGTGGGCTAAGCCATTGGTACCAGTATTGACATACGGGCCTAATCATCCAGTGGTAAACACACGGAATAGAGAGGTTGTAAAAGCCCAAAAGTACCACATCATGGCAGGAAGTATGTACAAGCACACAGATCAAGGGATCTTGGCTTGTTGCGTAGAAGAGGATGAGTACACTAAATGGTTGCAATTAGCACATGTAGGTGCACTAGTGCAACACCATTCAAAGCAACGAACTTTACAGACGCTAAGGAGACTCGGAGTGCATTGGCCGACTATGGAAGCGGATGTCCAAAAGTTGTGCAAGGAATGCCCAATCTGTTGCACTAAACCACTTGTGGAACACGCTACTCTTTATCAAGTATCCATTGTGCTAGATTGGAGCGAACCTCTAGTATCCTTCCTGAGGACAAACACATTCCCTCCAGACATGACTCTGGCTAGGAAAAGGAGTTTAGAACAAGAAGCCCTGGATTACTCACTCATTGGTGCTAATCTATACAAACGCGGTAAAGATGGTTACCTGAGACTGTGTGTCCATGAGAGTGAATATCTTAAGATCTTGGAAACTGCTCACCAAGGTGTAGCAGGAGGACACTTTGGACCAGATCGGGTGATCAAGGCGATACTATTTGCGGGCTTCTGGTGGCCTACCCTTCACATGGACGCACATACCTATGTGAAGCGGTGTGATGTCTGTCAGAGGACTCAGTATCCTATACGAAAAGATGAGATGCCACTGAAACCTATGATGGGTGGACGTGCATTCTCTAAGTGGGGAATAGACTTCGTAGGTCCTATTAATCCCCCAGCTAAGGGTTCTCATGCAGAATACATCATCGTTGCAACAGACTATCTAACTAAGTGGGTAGAGGTAAAAGCCACGACGAAGAACGATGCTCAAACAACTGCTAAATTCTTGTTTGAGAATGTATTCACAAGATATGGGCTACCTATAGAGCTTGTAAGTGATAGAGGCACTCACTTTTTGAACGAAGTAATTGAAAATCTACTCCAAGAATTCTTGGTAATACATAAGAAGTCTGCCCCCTATCACCCTCAAGCTAATGGACAAGCTGAGAGCACTAATAAGATCTTATGCAATGTACTGACGAAATTAGTGAACACTAAACACTCTGATTGGGACAAACAGCTACACCATGCTGTTTGGGCATACCGAGTTGCCTACAAAACGGTACTCCAAGCCACCCCCTTTCAGATGGTATTCGGCCAAAACGCTGTGCTACCCTTGGACTTCCTGATTCCTACATTGAGAGTAGCACAAGAGCACGGATGGACAGGTCATGAGCTCTCCTCTAGGATCTTTGACCTTGAACGATTAGGGGAAACAAGACTGAGAGCCGCTGCAGGAATATATGCAGCCAAGAAGAGACAGAAGGCATACTTTGATGCCCATGTGAAGGATAAGGGTTTGAAAGCAGGAGATCTAGTTTTAGTCTATACACTGAAACAACACGCAAGGAAGCTAGAAAAGAGAGGCTACGGACCTATGATCATCAATAGGATCTCCACGAGCGGAGCAGTACAACTAGCCACGTTAGAGGGTGATGTTCTCCCAAACTATATTAGCGGTTGCAGAGTCAAGTTGTATCAGGAACCCCTCACGGAGGAAATGCTCAGCCGACTTAACACCGCTAAGAAACGCAAAGAGGAAGAAAAGCGAATTCGAGAAGAAGCTCAAGCAGAAGCTTTAGACCGCATCAGAAGGATGAAGTTGCGAAGGCAAGGTAGAGATCAGCCTAGAACAAATGACTATGCAGATCAAGGATATCATGTGGCAATGTGTGAAGTCACAGGAACAAGCTCACATAGGATAACTGATCGACGACCTTTCATAACCTTAGATATAGGACAAGGAAAGAGTGCAAGGAGAGTAAGAGCCTTGATTGACTCAGGCGCAGCCACTAGTGCTGTTAAATTGTCTTACTGTCAAGAGTTGCAATTAACTGTCAATCCTGTGGAAGCATATCTCATAGGATTGGGAGGCGTGGAAACCCCTTGCATGGGCGAGGTGGAACTTCCCCTCTACATTCATGATGAGGCAATGACAGTTAAAGTACTAGTGTGTCAAGATGAGGACCTCACGGAACCCCTTGTCTTGGGTCAAGACTGGATCTATGACCAAGCAGTCAACTTAAACCTAAGAAGTGGACTTCTTCAGGTGTGGGTCAATCATAGTCCAATCACAGTAGAGTTAGATAATGGAGCACTCAAGGAACTAGGAATGGCACAGACTCCTGGTCCTTCTAGGAGTACACATGAAGATGACCATGCTGTTCTTGTCCAAAACTATGTGTTGCAGAGGAATGATGGTTGCAAAAAAGGAGTCAGGGATGCAACGGAACTCCCTTCTTTTCCAAAGGTCAGAAGGAGGCAGCAACCAAAGGTGGATCAAAGGTAGAAGAAGCAGAGTACTACCTATGCCGGAAATCAAAAGTACCTGCGCAGCAAAATGTCTCAGCAAGTAAACCAAGTGTGGGTGAGGAAAGCCGAAGACCCGGTTGCACTCAAGCCAACCACACGGGCAAAGCCTCTTATTAGTGACCAACAACCCGATAATAATAAGAAGTCTTTCAGAAGCTCATCAGCTAATGTGAAGTCTATTTGGGTGCCCAAGAAGTCGATGAAGGCCAACCCACAATCAAGACAAATTTGGGTGCCTAAGGCTTGTTTGCGGGCTCAAATAGCTACACCAAGAACACACCCTACATAGCATGATCCATTCACTCGCACAGCCTACATCCACTCATTTTCAACACCAAGGCCCATGAGCACGAACATAATCACTTGTAAATGGGTCCCTAAAAGGCCTCACTTCCAAGCTGACACGCCTATAAAGCTCTCGAGAGTCTCTACGGAACCAAGAGCAAAACCCATCCACTGCATTTGGCAGCCCAAGATTTGTAACAAACCCTCGGACCCCAATTGTAAATCCATGAACACCTACTAACCGCTTCATTCTCACTTCACATCATTCCGCTTAGCTCGTAGGCCTACCCAATTCCTAACTACACACACTAGCACCGAGCACCTATTAACCTTTAACCACTCCCGAACTTTAAGTTAATGTTGTAACAGGGGACACCGTGTCATTCTTGTGTCCATTGCAATGTTAACATTTATTCATATATTCTCACAGAACCAGCTGCGAAGTTTTCATGGCTGAGGTAGCAGGAACTAGCTCTCACACAGAAACAAGCCCGCAAGTGGTGGACTTAGACAGTTTACCCGTTTTGCCTGAGACAAATGAAAGACCAGAAGAATTGCAGGCCGTCAAAATCATACCTATTGCGGACCCTCCTCGTGGCCACACCATGCCCGTAGGGAAGACTTCCCACTGGTTTACTGAGGTGGCAGGACCCTTGGGTGAAGGAACGTACCTATGGGAATCAGAGTTGGACTTCAATGGGAAGCAAGGCAGATACCATTTCTTTACTAGAGAATTTGAGAAATTACAAAATGCAGAAGGTCTACGTCCGATATGGGAAAAGGCAGAATTGAGTGCCTATTTCAGTGCACGACTCCCAAAACCTGACTTCATGCGATGCTACTATCTCATCAACACCTTGACTCCAAACCAGAACCCAAAAGGTGCAAGCTCATTTGTGATTCCATCTCTGACAAAGGGGAATGAGCTCAAGAGGTTCAGGCTATCAAACAATTTGGTGAGAGAGGCTCTAGATATGCGCGGAATGCATATTCCTACAGAGAAGGAAACCCTACTACCGGATTACATGAAGAATCGAAGTCTCACCAAACTCAAGGACATGGTGTCCATGACGCCTAATATTGCAATACACCTTTGCATGTGCATGCAACACTTTGCTTTCCCGGCACAAGATAGATTCACCATGCCGCCCAAAAAGATTTGGTTTAGCTTGTATCTAGCAGAGACACAGAGCCTCACCATCAACTTACCCCACTGGATAATTGATCAGATACACCTAGCTCACAAACGATGGCCGCGGAAACAGGTTTTATATGGTTGCTGTGCTCTGACAAGAATCATTTATAGGTGTTTGGCTTATGACATTCCGATCCAACGGGCCCTAATGTGGAATCGGGTTGAGCAGTTTAGAGGCAGGACATCCACTGGACCCCCCTCTAAGAAGATGAGAGGCACTGTCCAAGTCCCATGTGCTCAACCACGTGGAGCCACCCTAACACCAGACGTCACCCCTCCACCCCGAAGAGTCCGACCATTCACACTCCGACTTCCAAGACGCAGCAGCAATGGTTCCACCTTGATATTCCCTCCCATTCCAACCGATCTTGAATTTCCTAGTGGTGCACCTTTGGAAGAACTCACTAATGAAGATTTCGAACAACTATTACAAGATGTAGAGTTGGAGGCAGAAGAGGCACAACAAGCGGAAAACGTGCAAACGCAAGCCACAACCTCCCAAGCACCTGTCACACCTGTTGAAGTGGATGCAGAGGATGACGGAGATGAAGAACAGGAGGATGATGAGGAGGATTATGATCAAGAGCACCAAGAGGAGCAACAAGGAGTGCCAGAACTTGTAGGTGCACCAGCATATACAGCTCAACTACGAAGGCTATACGACACTATCAAAGCAGTACAAGAAAGGCATCAACTCTCTCTGGTATCAGGTCAAGCTTTGATGCAAGAAATGCTATCAGATGAAGGGGTGGACCAACACTTCATTGACACCCTCAAATTAGTGTCTGACTCTTTAGGAGTGCCGGAGGCTGTCCACACCGCAGTCCGACATTCCGTAAGGTATGAAAAATGCAGAGTGGACACGTTACCACGAGCAGGTAAGACTATCAGGATACCCGTCACAAAACAAGTACCCATTGAGACAACAGCCACCCCCACAACCACCACTGACCTCTCCGCCGAAACCTTCGTTTAGACATCACCCATCTCACCCCAGCATCCTCCATCACCACCTTCTCCACCCCCACCACCACCTCCCACCTTGGAAGAAACGACAGTCATCACCTCTACCTTCACTTATAACCCATCCTCATTCAAATCATTCTCATTTCGAGAACCCAGCTCACAAGACACCCTCTTCTCCTTCGTCACCAATCCCTTGTACACTTCGTCCCGTCTATCCTCTGAACCCATGACTGGCCATCCCATAATTCCAAGTGTAGTTGGAAACCCAGCACCCACAGAAGGCACCCTGTGTTTCCCGACCTATCCCCCAATACGGGTACCTCCATTCCATGACCCTCACTTCCCATCTGGCCCCTACACCTCTTTCAACTTGACCGCGCCACCCCGATACCCATCCGTTGGGGAGCAGTTCACCCGCTCTCCAATGTTTCCGAGGCACATTTCTCCGATGTTCGCAACGACATCAATTTACACGAACACCACACTCACTTCACCTACCATACCCACCTACATGGTAGCCCCTGTACACACCACCTTGTCTGACCCAATGGACATTTCACCAACCACAGCACCTCTCCCCACGATTCCACCATCTTCCCCTCCCTTGCCCCCCACCTCACCACTCACATCATTGGCACACACAGCATTCACTACCCCCTTACCCAATCCCACCTCCCGTGCACTTCAAATTTTTCCCCTTGCATCTCATAATGTAAATAGCACGTTCAACACCTTACTTCAGTGTGCACATCAACTACAACAAGAGTACCATCAATTGGAAGAACGCACTACGGCCCTCCAGGCAGAATCTCAACGTCTGCAAGCTAGGGTCAACACTCTTGAAGCTGACTACCAAACGCTCCTAACCGAGCATACCACCTTACAGCAGGCACACTCCGAACTGGAATCAAAGGCATCAACAGTGGATAACCAAGCAGTCAAAGAACTAGAAACAGTGCTTCAAGCGCAAATGATCTCTAACGCTACACTCAAACGCAATATTGGGCTATTAAGGAAGCATATGGCCGCAGCACTAGAAGAGAACAAACGACTTCAACAACAAAACCAAGACAACTTTGAAGCGGCTATGGAAGGAACCGTAGGAGCAACCATTAGCCCTACCAGATATAGAGCAGTCCCATCGGAAGACATTCGCATCTTACTTGAGGAGCATGCAAATTTCTTGGAGTCATATGAAAAACTAGAGACTGAATGTGCAGATCTAAAGAAACATATAGCCAGTGCCCCCACAGCTCAACAGGAGCCAGCAATCTTGCAACACTCTACAGAAGAAGTAGAGACCCTCCGGAAACAGGTGGCAGAACTCCAAGCACGCCTCCTACCATATGAAAGGCCACCCTCGCCCATTGAAGAACCAGAACCTGAAACAGTAGTGGAGATCCCCGTCGATGACAGCCATGAAGAGCCATACGAGCCTATGCCGACGCCTGGTGGTCGAACTACCGAAGAAGGACAAGACACGTTAGAAATTCAAGTTCCAGATTGGGTCAAAAGGGTCGAGAAAGTGGGTAAGACACATGATGATCGGGTGGCCGTGCAAATGCAATCTCTCACAAATCTGGAAGAAATTGTCCTTCGGTCTTCCTACTTTCAAAATTTATCCCATCAACGGTTAATCACAACATCAGAGTCGCAATACATGCCTTATTTTGTCTTACTACATGATTATAATGCAGAAGTCAAAAGACATACAGGGAAGGAGCCCACATTCGCCACTCAATTTGAGATAGGGGATTTACCGACAGATGCACGTGCTGGCTCGATCTTCCAACCTAATTGGCATGCACATCTACTAACTGATTACCCAGAGATGATGAGCACCTGGGCAACCATGCCACTATATATCAAGTATAATCCATGCTATTGCCCAGTGGTACGTCGCAGATCCTGGCAAGCATTTGCAATAAAGGTACGCAACAATAAAGAGTGCTCGGCTTGGGTTAACTACCCATATTTTTCTCCACCTCGAGGGACCCCAACCGTAGCCTACATGATATCAACAATTCGGCACTGGTCTATACGTCTAAATAATGTACCCGACATAGCAGCGAAAATGTGTATGAAGATATTCGAGCTCATGACCATTGTCTTCAAAACCTTTCGGAATGTCCAAGCCCCATACATCTCTGCCCCTGGATTCTCTCAAGGCAACAAGGATTTAGTCTACGACATGAGCCAAACCCCCTCTGTCACTATCATCTTTGCTTGGCACGCACGAATAAAGTACTTGCCCGCATGCTTCAAGCAGACATTTGAGGAAATGTTCTCTACGGGATTCTGGGAATACAATTCCAAAATTTTCATTCCCAGACCCACACATTTGCTACATCTATTCGCAGTAGAACAAGCGATCCATGCAGATCAGTTATGTCTGCCACATCCGGACATTCCAGGACCAATCGATTGGGATCGTATGATGACAGACTTGGCCAGAGGACTACGCATACAAGAACATCAGCTTGCCACTCAAGTTGTGGAATATTACATCCAACACTCCCAGCAACAAGGGTCTGTCAGGGACGACAGACGCGAGAGAGGGGGGGGTGTTGAGAGCAGTATGGGCACCCAAGGACCGACTAGACAAGGAAGCCAGCAGAGAGAGTCAGAACAAAGTGAAGGAGTAAGTAGACAAAGCAGCCGACGCAAATCTGGCAGATAGGCCCTTCAAATTTCTTCCAAATCAACATCTTTTAACAGTGATTCTTATCACTAACAATCATTGTAAATACCATTTCATATTTTTGTAGCTCCATTTTGTGCAAGCCAAGGAGTCCTTGAGCTTGAGGAGCTTTAGAAGTACCTACATATCAATTTTCCTATTTTTTAGACTCCGTTTAAGCCCTCAAATTGGCCCTGGAACCTAATTTTTAACTAGGCCGGACACTAGGTCTGGACAGGGCCAAAACCTAGTCAAAAACTATAAAAAGAGCTAGAGAGCTCATTTTTGAGATTAGCTTGTAATTGAAACGAACTTGTAAGAGCTTTTTGAAAGTAATCTAAGAACTCCATTGATTCTCACCCTTTGTCTTGCTGTGTGTGCGCGTGTGTGTGTAAGTGTGTGCATGTTTGTGTGCTTCTCACTCACTCACTTGTGCCGCCACTTGCTCGAGGTCTTCATACCATCCTCACGTCTTCCCGGATTGACATTAAAGGAGGTGCTGCTCATCACTGAGCTACACCAAGCTTGAGGAATTAGTATTAGCTAGAAGATGTCCCTAAAAGTGTGTTTAGTACTAGATATGAGCATTATGAGTTTCTGGTGATACTATTCGGTCTCACAAATACTCTTGTCTCTTTCATGAAGCTTTGAATAATGGGGTAATTTGTCGTAGATCTTTTTGGATGATATTATGATATAGGAGATCAAAAGAGAAACACTTGGAGAACTTGAGGACAGTATTCCAAGTGTTATAGGAAAATTTGCTCTTTGCTAAGGAGTCAAAGTGTGAGTTTTTCAAAATAGAATCTACATACCTTGGGCATATAGTCTCCCAAGATAGAATCTAGATGGATCTTGACAAAACACTGCCTATCATGGAATGGCCACATCCCAAGAACCTAGAAGAGTTTCAGATCTTCCTAGGTTTGTCAGGTTCTTATCAAAGATTTATCAAGAACTATACCAAGATTGCTCTTGTAATGATGTAATAACTTAAAAGGAAAGGAGAAACCTCTTATTGGGGAGACAAATAGAAGCAAAGTATTGAAAATTTTAGAGTAGCTATTGCTATGATATAGTGGATCCCAATAAACCCTTTCTGGTTAAGATGCGAGTGGTTTTTCTATGGGAATGGTTCTAGTTCAAGATGATCAACCAATGTCCTTTGAGAGAGAAAAGCTGGAACCAACTCAAAAGAATTACTCCATTTATTAAAAGGACTTGTACACAATTTCCCATGCTTTGAAGAAGGGCCACTATATATATATATATATATATATATATATATATATATATATATATATATATATATATATATATATATATATATATATATATATATATATATATATATATATATGCATACATACATATATACATACATACACACATACATACATACATACATACATACATACATACATCATACATACATACATACATACATACGTACATACATACGTACGTACATACATACGTACGTACATACATACGTACGTACATACATACGTACGTACATACATACGTACGTACATACATACGTACGTACATACATACGTACATACATACATACGTACACACGTACGAACATACGTACACACGTATGCACGTACACACGTACGCACGTATGCACGTACACACGTACGCACGTACACACGTACGCACGTACACACGTACGCACGTACACACGTACGTACGTACACACGTACGTACGCGTGACATACATACATACATACATACATACATAGATACATACATAGATACATACATACATACATACATACATACATACATACATAGATACATACATACATACATACATACATACATACATACATACATACATACATACGTACGTACATACATACGTACGTACATACATACGTACGTACATACATACGTACGTACATACATACGTACGTACATACATACGTACGTACATACATACGTACGTACATACGTATGTACGTACACACGTAGGTACGTACACACGTAGGTACGTACACACGTAGGTACGTACACACATAGGTACGTACACACGTAGGTACGTACACACGTACGTATGTACATACATACAGACATACATACACACACACACAGATATATATATATATATATATATATATATATATATATATATATATATATATATATATATATATATATATATATATATATATATATATATATATATATATATATATATATATGGTGCCAAGCATACAATATTGTTTGATCAAGAGAGCATTAATTGGCTCTGTAATCAAATAGACCTTAAAGGTTGTAAAGCCTGATGAGGAGAGACCCTTAAAGAGTTTCACTATGAGTTTAGGTATAGGGAGAAAAATTTTGATGTGGTGGATGATTCGCTTATATGCATGCCTATGCTCAATGGCTTGACTTTTACTTAGACTACTATTGAGATACTTGAGTCCATTAGAGGGACATGTAGGCTTGATCCTACATATTTGGAGATTTGGGAAGCCATAAAGAAAGGGGATCTTGACATACGCATTTCCAATGAGGATGGAGTATTGAAGGGTACTCAAAAGGGATTCAAGTGGAAGAACTATGGGATCGGTGATGAATAAGTGTTGATAAAGGTAAGGTGTGTGCCCCTACAGATTTGGAGATGAGATGATATATATTGCATGTGTCATGAAACACCTAGTGCAGGACACCTATGAGTTAACAAGACGTATGATCTTGTTAAGAGGCAATTTTACTAGTCGAGAATTGATTTGCTTAGGTGCACAAAACTTCACGTCAATAAAGCTAAGAGATTGAGGATAGGAGGTCTTCTTAACCCATTGGATATCCCCGGTGGGAAGTGGTAGAGTATCTTGATGGATCTTATAGTAGGATTATCTAAGACACAATGAGGGCACAACTCTATCTAGGTGATTGTGGATAGACTAACCAAAACTTCTAGGTTTATTCCAACATGTAGTACAACAAAGACCCCTCAATTTGCTACGTTGTTTGTTGAGGCCTATACCGGTTACATGGTCTTGCATTAGACATTGTTTTAGATCAGCATAAGAATTTTGCTAGCCACCTTTGGAGAGCATTCTTGAAATGGTTGGATACAGACTTAGCATATGGACAAGCATCCACAAACATATGGGAAAATAGAAAGGGTTGACTAGATCGTAGAAGATATGCTTTATGCATATGTGAATGAAAGGAAAAATAATTGGGAAGACTACGTACCTATAGTAGAGTTTGGTTATGCATGGGTTTCAAACCATCCTACCCTTGTTTTGTGGGATAAGGGGTTCCCATGGGCACTATTCCCCTTCACTTGCGCAATTGTTCTTTCAAATCATGCTAGGGAGACTAGGCCTTGGCCAAACTTCCTCTTATTGAAAAGAACTAAGTCATGGAATGGAAACTTACATAAGTAGCATAGAGCTTGATCCTCATTGAGAGATTTTCATGATGCTACATGAAAGAATGAATAAAAACTGAAGTGAATCCCTCCTTATATGAAGTAGAGCGTAAAACATCTTACATGTGGGATAACAAGATCTTGCGTGAGATGTTATGTGAGGATTCCTTGCAAGTCAGATTAAGCAAAAACACGTGGATACATGAGTAGCACATGAATATCTAGATATATTTATGGACAAATATGCATCTATGTAAGTAAGTATGCATGATAGTACATCATGTATATGTATGTGTGGATGCATTTAAGTACACGTGTATGAAAAAATACGTATCTAAATATAAGTGTGCATGTGTGTGGATAAGTACATGTTTTGCACAAATGCATGCATGAGTGCTTGCAAAAGTACATGTATTTATGCATAAACATGCACATGTATAATATCTATGCATATGCGTACTTTTATGAATGCTTGTATATATGTTTGCATGCATGTTAATCTATGTGTGTGCTTGAACGTGCATTTGCATACATGATTATGCATTTGTGTGTATTTACATTTTTTACGAAAGCATAACTATGCACACGTGAGAATGAGGATGCATGTATGTGTGTATGCTTATGTATGCATGAGGGTGTGTGTGTGTGTGGGTCATGGATGCATGTATGTATACGTGCATGCAATACATATATGCATGTAAGTGTATGTGAACGCATGAAGACATGCATGAACATGTGCATGAATATATGCGCTACCCTTTATAAATGTGCATTTTTTCTCTCTCATTGTCTCTCTCTCTATCTCTCTCTCTCTTTCTCTCTCTCTCTATCTCTCTCTTTCTCTCTCTCTCTCTCCACTCTATCTCTCTTCCTCTCCCTTTCTCTTCACATGATCATGTACTTGGAAGTCCTCCCTTTTTGTTCCTTTTCTTTGGCATATTCTTCAATGGGTATTTTTACATGAGATATCTTTAATAGAAGGATAAATGTGTAAGAAGTTATCAATTGAAATACCCAATTGAACACAAATGAAAATTTTTGGTTTTGCTTTTGTGTTTTCTCCATGTGAAATTTATCCCTACTACGTTTACAAAGATGTGCTCATGTCTAGATCATTTTGGCTTTCGTTTTCCTTTCTTAGAACCTATATAATTAGATATATCAAATACAATGTATTGAAGGAGAGGAGATCACAAGCGTATTCTTTCTCTCAACATCTGAGTGCAAGTATACATGCATCATGTGTTGGAGTTTGATATCTGCAGAAGCACACAAACAACACAAGGAAGAAGAAGAAGCTTGGAGCACAACACACAATACTGAATGTATTACCAAGTGAATGTATAGAGGTAAGTGACACATTGGGGTTATAGGCGTATATACAACTTGGGAAAAAAACCTCCTAAAGAGGGAAAAAAGTGCCCTGATAGTCCTAGTGTGTTCGCACACATCACTATCAAAATATATCAACAAATCCCCCCTAGAAGTGATGTGGTGAACAAGAAGCTAGCACTCATGTATAAGGAAGTGCCAAGATATGTGGAAAGAGATCAATCCAGAAAAGGAAGTAAGCCCAAATCTTTGTAGAAAACTTCAAACTTCTCTCAAGGTAGAGCCTTTGTGAAATGATCTCCAATGTTATCCTGTGTGGGCACATATGCAAATATGATCTCCCTAGTAGAGAACCTCTCTTTGACATAATGATAATGCACCTCAATGTGCTTTATGCAAGCATGGAACATAGGGTTTCCTCACAATTGCCACTGCACTCTGACTGTCAGTGAAGATGGTGGTGGAAGAAGATTGTCCAACACCCAAATAAGCCAAAAGGCATCTCAACCACACACATTCAATAGTCACTATGAAAGCTAACCTGTACTCAACCTCACAACTAGAAGTGGCCATAGTAGGTTGCTTCTTGCTCAACCAAGATATGCATGAGCTACCAAGCATTAAGCAAAAACCATTGGTGGACACGAGTATCATAGCAACCACGCCACTCAGAGTCTGAAAAATCATGTAAATGTGGTAATAGTGATCTTCCCTTGGGATAAAAAATCCATGTAGCCGGGTAGGACTCAAGCAGTGAAAGATGCACTTAATCGTCTGCTAATGCTTGACACCTGGGCAATGCATAAACCTACTAATATGAGGGACAAAAAATTGAATATCAGGCTGAGTTATGCATAAGTAAATCAAGCATCCAACAACCTGCTGATAGACAACAACATCAAATGCATCTCAAGCATCATGAAGACTCAACCATAAACCTATTTCCATAGGAGTGGCAATAGGTTTGCAATAGTCAAAGCCAAAATGCTATAATAATGCATCAATATATTTTGTTTGACATAGATATATTCCACCATCAACTTGCATAAACTGAATGCCCAATAATGATGCAAATGCCCCAAATATAACATCTCAAAAGAGGCATGAAAAATAGCCTTAAAATTAGCAATATGCTTCTCATTAGGACCAATGAGCAGCATGTCATCAACATAGACAACAATGATCAGAAGCACATCATTTGCATGCTTGACATATAAGGTGCTCTCAGTTGGAATGTTCTCAAAACCAACCAACACACTTTGTTTTGATGCACTTTTTGCACAAAACAACAGGGTTGAAATACATACACTTCTAAAATGTAGCATTACTCCTTCTCAAAAGATGGTTCAATTAGAGCTACTCATAATTTTCAGCTTGTTCATAGTGATGTCTGTGGTCCTATGTAGACACCTTCTTTTGGGAGTTACCTTTACTTTGTGACTTTTATTGATGATTTTTCCATCTATGCATGGGTATATTGATTGAAAACAAAGTCTGAAGTGTTTATATGATTCAAATAGTTTCTATTTTTTGTTGAAGATTTTTCAGCATTTAAAATGGGCATCGTCCATTCTAATTGATGGAGGAATCCATGTCTTCTTATTTAAATGCATTTCTAGTTGAACATGGAATAAAACATTAGTGTACACTATCATAAACACATCAATGGAATGTAGTTGCTGAAATAAAGAATATATATCTCATGGAGATGGCGAGGTGTATGGTAGAAAATAAAGCTTTACCCCATAGCTTAATAGGTGTTATGTGTGCAACATATGTACTAATAGGTGTTCCACCAAAGCACTGCAGTCTATCACTCTATATGAGGCTTTTCATGGTGGAAAGCCATCTTTTGCTCATATGCATGTCTTTGCTTGTTTGGCATATGCATTAGTGCCTTAACAACAATGTAAGTAGTAAAATGCATTTTTATTGGGTACAATTCAGAAATCGAAGGCCATTGTTTGTATCATCCACAGACTAAACACATTCTGGTTAGTCATGATGTTGTTTTTGTGGAAGATGCAATTCAGCCATTACTTTCATGTACTAAGTAGATATCAATTAGCTCCAAAGATGTGTATGACACTTTTCTACCTCTTTTCATAGGTGGAAAATAAAGTGTTGGTCCAAATGAGGCATTTTCTTAGCCTTTATAGGTTTCATATGATGATGTAGATCATTCCATTTTTGATACAGATTTATGCACTTTTTGATGAGAGGGATAAAATAGAGGAGGCAAAAACTATGCCCAAATGGGTGGTGCAAACTTTGGGAGATAGCAAATTACATGCACCTCTATCATATCGTACCCATTCAAGCTCTCATAGTGCTTCTTTTACATCAAATTATATGCAATGGCTACCTCTAGTCTTTGTGATGAGAATGAACCTGTTTCTTTTGATGAAGCAAAAAACTCAAAAAATTGGATGGTTGTCATGCAATCAAAATATGATGCTATTACGAAGAATGGTACTTGGTCTTTATGTTATCTTCCTCAAGGCAAAAAGGCCATTGGAACTAAATGGGTATACAAGCTGAAGTGAAAGGTTGATGGAAAGTTGATAGGCATAAGGCTAGGCTTGTTGCAAAAGCTTATGCTGAAGAGAGAGGCATTAATTTTGATGAGATCTTTGCTCCAACATGTCAAACAACCACCATTGGTAACATGTCTTTACTATTACAATCCAAAACTTACATTGTGTTATCCCATGAAACATAAAGTTATCTTTAGGATTTTCTTCATAGCTTTTCCTAAACAACTTATGATTTTATCTCTACAATCTTTATGATTTATGAAAGCCTTCATTTACATTGGGATTCCATGAGAACTTCAAATCCTTGAAGATTTTATGTAAGTTTGAAGATGCAATGGTAGACTTGTGAAGCACTTGAATATGGGGAAGTAATCCAAATTTTTCTATTTCTTGCATATAGTTTACCTTGTTATACCTTATTTGGGCTTCTTAGCATAAGATATGGGGTCTTGGGGACTTTTCCCCATGCTAATAGAGTTTCCTTCCTCGAAAATTGCTTGACCGCATATTGAAAATTGTTCTCTTTATTAGAGTTTGAAAGATTTTATTTATTTTCAATGTTTTATCACTCCCCTAAATCAAAAGAACTATTTTAGAGACTTTTGCTTCATTTTCTCCAAGCTTAATGTACAAGTACCCTAAGTTCAAGGTTTGATTCCCATAAATCTGGTGCCCATACCACCAAATTCACTTCAACAATACTATAAGCCTTGACGTCCCATACCATCTGACTTGCACTTCCACTTTTGTAAAGGTAACTTTAGCATTGATCTTGGGATCAATCCTTCTTCTGGTGCAAAGGATTAATTGATTTGACAGTCCGTTTTGTCAATATGAAGAATATAGCAACACCTTTTACCATTTGGAAAATAGTCCCTTTACTTATATCATACATGTAAATGCTATCTTGGGTGTCTTACGACCCTCTAGTTTATCTCTTCTTGAGATCTTCCATTTGCTTGGAAGAATTCTATCTTCATGAACTTAATCTCCCTCTCAATCTAAAAACCCATACACACATATTATTGATAGGCATTCAAAATGTATAACAAAATGACATTGACATCTTCATTGGAAGAGGTGTAGCATGTATAAGGTTCAAAAGCCAAACTCCTCCTTCAAGCATGCAAAAAATCCAATTGGACTTTGGTTCTTACTAATGATGGTGCAAAATTCCATGCATCTTTCTTTTTGTGCATGCAAACTTCCATAATGCATTGGATGCATACTTCATAAACCATGGCCACGATCATACAAAACCAATCTTTCTTTTCTTGAACCATATGAATTTCATGCATAGAGAAAATCATTTCCATGACTAAGTGTAAATGTGACTGACGAAAGCATGCCACTTGAATCTATGCACACATGTACTTATTCATGGGGCAATAATCCCACACAGGAGTTGTTCCAAGAATGAAACATAGTATATAAAGCAAGGATGAAAGTCATATTGATGTCACTCAAGAGGAAGGAGGGATGCTCATGAGCTGATGAAGAGGAAATTAGGCCACAACCACAAAAGAGTTAGTCGATAGAAGCCTTAATCAAAGCCAGAGATGCGATCATGCAGAAGAATGGTTGGAAGTCTCCTGTAGATCAATTCTCTGTCTACTCGCACATACCTAATATTGAGGAAAAGAGATGAAAAAGAAGACGAGGCTGAGCCAAAGAGAAGATTAATGAGGAGACAAAGTAAAGAACCTGAGGAAAAAGCTAAGGAAACTAAAAAGAAAGATCACTTTAAGGAGCGTGTTGCTTCTCAAGAGGCAAAAACGAAAGAAATAAGAGAGGGAAAGAGGCCAGTCAAGCCAATGAAAATTTAAGAACCAAATAAAGAAAAGGAAAAGGAGCAAGAACCTACTCAAAAGATTGAACATATTCAAGAAAATTTTCAAGAGAATGAGAAGAAGAAGAAGAAGAAGAAGAAAACACCAAAGGTTGTATTGATTTTTGAGCTTGAGAAGAAGAATGACCCCAAGGAAATATTAAATGATGTTTTATTGAAGAGCCAAGTGACCATGTTCTTAAAATAGGTTTTTTCCATAGCAAAACCTGAGCTCAAGGATAGTTTCATAAGACTGATAAAGAGAAAGAGATTCCCATTACTTGAGCATGTGGAAATGGGAGAGGCATCTGAAGGCACTCAAGTGATGAATGAAGCTGTGGCCCTGAGTGACTCTTCTGATGATAGAGTTGATGAGATTGCAAGACGTCAAGCAAACAGGAATTCTTTAGGACCAATTATACTTGATGATGAGACAAGAAGATCCAAGAATGAGCATACTAGGAACTTTTGGGCAAGAGGGACTCCAGAAATGAAAGTAAAATTTGGAAATGATGAACATTCATGTTTAGCTTTGGGCTTGATTGACTCAGGGTTAGAGATAAATGTGATATCAAAGAAGTTTTATGACCAGTTTAGGACCACAGATAATGGCTCTAAAGCTTTGCTGGGAGCATGTGCCTTTGTACCTATGACAATTGGGGGAGTTTATGAGAAATTCCACTTCTTTGTCTAGGATCACTTTTCATACGAGGCTATTCTTAGGCAACCTTTCATAGCCAAAATGTGGATGAAAAAAACAGTGATGGATGATGGATCTATCTATTCGAGTTTGAGGTCTGCAGAAGCACGTGAACAACACAAGGAAGAAAAAGAAGTTTGACGCACAACACACAATAGATAATGTATTACCAAGAGAATGCACAAAGATAAGTAAACCATTAGGGCTATAGGCATATTTACAAACCCCAAAAAAAAAACCTCCTAAAGAGGGAAAAAGTGCCCCCGTGGTTCAAGTGTGTTCACACACATCACTAGCTAAATATATCATCAAATCCCCTTGGGAGTGATGCAGTGAACAAGGAGCTGACACTCATGTATATGGACATGCCAAGATATGTGGAATCAATCCACAAAAGGAAGTAAGCCCAAAGCTTTGCACAAAGCTTCAAACTTCTCCCTAGGCAGAGCCTTTGTGAAAAGGTATGAAAAGTTCTCCTCTATGGGCACATATGCCAAATTGATCTCTCCAATAGAGAACTTCTCCCTGACATAATGATAGTGCACCTCAATGTGCTTAGTGCGGCATGGAACACAGGGTTCCTCGCAATTGCCAGTGTGCCCTAACTGTCAGTGAAGATGGTGGTGGTAGAAGACTAACCAACACCCAAATCAGCCATAAAGCATCTAAGCCACACACACTCAATAGCTGCTGTGAAAGCTTCCCTATACTCAGCCTCACAACTAGAAGTGGCCACAATAGCCTGCTTCTTGCTCAACCATGATATGCATGAGCTACTAAGCATGAAACAAAAACTAGTGGTGGATACACGAGTTTCATAACAACCAGCCCAATCAGACTCAGAGAAAGCATGCAAGTCTAGTGCTAGTGATCCCCCCTTGGGATAAAATAGTCCAAGTAGTCAGGTACCATTTAAGTGGCGAAAGGTGTGCTTAACCACTACCAATGCTTGACACTTGGGTAATGCATAAACCTACTCAACTGTGAGATAAAAGACTGAATATCTGGCCGAGTAATGTATAAGTAAATCAAGCAACCAACAACCTACTCATAGAGAACAACATCAAATGCATCTCCAACATCATGAAGGGTATTCCATCTACTCCATGGGTGATCTGTATTGAGGGTATGAGCAAGTTCATTTGGCAATTGAGAGTAGAGACATTAGGATGATGAAGTCTCCATTGGGCCTTGTACACACGTGTACTTTGCTACAGGGAGTGACAAATCTATAGCTCACATGATGAATGCCATGAATATGGTCCTATGAGACTTCATACCTTCAATGACTATGACTTTTATCAATGATATTATGATAAAATGATGTGAGGAAAGAGTGAGAGATGAGAGTAAAGATGCTTCTAATTGCAAGGAGTTTGTTAGCGACCATATCTCTAACTATGAGAAAATTTTTGAGATATTCAAAGAGGTGGGGCTAATATTTTCTCTAGAGAGATCTGTTTTTGGAGTCGACTAGGTTCTCATTTTAGGACATTTGTGTGGACATTATGGCTGCAAGCCATACCCAAAAAAAGTTGAGGCCATTGGTAGGATTTTTGAGGTGTGTCGAAATGTCAGTGAGGTAAGGAGGTTCTTGGGAGCCTGTGTCTTCTAGGTGATCTGGATTCCTCACTCCAATCATGTTGCAAACCCTCTATATGATCTGTTGTGAAAGAGAAAGAAGCTTTTTTTGGAAAAAAAACAGTCAAGGGCGATGCATAAATTGAAACAACTGCTAATTGAAGCCTCGATTCTAAAGCATGTTGATTATTCGGATCCAAAGCCTATCATTTTGACTATTGATACTAGTCCTATTGGTATAGGTTGGGTCATAGGACAAGATGATCATGAGGGGTAGAGTACATAGTTTGCTTTCGTATAAAGATTTTACATGACACTCAAAGAAACTATCCACAGATAAAGATAGAGTTATGGGGATTAGTGATTGCTATAGAAACTCATAAAGAGGATTTCATTGAAGCGAATATTGTAGGTGAGATTGAATGTCTTCCACTGATCATTATGATAACAAACTGCTCTTCTTCAGATATTATGATGCTTAGGTGGATCTCATATGTGAAGTTTATCAATCCGGCTTTTGTTCACATAGTTGGAAAGCTGATTACCGTTGTTGATATGCTTTCAAGAGAAAAATTTGATGATGAATCTAATGAAAATGATGAGATAGAAAGAGAAATAAACATGATGAGATATGATCCAATAGTGTATGTTTATGAGTGATTTTGTGAGAATGAGGAGGGAGGGAGAGAGAGAGAGAGAGAGAGAGAGAGAGAGAGAGAGAGAGAGAGAGAGAGAGAGAGAGAGAGAGAGAGAGAGAGAGAGAGAGAGAGAGAGAGAGAGAGAGAGAGAGAGAGAGAGAGAGAGAGAGAGAGAGAGAGAGAGAGAGAGAGAGAGAGAGAATAGGCAACACATATGAGTAGGAGTGGCTATGGTGCTGAGAAGATCATGCATGAAGTGATGCAGAGTAGTGTCTTCTTAAAAGGGTCTTTCCCCATTTCTCACGAGTAGGGAAGAGGATGCAAAAACATTTTGGAGAAAGAAATGGAGCAAAAGCATTGCTTCGTCATTGATAATTTTGGACACCATAGCTGAGCGCAATCTATGCTTCCTCTCTTACGAGGGGCACATGGAGCCTCGACGACCTGAGCTTCAGCCAAAACTAACGCTTTTTGCCAGCTTGGCAGTGCCATTAGATGAATTTAATGGTAAGGAGTGGGGTGACCCAAATGGAATGTCACCCACTAATCTTTCTGTTTGGGTCATCGAAGCATGAAAGTATATGCCAATTGTTGGAGCTAGATGTCTGCGGAAGCACGCGAACAACACAAGGAAGAAGAAGAAGCTTGGAGCACAAACACACAATACTGAATGTATTACTAGAGAATGTACAAAGATAAGTAGCCCATTAGGGCAATAGGCATATATACAAGCCGGGGGAAAAAAACCTCCTAAAGAGGGAAAAAAGTGCCCCAGCAGTCCTAGTGTGTTCACACACATCACTACCTAAATATATCAACAAATCCCCCCTAGGAGTGATGCGGTGAACAAGGAGCTGGCACTCATGTATAAGGAAGTGCCAAGGTATGTGGAAATCACTCCACAAAAGGAAGTAAGCCCAAAGCTTTGCGGAAAGCTTCAAACTTCTCCCTAGGCAGAGCCTTCGTGAAAAGGTATGCAATGTTCTCCTACGTGGGCACATATGCCAAGCTGATCTCCCCAGTAGAGAACCTCTCCCTGACATAGTGATAATGCACCTCAATGTGCTTAGTGCGAGCATGGAACACAGGGTTCCTCGCAACTGCCAATGCGCTCTGACTGTCAGTGAAGATGGTGGTGGCAGAAGACTGGCCAACACCCAAATCATCCATAAGGTGTCTGAGCCACACACACTCAACAGTTGCTATGAAAACTGTCCAATACTCAGCCTCATAACTTGAAGTGGCCACAATAGGCTGCTTCTCGCTCAACCAAGATATACATGAGCTACCAAGCATGAAGCAAAAACCACTGGTGGACATACGAGTGTCATAGCAACCAGCCCAATCTGAGTAAGAAAAAGCATGCAAATCTGGCGGTAGTGATCCCCCCTTGGGATAAAACAACCCAAGTAGCCGAGTACCCATCAAGTAGCGAAAGATGCACTTAACCGCCTTCCAATACATGATTCCTGGGCAATGCATAAACCTGCTCATCTATGAGACAACAAACTGAATATCTGGCCTAGTAATGCATAAATAAATCCAGCATCCAACAACCTACTGATAGATAACAACATCAAATGCATCTCCAGCATCATGAAGACTCAATCGTAAATCTGTCTCCATAGGAGTGGCAATAGGCTTACAGTCTTCAAGGCCAAAACGCTACAATAATGTGTCAATATATTTCGTTTGACACAAAGCCATTCCACCATCAAATTGCATAAACTAAATGCCCAAATAGTGATGCAAATGCCCCAAATCAGACATCTCAAATGAGGCATGCAAATCATCCTTGAAATCAGCAATATGCTTCTCAATAGGACCAGTGACCTGCATGTCGTCAACATAGACAACAATGATCAGAAGCACATCATTAGCACGCTTAACATATAAGGTGCTTTCAGTTGGACTGTTCTCAAAACCATGTGCAACCAGATAGGCATGTATCTTCTCATACCAAGCACGTGGTGCTTGCTTTAAACCATATAATGCCTTCTTTAACCTGCACACCTGGTTTTCATGCCCTTTCTGCACAAAGCCATGGGGCTGAAAAACATACACTTCTTCATGCAAGTCACCATTCAGAAATGCTGTTTTAATGTCCAAGTGATGTACATTCCAACCATGATGGGCTGCAAGTACACAAATGCTCCGAACAGTAGTCATACGGCATGCAGGTGCAAAGGTCTCATCAAAATCAATGCCTCTTTCTTGTGCATAACCCTTTGCAACAAGCCTAGCCTTATACCTATCAACTGTACCATCAGGTTTATGCTTCAGCTTATATACCCACTTATTGCCAATGGCCTTCTTGCCAGGAGGCAAGTCACATAAAGACCATGTACCGTTCTTCATTATAGCATCATATTCAGATTGCATAGCAGCCATCCAATTTTCTGAATTCTGTGCTTCATCAAAAGAAATAGGCTTATTCTCATCACAGAGACTAGACACAGCCATAGCATAGCAATCTGATGCAAAGGAGGCACTATGAGAGCCTGAACGAGTACGATATGACAAAGGTGCATCTAATTTGCTGTCACGCAAAGTCTGCACCAGCCATTTTGGCATAGTTTTTGCCTGCTCAATATCAGCTCTCTAATCAACAAGTGCATCATGTAAATCTGCATCAGAAATGGAATGATCTGCATCACCATATGAAACCTGCAAAGGCTGAGAAGTTGCCTCATTAGGACCAGCACTAGACTATCCACCTGTAAAAAGAGGCATCAAAGTATCATACATCTCTTTGGAGCTAACAAATGTCTCCTTAGTACATGAAAGCAATGGCTGAATAGCATCTTCCACAAAGACAACATCACAACTAACCAGAATGCATTTAGTCTATGGATGATACAGACGATAGCCTTTACTTTCAGAACTGTACCCAACAAAAATACATTTTACTGCCTTATCATCCAATTTTCTACGATGTTGTTCAGGCACTAGTGCATATGCCAAACAACCAAAAACATGCAGAAGAGCAACAGATGGCTTGCGGTCATGCGAAGCCTCATATGGAGTGATAGACTGCAGCACTTTAGTGGGACACCTATTTAGTACATATGCTGCACACATGACAGCCTCAAGCCAGAAACTATGTGGTAAAGCTTGACTTTTGACCATGCACCTCGCCATCTCCATGAGTGACCTGTTATTTCGTTCAGCAACTCCATTCTCTTGAGGTGTATAAGGCACTGTACACTGGTGTTTTATCCCACGTTTAGCCAGAAATGCATTAAAATCAGAAGACATATATTCCCCCCCTCGATCAGAATGGAGGGTGCCCATTTTACATGCTGACAGATTTTCAGCCAAAACCAAAAACTGTTTAAAGCACATGAACACTTTGGACTTTGCTTTGAGTGGATATACCCATGCATGCCTGGAAAAATCATCAATGAAAGTCACGAAGTAAAGGTAATTTCCAAAAGAGGGTGTCTGCATAGGACCACAGACATCACTATGTACAAGCTACAATTTCTGTGTAGCCCAAACTGAACCATCTTTTGGAAAGGAGGAACGCTGCATTTTGCCCAAAATACAGCCTTCACAAACATGTTTTCCAGGTGACTCAAGTTTGGGCAAAGAGGACACCATTTCATATTTCTGCAAGCGTAGCAAACTAGCAAAATTTAGATGACCAAAGCGTGCATGCCAAAGCTTTGCATCTGACATGGCCTGAGAATCATTTACTGCACATGCCAAATCATTTACTGATCTTTCACAGTCTATGAGCTTATACAGCCCATGACATAAAATGCCAGAAGCAATAATCACATCGCCATTTGACAGATCATGAACTGTACACCTATCATCAACAAATTTCACAACCAAGCCAATCTTGGCTAAGGCAGAAACTGATAACAAGTTCTCCTTGATCCCTAGCACAAATAAAGCATCTGACAAAGTGAAAGAACTACCATCAGCAGTAGTCAAAATGATCTTACCAACTCCCATAACAGGGTAAGAGGAGTTGTTGGTGCATGTAACAATATTCCCTGTAGGGGCAGGCTCAAGTGAAGCGAAGAAACTGCGCTATGAGGTAATATGTTTGGTTTCCCCACTGTCACAATACCAAACATCTGAGTCTACTGCAAACATGCACTGATCATGAGAAGATGGGTCAAAACTGCAGATAGTAGTAAACGCCCATTCTTCTTGCTGCACAAGATTTGCAGACTCTGTTTTTGGTGTAGAGGCCTCTGCAACAACCATTCCAGCCTCTTTCTTCTTTTCCTCTTTAGCAGCCAGTTTTGGACAGTTCTTTATGATATGATCATTCCCTTTACAGTACTTACAAAACAATTTCTGCTTTTCTGATTTCTTCTCATCTTTATCTTCCTTCTTCGAATATGCAGAATTAGCAGATTTCTGCTTAGTAGTTGAAGAGCTCCATTTTCCTTTGCCCTTCTGACTAGCCAGGAAAGCTTGATCTGCAACTCGCATAATGGACCTATTTTGCCTAGACTGATCTTCCTGCAACAAAACAGAGACTAACTCCTCAAATGATAAGGCATTTGGATTGCCTTTCATCATCAATCGAAGAGTAGAAGCAAAACTCTGATATGAATCAGGAAGACCATTCAGAACGGTCTGCACAAATGAGCTATCTGGTATAACCTCATCAACAAAAATCAACTGTTCCTTCAAGTCTTTGATCTTTGTTAGGAAACTGTCCATAGAATCACCTTCATTCATGTGCTCACTCTCCAACTATTTTCAGAGGTAAGCAACACGAGCCTCATTCCTAGCTTGGTACAATGTCGTAAGTGTATCCCAAGCATCCTTAGCTATTCTGCAAGAGCGAATGCGAGGAATAATGGCACGTTTGACAAACAAAGCTATCAATGCATGTGCATGGGCATCTCTGCCATCCCAGCAAATCTGCTCTGCAGTAGGTGTAGCAGAAACAACAGCACGAACAGGAATCTGCGGAATATCATCTTCGACACCATCTTCATCAGCTCAAGCACTTGTATTTGCAGTACCTGTAGTCAGAGGTGTAACAAGAGGTCTTTCAACACCCTACACAATGTTTCACAATCCTTTTGCAACCAATACATGTCACATCATATAAGCCCATAATGGGTAGTTGGTACCATCCAACTTATCCTCAACAGCCAACATACGGAATACATCACTGCTTTCAACCATGGCCGGTGACTAAAATACCTTGATGCAAAAAATTGACTGTATCTCAGAAAGTCAAACATATTTGCCCAGACGAGTTCTGCTAGAACTGTAGCAGACTTCGAGATGCTTATACTGGCGAACAGAAACTGGTATATACCTTTGGCACAAAAAGACAAAATAGCTTGCATAAGCACTGCAATAGTGCATTCGGAGGCCGAAACGAGCTCAGACCATGATTTCCGCACCGCATAGCGAAGCTGTTTTGATCTCTGAAACACCCTGAGTATGCTCACCAAATTTCGTGCGAATCTGAGACTGCAAACGGAGGAGTGTCGACGGCGCCCTAGATGAAACGACGACCTACTCTGATACCAATTGTTGGAGATAGATGTCTACGGAAGCACGTGAACAACACAAGGAAGAAGAAGAAGCTTGGAGCACAAACACACAATACTGAATGTATTACTAGAGAATGTACAAAGATAAGTAGCCCATTAGGGCAATAGGCGTATATACAAGCCGGGGAAAAAAACCTCCTAAAGAGGGAAAAAAGTGCCCCGGCAGTCCTAGTGTGTTCACACACATCACTACCTAAATATATCAACATCAATTTATCATTCACCCTACTATCGAGCCATTTTAAGTGCACTGCCAACCATCTTCAATGCAGCACACTTAAATCACATTTAAATATAAATCATCGCCCAATATGTCATGTTTAAATATAAATCATGGTGCAATATAAATCACATTTAGATATAAATCATGGATCATTATATTATAGATCTTCTACTTTTTCGCATTTTCATGGTGCAATATTTCGATATGATTCTTGTGTATCGATGAATACATTATATAAAAAATAAACATTAGTATCTATCGACGAATAGAAATGATCAACATATAAAATTATTTAGAGTCGACCAATGGATCTTTTTCAACGCGTCTTGAATAGAATGTCAATGGAATAGTTTGCAATTAATCTCATCATACATAGATATCATTTGTAGTCAATGTGTGAACTTTGTAAACAAAAAAGAGAGGTTTTTTTTGTTTTGGTTCAACTCATTTAGTCATTGTCATGTGCCTCTAAGTTCGATCACCTAAAGTTCGGTGACCGTGATACATGTGCCCATAATTCTGGTGAACAAAGTTGATCTTAAAAGTGTAATCGGATCACCCGAAAAAACATGCATGTGCCCTCCCTATCTTTCACTCTCTCTCCATTGTCATGTAGCATGCCGTGTGTGTTTTCCCTTCTCTCTCTCTCTCTCTCCATATGCAATCATTCATTTAAAGCGAGAATCGCATAGTGTATGACATCAAAATAGATCCATAACGGATGATGTGTATGAAATTAGAAAGATATCTAATGATTTAGCTTAAATGAATTGCAAGGTGGAAGATGACGATATGGTATTAGTTATGCGGAATGGTCTAGGACTGCAATACAAGAGTTTAGACACTTCTATCTTAGTAAGAGGCACTATCCCAGATTTTGGCGAGCTAGTAGCAATTTGCATGACAGAAGAAGTAAAGCTTGGATTGAATGCATCGAGAAGTGGCAACTCAAGAGATCATGCATTCTTTCACCATCAATGAAGAGGTTCTATCCTCGGTTGTTCAATCCCTAGAAATCCAAACACAATGGATATGCCAATAGGTAGAGGAAGATCAAACTCAAGAGGTAGAGGAAGATCACAGGCACGTGGGAACTTTTACCATTGCAAAAAATATGGTCATTTTGAGAAAGATTGCTATCATAAGCACAATATCCAAAGAGGAAGAAGTAGAGGCCGTTATGCATCACATGGAAACTTCTATGCTGAAGGTTCATATAGAGATTATGGCAGAGATAATATGTGTGCAATGGAGCATGTGTTAAACAACATGTCTAAACCTAGAAATGATATGAATCAGTACATAGACTATGGTTGCACAAATCATATGACAAGCATAGGAGACTAGTTTGAGTCTAAGGATCCTTTCAAGTCTAAAGAATATCTAGAAATTGGTGATGATACTTTACACCTCATTTGTACCGCTAGTACAAAAGAATGGTGTTATAAACACACTAAGTGAAGTTTTACATGTGCCTAGCATTACAAAGAACTTAGTTTCGGTTGGGCAGCTTGTGGATCAAGACATGGAAGTAATTTTCAATAAACATGGTTGTTTCATACATGATTTCAAGTATGGAAAAAGAGGGAAATTGTTTGGTCATGAAAAGAAAATGGGTAGATTGTTCACATTTGACATGGGCACACCTCTTTTCAGAATATGTATGCCAAGAATAGTGAACACTTAGATATAGCTGAATTGTGGCATAAAAGAATTGGTCATATCAACTTGAGGAAATTCAATTCTATGGAGAAGCAAACATTAGTACGTGGTCTACCAAGATTTGATCGTTTAAATTTTGAGAGGATATGTGAAGCATGCACGGTTGGCAAACATCAACGAATGAAGTTTCCAAGAAGAGAAATGCATAGGAAGAGACCTCTAGAGTTGATCCATACTGATGTCGTTGGACCTGTTAGAACAAAATCAATTGGTGGTTCACTTTATTTTTTGATATTCATTGACGATTATAGTTGATACACATGCATATATTTTTGAAGCATAAAAGTGAACTTTTTGAATGCTTTTTCAAATAGAAATGCTTATGATCATATTCAAGGGGAGAATATATTTCAAAGGAATTTGATCAATATCTTAGTGATCAAAGAATCAAAAGGTTATTGTCTTATAGATATACACCACAACAAAATGGTGTTGGAGAACGCAAGAATCGTGTGATTGAAGAAGATGGTAGAACCATGTTAAATGAAAAGAGCATGCTAGATATATTTTGGGCAAAAGCTTATCATACAGTCGTACATGTCATGAATAAAGATCCAATATGAATGGCTCATGATTTGACTCCTTATGAGAGGCTATGGAAGCATAAGCCAAATGTGAGCTATCTACGAGTCTTTGGGAGTATTTGTTATGCACACATGCCTAGTCGATTGAGACATAAGTTTGAGGCTAAATCTAAAAAGTGAATATTTGTTGGATACACAAAAGAGAAAAAAGGATATAGATGCTACAATCATGTTACAAAAGAATGTATAATGAGCAGAGATGTTATATTCAATGAGAATGCATCATGGTATGCACCCAAAGACATGGTTGTGATAGAGAATGATTTGAATGACTCTATGCATAATGTTCATGATGAGCCAAAAACAAATCGTAGACATTTTGACCATGAAGAAAGCCAAGACTATGGTTCATATGAGTTTCCTACGCCTGAAACATCATGGAGTGAAAATGCAAAAGACTATGCAAGGAGAAAGGGAAAGAAAAGATGAGAGATTACATGTCTAATTCGGATATTGATGATGAGATAATTACACCTGGCATGTTGAAAAATAAGAAGGAGAAGTATGTTCTTCCACATGCAAGGAAAGAGACATGTTTAAGATCAGATGAGGAAACATCTGTGAGACGATCAATGAGAGTAAGGCATCATTTGGATAAAGTGAATCTATACATAAGTCTATAAAGCTTCATTATGCATACATGATAGAGAGAATCAAGCATGACAACCAAAGAATTTTCATGATGCATCACAAAGTGAAGATTGGTGCAAAGCAATGGATGATAAGATGAATGCATTAAAGAAGAATGATACATGGGAATTAGTGACATTTTCACCGAATAAGAAAGCTATTGGATGCAAATGGGTATACAAAGTGAATTGCAAAAGTGATGGTTTCATGGAGAGATTCAAAGCATGTCTAGTTGCAAAATGATATGCACAAGTATATGCATTGGATTATGATGAAATGTTTAGCCCAGTGGTGAAAATGACAATGGTGAGAAGTGTGATTGCATGTGCTGCTATGAACAATTGGAAATTGTATCAAATGGATGTTAAGAATGCATTCTTGAATGGAAAATTACATGAGGAAGTCTATATGCAGCAAGCCGAAGGTTATGTGCATCCAAAGTATCTTGACTATGTATGCAAGTTAAAGAAAGCGCTTTATGGATTGAAACAAGCACCAAGAGCATGGTGTGAATGATTCACTAAGAAGTTATTGGATCTAAAATTTATGCAATCGAAGGCTGATTATTCACTATTTGTATGGAATTAAGGAAGCAAAACAATTCTATTAGTAATTTATGTCGATGATTTGATCATTACTAGCAGTGATGAGAAGAGGATTGCTAATTTGAAAAAAGCAACTCAAATCTAAATTTCTAATGTCGGATTTGGGAGAGCTGAAATACTTTTTGGGAATTGAAGTAATTTCAATGCAAGAGGGAATTTGGATGATACAACGTAATTATATGGTAGAAATGCTTTAGAGATTTGGTACGAATGCTTGCAAATCTATTGATATGCCACTTGATGCTAATGCTAAGCTTATGGATAATGGGAAATACTTGCATGATGCAAATGTGTATAGGAAGATGGTTGGAAGTTTGATTTGTGTAACAAAGATAAAATCGGATTTGAGTTTTGCAATTGGATTCCTGAGTCAGTTTATGCATAAACCATGTACAATGCACTTGAATGCAGTGAGACATATATTGCGATATGTGAAAGGAACTTGTAATTTTGGCTTGTTTTATGAGAGAAAAGTTCAGCCATATATATGTGCATACACAGAGGCAGATTGGGCAGGAAATGTCATGGATCAAAGGTCAACGAGTGGATTTTCATTCTCTCTTGGAAGTGCAACCATGTCTTGCAGTATCAAGAAGCAACCAACCGAAGTTGAATATAGAGGTGTTACTCAAGCCGTTTGTGAAGCAACATGGATTAAATACCTACTTGAAGACATGTGAGTCTATATCGATAGAAAAGTGGTCATCTATTGTGACAATGTGAGCAGCATCATGTCATCAAAGAATCCAGTTTATCGTGCGAGATCGAAACACATCAAAGTTCATTATCACTTTGTCCATGAGAAGGTCATTCAAGGAGAAGTGGGGCTGATTCATATCAGCACTCGAGAACCAGTTGTGGATATCTTCACCAAAGCTCTTCCCAAAGACAAGTTCATCTACTTTAGAGAAGCTTTAAGAATTAGAAAGCTTTAGTTTGTATTTAGAATTCATTTCATGTTGATTTCATCTTGTATGGACATATGTATTTCATCTCATGCTTCTGATGTGAGACTCATTCAATTCATCTGGAGTCTGGACTCAACATACAAAATTTATTGACACACATATAGAAGGAAGGAAGATTGTATGTGCACTCCGAAAGGACGTTCATCGACGGTAGATCCAATCTGGGACAGCAATAAGACATTTTATGAGAATCTTTGAAAGATTTTGCGAAGGCTCTTGATACCTTGAACAAAAAACAAAGGGCCATTCCGATGGATCATGGCAATGAAAATTGAATCCCTCTTTATTCAAAGAATACACTGTGACTAGTGGTTGATGCTTTGAATTTCAAGGAGGAAGTCCTGAGTTCAAATCCTGGTTGGACATATCCATGAATTCCCAAAGATAAGTGTCCATGAGTTCCCCAAAATGAGTGCCTCTACCTTAAGAGATCCGATGTGTGTGTCTTTCCAATTCATTGTACTCTCCAATTCATTGTACTCTCCAAATACACTGTGTCAGCTGCGACAGTACAAACGTGCACCTGATAAGACAAGAAAGGAAGTTGACGAGAGTGTAGCTTCCCCTCAAGTTCTTCATTAGAGTTTCTGCATCCTCGCGCATCCTTCCTTGCATGATATTACTGTGTCTGTCACGTATGAGAATGGCTGGACGGAGAGACAAGAAATGACGCCGTCAGACAGAAAGAGAAAAAGGGATCTGTCCTGCAAGTTTCTCATGTTGGACTCGCGTGGGTGGACTCAGCATCCCCACAGTACACAGTGTCAGATACAACAGCGCGTTTGCTCGCGTACCTTGTGTTATGCTTTTTAAAAAGGTTAACACTTGAGGGATGGAAAAGCTGTATGAAAGAAGAGAAGGTGGTGATTATAAAGTCAGCCTTTGAGAATTTTGGAAGAACAAATGTACGTATTAAGGGCAGCCAAGGGTTTCCTTCTATTTTCTACATTCAACGGTTCATGTTGAGAGCACGGACTGTACTCTAATCATGTTGAGGGCATGTGGTGTAGTCTAACAACTTGAGATTCTAATTCACAAATTATCAAAACGGGTTACAAAAGAGTTTAATAAAGATATCCAGCGCCTTTTCATCTTGTCCTTTTGAAGCACAAATGTCAATTATTTTTGGTGAAAATGGAAAACACTTACGATTCTTTTTTTTTATTGAGGTTAAGCAAGTGTCTACTCCCTCAAGCTTTAACTTTGAAAGAACAACTGTACATATGAATGGCATAGTACCCACGCGAGGTTTGAGGTTAAGCAAGTGTCTACTCCCTCAAGCTTTAACTTTGAAAGAACAATTGTACATATGAATGGGCATAGTACCCATGCGACCCCTGTATCCCACAAAGCACGAGTTAGACAAGATCAAAACTGATTACAACTGGTTTAGACTGGCCAAATCCATTACATATCCAACTCGGGGGTTGAACACAAGACCTTTGCCTCAAGAGGCTAGTGCTTAACCAACCCACCTAAGGGACATAGATGCTGACTCTTGATTCTCTTATCTAGGAGTGCAATGGATTTCTCCAGAGAGGGTACCTTGGATGTGTTATTCAAGTTATATGAACATCTATCTCTCTTTCCTAAATTTTCTATAGGGCCTTCCCTTTGTAGTGTTTCGGAGGGTGGTTGAGCATCCCACCACATCATCAAGACTAGCCATCACCAAGACTAGCTTGTTGCTAGGAGACCTTCAAATTTAGTTGGGACGCCTTTCAAATAGTATTGTGAATTCTTTTTCTCATGAGGCACAAGACAATGATGTGCTCAATGGCCTCCTCTCACTCAAAGCACTCTTACAAGAAATGGGCTTTCTCTATGCTTTACTGGCTATAACATTCATCCAAATGTCGTGCTAAAGGAATGGCACAAGAATGAATGATTTCTTCATCTAAATTGTAGGCCATTAGATGCTCTCAAACTTAAGACACAAATTTATCTATGATTATTGTGTTTCCCGTTTGTGATTGAGCTTGATGTGTAAGTTATTTTGTATTTTTATTCTCAAGATGTCTTCAATCATGTTCTCATTCTCCTACATAAGTCCTTTTGAATGGGAACACTTCTATAATCTAGAAGCCTTAACTCTTTCCTTCCCCACTTAAAAAGGTTTTATGTAAAGGAGACACCAACCCATGCAGTTTAATCTACGGCTAATGTATATGACCTCTTCTCTTATCTTCTCATTTCTTTAATAGTTCCAAAAGCTTTTCCATTTACAAAATCCCTTGGATCATTTCCTTTCAGCCTCGTACTCTATTGATAATGAGCACCCCATAGTTGTTTTGTTTGACATTTGATGCCCACTGCCACTCATTATTCCAATTACAATGCCCTTTATCTTATTCCAAACTTTCTATAGCGATATCACTAGCTCTAAACCTCTAGAGAGTATAATAATGAAGGTAGAGAGAAGTGTATTGAGATCATAGTTGTTTTTACTAGGAGAGCCTTAGGGAAAGACATTGTTTCCAGCCAAGAGCTCATTAAAAAAAAATTATTGTTGCAAGCAGAATAATGATAGAATTGATAGTTTCAGGGTCTCTATGTTCACGGGTTTTCATTGTTGGAGTTTGAGGTCTACAGATGCACATGAACAACACAAGGAGGAAGAAAAAGCTTGGAGCACAACACAATATATAGTTTATTACCAAGCAAATGTACAAAGATTGATGAGACGTCACGGTTATAGGCATATATACAAGCCGGGGTAAGGAAAACCTCCTAAAGAGGGAAAAAGTGTTCCAACCATCCTAAGTGACTTAGTCTTTCTATCTCTCTATCTGACTATTTATCTATCTTTCTATCTCTCTATATGTGTATCTATTCACTAGCAAAGTATATCAACAAATCTCCCCTTGGAGTGATGCATTGAACAAGGAGCTGGCACTCATGTATAAGGAAGTGCCAATATATGTGGAAAGAGATCAATACACAAAAGGAAGTAAACCCAAAAGGAAAGGCATTGTTTCCAACCAAGAGCTCATAATGAAAAAAACTGTATTATTGCAAGTGGAATCATAGAATCATATTATCATTGTATCATAGAATCATAGTTTCTGTGTTCATGGGTTGTAATGAAGTTCTTTTCAACACATAATAAAATCAATCCTAAATCCATAATTTCATTGTCAAAGCCTCAATTCAATAATAATTGCTTTTTCTTGTGCATAGTAGTGAACTTAAGCTCCATATTTATTATCTACATGCTTCATCTACATGCTTCCAACGACTCTGAAACCACCACTTGGCTATCAATTTTGGGAAGTGTGCAAAGAAGAATGAACTGCTACCAGAAATTATGTGGGCAATACAATCTCCTTTTTGTAGATAAAGTTGGATGGGTAAAGCCTCACGGATTTTTACAATTAACATATCATTGAGAGGATGATATTATTTATTTTGTGGATATGGAGAATGTTATTATCCGAACTATTTTCTTTATATTTTCTCTTATTTTGGCACTTGTAATGTAATTCTAGCACAATGTATCCACTTGAGGAGGCTGTAACCTCTCTTATTATTTCTCTATCTTCCAAATCCAATGCTTATGAAATTTTTTATCACTCTATAAGATTTCTTTTAAATAACTTACAAACAAAAATCAAAAGGATTTGAAAGAAAGAAAAATTTCAGTGTTTGCATAGATCTATCAATATTCCTTTTGAGGGTCCTACTAGCTTTGGGCTATAGAGTGGTGAAAAAACACCATTCAAGATATTTAATTAACACAAAATCCTTATTTAAAATCAAGAACATGGAGGTTCAGATAACATCCCCACAGTACATAGTATCAGATACAACAGTGAGTTTGCCAACAGTATAAAATACAATGGTGAGTTTGTTCGCATACCTTGAGTCATGCTTTTTTCTTTTAAATGGAGGTTTTGCAAGTGCCTTCTCACCCGACCTTTAACTTTGAAAGAACAAGAATACAAGTAAATGTGTGTAGTACCTGCGAGACCCCTCATATCTCACAAAGCAAGGGTTAGACAAAGTTACAACTCGTTAGAACTAGTTTAAATTGCTCAAAGCCATTACATGTCTTGCTCGAGGGTTGAACACAAGACTTCTACCTCAAGAGACAACTGCCAAACCAACCCAAATATAAGGATGTGGACTTGAGTCATCCATTTTAAAAAGGTTAACACTTGAGGGATGGAAAGTTGTATGAAAGAAGAGAAGATGGTGCATCAGAAAGTCAGCCTTTGAGAAATATGGAAGAACAAATGTACGTATTGAGGGCAGTGGAAGGTTTAACTCTATCTTCTACATTCAAAGGTTCATGTTTAGAGTATGTGGGTTCATGTTGAGGTATGTGGTGTAGTGTAGTTCATGTTGAGGATATGCGGTGTAGTATAACAACTTGACCTTCTAATTTGAAAGTCTTAGAGTTCAAGACTCGTTAAGGCAAATCATCAAAACGAGTTACAAAAGAGTCAATCCTCGTGGTGGAAATGGAAAACACTTATGATTTTTTTTTTGGGAGGTTTGGCAAGCACATGCTCCTCCGATCTTTAACTTAAAAAAAACAAATGCATAGATGAATGGGCATAATACCCACGAGACCCTCCGTATCCCACAAAGTAGGGGTTAGACAAAGTCACAACTCATTTAGACTGGCCAAATCCATTACATGCATAGCCGGGGGGTTGAACACAAGACCTCTACCTCAAGATACTAGTGCTTAACCAACCCACCTATGGGACATGGACGTTGACTCTTGATTCTCTTATCTAAGAGTGCAATGGATTTCTCAAAGAGAGGATTCCTTGGATGTTTTATTCAAGTTAGATGGGCATCTATTTCTCTTTCTTAAATTTTCTATAGGGCCTTCCCATCGTTGTGTTTTGGAGGGAGGTCGAGCATCCCACCACATCACCAAGATTAGCCATCACCAAGACTAGCTTGTTGCTAGGAGACCTTCCAATTTAGTTGAAACACCTATTAAATAGTATTTTGAATTCTTTTTCTCATGAGGCACAAGAGAATGATGTGTTCAATGGCCTCCCCTTACTCAAAGCACTCTTACAAGAAAGGGAGTCTTTCTCGAAGCACTCATACAAGAAAGGGGGTTTCTCTATACTTTACTGGCTATACCATTGATCCAAATGTCATGCTAAAGGAATTGCACAAGAATGAATGATTTCTTCGTCTAAATTAGAGGGCATTAGATTCTCTCAAACTTGAGACACAAATTTAGCTATGATTATTGTGTTTCCCATTTGTGATTCAACTTGACGTGTAAGTAATCTTCTTTTTAGTTCTCAAGATGTCTTCAATCATGTTCTCATTCTTCTACATAAGTACTCTCGAATGCGAACACTCTTTAGAAGCCTTAACTCTTTCCTTCCCCACTGAAAAATCTCTATGTAAAAGAGGCACCAACCGCTCTAGTCTAGTCTACGGCCAATGTATATGACCTCTTCTTTGATTTTTTCATTTCCTTGATAGTTCCAAAGTTTTCTCCATTTACAAAATCCCTTGGATCATTTCCTTTTAGCCTCCTAATCTATTGATAATGAGCACCCCATAGTTGTTTTGTTTGACATTTGATGCCCACTTCCAGTCATTATTCCAATTAAAATGCCCTTTATCCTATTTTAAGCTTTCTATAGGGATATCGCTAGCTCTGAACCTCTACAGAGTACTATGGTAACGAAGGTAGAGAGAAGTGTATTGAGATCATAGTTGTTCTTTCTAGGAGAGCCTTAGACATTGTTTTCAGTCAAGAGCTCATTAAAAAAAAAAAGTATTGTTTCAAGGAGAATAATGATAGAATTGATAGTTTCAAGGTCTTTATGTTCATGGGTTTTCAATGTTGGAGTTCGAGGTCTACGGAAGCACACAAACAAGGCAAGGAAGAAGAAGAAGCAGCTTGGGGCACAATACAATACAAAATTTATTACCAAGTGAATGTACGAAGATTAATGATGCATGAAGCTCATAGGCGTATATACAAGCCGAGGTGAAAAAACCTCCTAAAGAGGGAGAAAGTGCCCTAGCAGGCCTAAGCTTCTTCACACATATCACTACCAAAATATAACAACAAATCTCCCCTTGGAGTGATGCAGTGACAAGGATCTGGCACTCACGTATAAGGAAGTACCAAACCATGTGGAAAGATATCAATACACAAAAGGAAGTAAGCCCGAAAAGAAAGGCATTCTTTCCAGCAAAGAGCTCATGACGAAGAAAATGTATTGTTACAAGTAGAATAATGATAGAATTAATACTTTTAGGGTCTGTGTGTTCATGGGTTGTCATGAAGTTCTTTTGACCACATAATAAAATCAATCCTAAATCCATAATTTAATGTTCAAAAGCCTCAATTCAATAATCACAAATATTTTCTCTATATTTTCTCTTTTTTTGGAACTTGTAATGTAATTTTAGGACAGTGTATCCACTTAAGGAGGCTGCACACTTTCTTATTATCTCTCTATCTCCCAAATCCAATTCTTATGACACTTTGTAACATTTTTTTCGCTCTATAAGATTTATTTTAAATAGGTTACAAAAAGAAATCAAAAGGACTTGAAAGAAACAAAAAGTGTACTACTTGCATGGATCTATCGATATTGCTTTTGAGGGTCCTACAACCTCGAACGTTTCTTTCCCTTCTTTAATCGACGATTCTATACTCATGGAATCATTTATACCAGCTAAATAGTAAGTAAATTTTATTTCCCTCTTGAAAATGCTTCCTCCTTGAAAATTGAGAGAAAATAAAAACTTATCTAAGCTAATGGCGTGTGATCAATCAAAATATAATGAATTAAACTCAAAAAGTTCATTGTTTCAAAGATACTATTGTGTAAGTATGGGTGATCAAAGCAAAGTATTAGGTGCATTTGGATGTGAGGAAGGAGGTACTACACACAACATCAAGAGCATAGGAACTCAATTGGTAATTTCTCTTCGATTATGCAAGAGGGCAATTAATCCAATTAGATTCTTCATTGATATCTACAATAACGTGAGTGACAATTTTCTTTTAAGATCTACCATAGTGTGAGTGAGGATAAGTTCTAATACAATTAATTCATAACATTCCATCTGTATGCTTAAAATAGTCAAGCGTAGATTGATTCATGAGTATGTGTGCTAAAATTTAGGCATCTACAAGCTAACAACATATGTGAGACGTATGCCGAGGGCTCACTTATCCGTCAAGGTAGATTTGGAGGTCTATATGTGAATGAAAGGTTTCATATGCCTATGTGGGATATTGCGACTAGCAAAGGACATTTGAGAAAGGAGATATTTGATTTTACCCATTACTTTCATTTTTTGGGGACCTTGGGGTAGAGGCCCTCAAGATTGACAAAAGGGGCCTAAGGGGTTCTTGAGCTTTTCAACTACTTGGAGGTTATCTTAGGAGGCCTATATTTTTATTAAATTAAGCAAATGTACACAATAAAATGATCATTGGTGACTAGTTATCAAACATGGGACCTCATAGAGAGGTCTCACAATCTGCAAGTGAGGGTTCCTCTAGAGGTACAATTAATGTTGTGTAAAACTTTGGGATGTGAGTGATCCAAATGTTCTGGAGGATTGCAAAAAGCATCGAGACTATGAGAATGGACTAAAATTTGATTCGGAAAAGCAGAGGGCCTAGGGCAAAGATCCCATAGTTTGCCACTTGGGGACTTTGGGTAGTAAGATACATGTGTGTGGCATTGAATTTCATGGATTCAAACGCATTGATTGATATTTCTTACATTTGCATGATAAAGAAGGGCCCTTGGAATCAGGTGATTGAAAATAATTGAGAAGAATGAGCGCTCTAGTAGAATTTGGGACTTCTGCTCAATAGGAAACACCCTTTACAATTATGAGAATCGATAAACTTTTTGAGTTTTTTTGGCATATTTTTGTTGGAATAAGGCAATTATAACCAAAAGAAATTGTAAAAATTTAAGAACATATAGCTTAACATTACTTGGACTTGACCTTGGGGAAGTAACCATCTATCTAGAACACACCAACTTGACAAGGATATATATTTGGAAGAATCTAGAACCCTTGCTAAGCTCCTCGTTCTGTCGTTTGGTGGATTCTTGAGTATACTTGACATCTATTTGTATTCTTGAGCACCTAGAGTGGAATAGTGAAAGGTGAGGGCTAAGTGATTTCTAGAAAAACAGATGGAAGCTTAATATAGTGCAAAAACTTATGCTGATAGTTTGTCGGATCTAGAAACAAAGGGAAACTCATTTCTGCACTCAACCCTAGAAAATTTCCTTGAAACAACTCTAGGTTTTGTAAAAAATCTCAATATAAGAGCCATATTGAATCCTAAATACTGCTCAAATATGATAGTCTGCGTTAAGAGGGCTTTTATACCAAGTTGAGGAACTCAAACAATTAAGAAGGCCTTAATACCAAGTTGAGGAGCTCAAACAATCATTCCAAAGTCCTAGCAAGGTGAACTACCTTCTGAATAGGGGATCAACACTAGTTCATTGAACAATTAAGTTCTTAGGCCCTCTTTGAGTGTTCAAGTTGCTTTGAGTGTTCAAGTTGTTTTAAGTCTAGGTTTTTCAGACATATACGGCTCATCTTAGAACTCAAGTTTTGTTTTGCGCTTAACTAATACCCTTAAAGGCTAGAAAGTTTACCATTAGGTAAACGTAAACTATCGCTTAACCGTTTACTAAGGCTAGAAAGTTTTACATTAGCTAAAGGTAAACTATCGCTTAACCGTTTACTAACAATAAACTTTAGGACAAAAAACCATACCCAAATCTCGTACCTTCTTGAATTAGGAGTTAAAGATTGAGGTCATTCAAAGTAGGAACACTCAATGCTTGTCACTCTTTAAGTGAACTAAAGAAAATTGTGACTCATTGCAAGATAAGAGTGAACGAGGAAATTTGACCAACAATTAGGAGCTACCTCTTTCTCCAGATAAGTTGGAGTTCAATCAAGCATGGTTAACTATGTAAGTGAGCCAAAAATAGTTTAATTGGCTCAACATTAATCACTTTTTCATACACCAAGGATATCTAAAGTGAGGGCTCCACATTCCAAGGGTTTCACCTAAGGTGAACAATTTGGTGCCGCATTTCTTACCTATCTTTTGAAATTTCAATACTTATACAAAGGAAACAATGTTTGTGCACGTTTTCTTGTCAAACGCCACTTTTTGTTATAGAATTAATTTCTTAAGAGCATACATTGTGGAAAGCAAATGTACAAACACATTATATTTATCACTCTAGGATCTACACACATACTAGTACATTGTGGGAAGCAAATGTACAAACACATGATATATATCACTCTAGCATCTACACACATACTAGGAAATCCAAAGTCACAAAAGCACAACACCACATCACACACAATCGTTTCTAAGGGAATTAGGGTGTCAACAAGGGCTAGTGTCACGTCATCTAGTCTAAGACCTAGGAAATTTCTTGATATACTTATAGAGTGAGAGAGTAAGTCAAAAGTCATGTTGGTATTATGGTATTGATAGAAACGTAGGTGTGAATTTGCATGGAAAGACGATATTCTTTGGACATTTCCACCCTCAAGAGGAGTGTGTTCGCAATTTGTAAATATTCAAGAACTTAAATTCTCCAAAGTCCTTCATGTATTTTTCTATGAAGAACCCATCGAGAGAGAATTTTGGATTTCATCTGATGAATACCTAGTCTGACATCTCTATCACGGTCAAAGTGAACTTCTTAGTGCCTATCATGTTGCATTCACCCCTAGGGCATCATCAAAGAGAGTAAGAGATCATAAAAGAAAGACAAAAGATTGTCCATTTACCTAAGCACAAAGAGAATCCATGAATACAGGTAATATGAGGCGTTTGAGCTCACATTGAAAGGCTATGCTATAACATGGTTCCAACCACTTTTAATAGAGGATTTTGGTAGGCTATACCAAATTTTATAAGATTTTTCCATGACGCATCTTGTGTGTTTCCCTTTCTTTTTGGTAGAGCGACTCCTAAGGCTATCCCATATATACGAAACCATCTCCAGAACTTTCTTATTGTCTCTACTATATTCTATACAATGAAATATTGTCTTATGTGGAATGATGTACTATTGTGGCCTTTGAAAACGGAAATATCATTCCCAAAAAGCCACCGTAGTTCTCATAGTCTCATCAAACCCTAGCATAGTCTGCAGCTCTATCCACGTGGTTATCAACTTGGCCCCTTTAGTGCATGGAGTAGACAGAGACCGAGGGCAAGTGAAAAGTTTATCTACCATAACTACAATAATCTTAAGATAAAAATGAAATCTGATGACAAGGACAATCTCTTGTAACTAAAAGTTGGTTAACCAAAAACCAAGAGATCTTAAATCTGCAAAATTCAAGTTAATTATACTAACTTAAGCCATTTTTGAACATATCTAGAGTGGAAAAGAGATGGTAGATGGTGATACCATCAAGAAGAGGGTTTAAGCTTCCTAGATAAACATAGCTCATTTTGATAGACCTATAAAGTTTATGGAGTAATCCTTTACTTGAGGCTATTAAAAAGAATCCATTGTTTAGTCCACATAAAGAAACACTATTATCCTAGAAAGGATAAATTTGAAAGCTAATTCCTTGAATTATGAAACATATATCATCTGAGTGCATATCAAGTGTTAGACTTTATGGAATAATGGAATGTCTTTAATGTCTTGAGGTTTTTAATGTGATTTGTGTTTTGATTTAGTAGGTGAAGACTAATGAGAGTTTGAACGCACGTGAAATTATGCATATGTTTTTGAAGATATTTAGAAGATAGTATTTTAGTTATTTTTTTGTAAAAATAATAGATCACTTTAGAAAGTGATGTTTTTGTAAAAATAGTAGATCACTTCAAAAGTGCAAAAAATTATAAATACACATGCTCTGATAGGTTCGTCCATCAGAGTATGTGGGGGGAGATTGTACCCAATTTGATATCAAGTCTCTTGCCTCTTTCTATTCTATCTATGCTTTTGTGAGATCTCATTTTTGTATTATACTTTTCATACATGCATCTGTGAGATCCGATCAACAGTGGTATCAGAGCCAAGGCACATCTACAAAGGTGGCTTCTCAACGTCCGAGTGTGATTCATGGCCCCCATTCTATTCACGATTAGGCATCCATCTCAATCATCCGATCCAGTCCTAAGTTTTAATTCTATATAAGGCCATGGACCATACTCATAATACCGAGGATTTTGGTACATCACCCCTACCTAGGGTACCGATTGAGTTAGGGTGGTGAACACCATTATCACTGCTCAAGAACAAGGAATATAGTCCAAGATTGGTGCCAAAAAATTCCAATTTTTGTGATTCGATGGATGAAAGGAGGGCCAATTTGTTCTTTCATGGCTATCCAAATTTGATGGTTTTTATTCTAATGAATCATATTTTGAAATTGAGAAAGTGAAATTTGTTGCTAATTATTTGGTGGGTATGGCCTAGTTATGGTGGAATGCTTTGCAGCATAACACTGACCGCCCCACCACATGGACCGCATTTCAAGAAAAGATCGAGGAGTCTTTCCTTCCTCCTGAGTTCCATTTACATGCTCCTCAATCAAGGAGAAATTTTGGATGGAACGATGGAGATACTGTGTCTACCTGCACTGAATGCTTTTGGCAACAACTACTTCTTATTCATTTGTTTGAAACAATCCCTGAAGATACTTTGCAATGGAAGTATGAAGATGGTTTGGAGATAGGAATCCAAGCTAAGCTCAACACACTACCTCCCACGCCACTTTATGAAGCTATTTCTTTGGCACATGATTCTAGGAAGGAGTTTCAATCCATGACCAAGTCCATTTGCTTACAACAGATGCGTCAACAACAAGAACCAATCAAGCCCATTTTTCCTTTCAAGCAACCTTTCACTACTTTCTCTTCCCCTACTTTTCAGCACCGACCTAGTTTTCAATGTGCTCCTCAATCTAATTTCACACCAGCTCCCAAGACAACCCCCTTATACCCTACCAAACCTCCAACTCTTCAAACTATGATGATGGATGATCAACAAAAGAGGCCCCATATCACGTGCTGGCATTGTGGTAAGCTTGGTCATAGTAAAGCTAAGTGTAGGTTGCGGACTAACGACATGAAACCCATGGAAGCTCAAGTACATAACACGGAGGTGGTTCCTGAAGACATTCAACCTTGGACTAAAGAAGCACTAGAAAAAGATCTAAGTACCTTGGGTAATGCAATCTCTATTCATTCTTTACTTTGCATGCAAGGTACTATTAATGGTAAAGTTGTTAATATTCTACATGATGATGGTAGTTTGCATCATTTTATTTCTTATATGCTAGTGCAAATCTCCAATTAAAACCACTTCCTTCTATGTATAAGGTTAAGGCTGCATTTCAAGTAAATAGATATAATGTTACAAGTGAAGTGCATAACATTCAAATTTTTATAGGTCCATACATAGATAAACACACATTCTTTATAGCTCTTTTGTAGTCCTATGATGTCATACTTGGTATGCCATCATCATTATAATCCATGCATTGATTATCATACACACACAATGAGTTTTAGGTTTAACAACCAAGATATTTCTTTGTACGCAATGCATGACTTCCAAACCTTTCCATTAACTAGTGGTACTCAAGTAAAATGTGCATTTAGGAAAGTTAATTCATGTATTGTTTTTGTCAATAACGAAGTTGATTATACACATGCACTTCCTAATGCACATAAAGCATTTTTGGATTCCTATTAAGATTGCCTTATGGCTGATTTTCCCTCTAGGGAATCTCTTGACCATAGTATAAACTTAATTCCTGGTAGTTCTCCTCCCCATAAAGCACCTTATAGGCACGGGCATTTACATAAGAAAGAAATCACTAATCAAATTAAGGACCTAGTCCAAAAAGGACTTATAAGGCCTAGTTCTTCTCCTTTTGGAACACCTCTTCTTTTAGGAGAGAAGAAGAACAAGAATTATAGGATGTGTATTGACTATAGAACACTCAATAAGATCACAATTAAAAACATATATCCTATTCGTAGGATAGATAATTTTCTAGAAAACTTCATGGAGCATGTGCCTTTAGCAAAATTGATCTTAAATCTGGGTATCATCAGATATGAATGACACAAAATGACATTTATAAGACTGCTTTTAAAACTCAAATTGGTCACTTTGAATTCATGGTAATGCCTTTTGGACTCACCAATGCAACTGCTACATTTTCATGTATGATGAATAACATTTTTCTTGATTACCAAGCTTTTGTTATTGTTTTCTTTGATGATATACTTGTCTATAGTGAGAATGATAGTAACCATGAAAATCATTAGGTGAGAGTCTTTAATTTGTTATGCAAAAATAAACTTTATGCCAATCCCGAAAAGAGTTATCTTTTCCAAAAAGAGTTATCTTTTACAAAAAGATTTATCTTTTACAAAAAGAGTTAGAGTACTTAGGCCATATTGTTTCTAGTCAAGGCATTCATGTGGATCCAAAGAAAATTAAAGTAATTGAATAATGCCTTGTACCTCAATCTGTGAGTGATGTACACTCTTTTCTAGGGTTAGCTAGTTTTTATAGAAAGTTTGTAAAATGTTTTTGTTATTTAGCACTTCCACTCACATCATTATTGAAGAAAAAATAAAAATTTGCATGGGGATTAGCACAACAAGAATCTTTTGAAACAATCAAACATACACTTTCTCATGCACCTGTTTTGAAATTACTAGATTTTGCACAACCTTTCAATGTATTTATAGATGCTAGCAGTTTAGGTATAGGTGCTGTATCAATGCAAATGATAATCCCATTGCATTTGAAAGTTGGAAACTTAAGCCTTTTGAAAAGAATCAGAGTACATACGATAAGGAACTTTTAGCTATTGTGCATGCTTTAAAAATTTGGAAACATTACCTTATGGCTTCTGAAGTTCTAATCAAAACATACCAACAGGAGAAGAAGATGGAACTCTGAGCACAACACTTAGTGTAACTTGAATGTACAAAGATATGCAGCCCATTTGGGTTAGAGCCTTTATATAAAAGCTGAGGCAAAAAGTCCTCCTAAAGAGGAAAAAGTTAGCTTGACTTTCATAACTGTGTTCAAGCACATCACAACCAAAATATGTTAATAAATACTCCCTCACAATGATCTAATGAACAAGGTGCTAGCAATCATGTACAAGGAAGCGAAAAATGAAATGAATCCACAAAAGGAAGTAAGCTTAAATCTTTGTGAAAATATTTGAACCTCTTCCTAGCGAGAGCATTTGTGAAAAGGACTACAAAATTATCTTGTATGGGCACATAAGCAAGTAGAGAGTCTCCATGACATAATGATAGTGCACTTGAATACGTTTTGTGTGAGAATGGAATAGAGGATTCTTTGCAACTCCCAACATGCTCTAAATTCAATAAAGATGGTGATAGAAAAAGACTAACTAACACGCACATCAGCCAAAAGAAATCTTAACCACACATAATAAGTAGTAGTTGTAAAAGTTGCCATATATTCAACCTCATAACTAGAAGTGGCCATAGTATGATTCTTGCTCAACCAGCATGTGCATGAGCCACCAAGCATGAAGCACAAACCACTTGCGGAAATATGAGTGCCATAGAAACTATCCCAATCTGATATGTGTGCGTATGTATATGTGGACATATCTATATGTGTATGTGTATGTGTGTGTATGCATATGTCTCCATTTGTGTTACTTTGTATATGATTGCATGCATGTATGCGTCTGTATGTGTGTGTATACGTGCATATGTGTGTGTATGTGCATGTGTGTGTATGCATGTGTGTATGTATCTATGCATGCATATGCATGTGTATGCATGTGTGTGTATGTATGGATGTGAGTGTATGTATCTATGTGAGGTATGTGTGTGTGTCTATGTGTGTCTGTATGTGTAAGTCTCTATATGTGTATGTGTACATGTGTATGTGTATATGTATATGTGTGTCTATGTGTGTGTATGTATGTGTAAGTATCTATATGTGTGTATGCACGTGTGTGTATGTATGTGTAAGTCTCTATATGTGTACATGTATGTGTGTGTATATGTATGTATGCATGTGAGTGTATATGTACATCTATGTGTGTATGTATGTGTAAGTATCTCTATGTGTATGTGTATATGTGTATGTGCATGTATGTGCTTGTGTTTATGTATGTATACATGTGCATGCATGTATGTATGTATACATATGCATGTGTGTGTAGGAATGCATGTGAGTATGTATGCACATGTGCCTATGTATGCATAAGTGTGTTTATGTGCATGTGTTTTGGTATACGTACATGTATGTGTGTGTATGCATGTGTTTGTATGTGTGTATGCACGCATTTGTATGTGTGTGTATGCATGTGCTTGTATAGTGTGTTTGTATGTATATGTTTTTGTATTATGTGCATGTGTTTTGGTATACATACATGTATGTGTGTGTATGCACGCATTTGTATGTGTGTGTATGCATGTGCTTGTATAGTGTGTTTGTGTGTGTATATGTGCATATGTATGTGTGTGTATGCATATGTTTGTATGTATGTTCATGTGTGTGTATGCATGTATCTATGTATGTATGCATATGCATGTGTTTTCATGTGTGTGTATGGATGCATGTGAGTGTGTCTCCATGTGTATGTATGTATATGTGAAACTATCTATATGTGTATGTTTGTATGCAAAGGTGTGCATTTGTTTATGTGTGTATATGCGTGTATGTATGTGTGTATATATGTGTATATGTGTGTATATGTGTGTGTATTCATATGTTTGTATGTATGTGCATGTCTGTGTATGCATGTGTATATGTATGTATGCATGTGTGTTTATGTATGCATTCGAGTGTATGTGTGTGTGCATATGTGTGTGTATGTTTATGTGCAAGTATCTATATGTGTATGTGTATGTGTGTGTATACATATGTGTGTGTATGATTTTGTGTGTATATATGTGAATGTATGTGTGTGTATATGTGTGCATGTGTGTGTATGCATATGTGTATGTACGTGCATGTGTGTGTAGGCATGTGTGTATGTATTTGCATGTACCTTTGCTCATTTTGTCACTCCTTGGCTTGTTTAGTTGCTCCTTTGCTTGTTTACTCTCGCTCTCTCACTTGATCGCGGCACAGATGTGCCGAGAGAAATCATTTTTTTTTTCAATTCAGAGGGCATAGCAACCAGTTTTCCACCATTGCTAGGAGTGTCGCTAATATTTGATGTTCGTAGTGATGGTAGTTATAAGCATCATATAAGTAATGCTTCACATCGCTGATGTGATGCTCCCAATTTTTTTTATTTTTCTTTTAAGGCATCGCTTATGCGACGCTTTCTAACAAGAACATCACATTAGTGAGGGTCCCCACTTTTTTTCTCAATTGGGGGCATAATCTATGCCCCCTTTATTCTTGTAGTGCTAGAAACATTAGCATGACTAATTTTGGATAGTAAAAACGTTCCACTTTTCTTTTATCCTTGCATGCCTATGAGTTTTGTAGTCTTAAGCTTAAGATTCGTAGTGTAGAACACAAATCTATCACATAAATCTTTAGATATAGCACCATATCATGATTGGTAGACCCATACTCTAAGGGGTTTCTTCAACATTTACATGAAAACCAAGATAATTTCTACATTTTGGAAAAACTCACTTACACAAGAATTATCCTTATCTCCTAAGAAAAGAAATGCCAATGATCCCAAAAAATTAGTGAGCCAAGTGAGCATGGGAAAAATTAAGGGGATATGGAAATAACAGTCCTTGTAATCATAGGAGCTTGAGTTAAGGGGAATGCAACTTAAGCTGATGTGGAGAAAATGGTTGGTACCAGGAAACGAGACAAATAATAAAAATGATTCCTAGCAAGAAACAAGAGTTCAAAGGTGGAAAAAAACTAGATAAGCTAGAAAGTCAATTAAAATAGCATGAACATGAAAGCGAGGAGTTCAAGCAACAAATAGGAACATCAAATCACAAAGAACCTAGATCCAAATGTAAGATAGCATCTCTCATAGACCCAAAACTTATGCCAGTATTGTATCCTTATCATAAGTGTGTCCAAGAAGTACCCAGTCTTGAAAATCATGATAAATGATATGCTAGAATGGATTTGAAAAAGGAGAGATTGAGCATATACAAACCAGTTATAGAAGTAGCTCAAAAAATGCTAGAAAAAGTTCCACATATTTTTCCATATAGAAACTTGGTGGGGAAAGATGAAATCCTACCAGTAGGGATTCAAAATCCTTTAAGATTTGAAATCCAAGTAGTTTCATTGGAATCCCTTAACACTAATATGTTTTGTGACGAAGAGATTCTAGAGATAAAAACAAAGATCCATAACCAAAGAAATGTTTTAGACGTTGAATACGCACAAATTGGAAAGACATGAAAGGAAGAAATCCATTCATCTAGATGCATCCATAAGGTCTAATTTGAGTCTTACATAGCATCAATTCTTGGATCATCACCAAGATAAATAGTGTAGTTCAAAGAACATTGAGAATGCCATAAAACCATATTTTTACATATTCAAAGAGAATATGAAACTCATAGACCTTCAAAATACTTTTGCGGTCTCATGCTAGGTAGAGACATGCACAAGAAGTGCACATGAAGCATGCCAATGAGTATGTTTCTTCAAGATGTGTTTAGAATTGTGTGACCAAAGTGGGAGAGCTCAATGAATGCAATGAAGGAAATTCAATGCCTTGCATTCGATACAATTAAGTGACATAAAGGCTATCATTGCTTATGGAGGAAGTGTGGCTACTGCCACCATAGAGATTTGAATAAGAAGCGGCAAACAAGATTTGAGACCAATGTGTATGAGGTTGCAACTAGTAGAGAGGCATGAAGAAAGAGCTATTTGACTTCTAGAGTCCATTTTTATCACCATTTTTGGTGTCAAGTTTGAGAACTTATGAGAAATCTACCAATGTGGTAAAGGTAGTAACTTTGAAATGCTTTTGGTATGTCCACTTCTATATAGATATTCCTCCTTTGTGATGGAATCCCATACATAACCAAGATGATGATGATGATTCGACTTCCATTCATAGCTCCAATACCCATTCAGGGAAAAGTTGAACCTTCCATGGGACTTTTAGATTTAGGAGTGATTAGGAATGGACCAATGAGGGGAGGGTGGTGGCCACAGCTTAGTCCCTTAATCACATAGGCTAGGCATAATCTTCCCTTGTTTTTGTATGGTCAAACATGGAGAAACCAGCTAGAAGTCATGGATTTTCCTTTGAGAATGGTTTTGAAAAGCTAAAAAATTGTTTAGAACGCTTGGATTGCCTCAAAGATCCAAAGGTTGAGATCAAATAGAAAAAGTCAAGGAAATTTTGATCTTGAACCCTTGGATTGGCTTGAGAACAAGCGGTTAAGATCTTGAACATAACGAGAAAATGCACCAAAGCTTGTGCACCATTGGATCATCTCAGAAATTGGATGGATTTGTTTGAATTCCAATAAAGAAGGGTGCTTGCATATGTGACATTTGGATCTAGACAAGATCCTATGGCTATTATGGCTCCACTTGAAGGAGAAGGTGCATTTTCATGTCAACCATCCGATCTGCTTCCTCATCCAATACTTGGCGACGATTTCAGAAGTTAGCTCAGCCCCATTTGTGCTGAGTTGTATGATCCATGATGATCTAATGGCCACAATCTTTGTAGAGAGTGTGCAACAACTTGTCCCACAATCCCATGAATTCTGACATAGTCTCTCTCTAACTTTTTATGCTTCTAAACGTGAGCCATTAAGTGAAACAATTTAAAGGTTACAAATTATTGTGTTTGAGGATTCAAAATACACTCATTCTTCAGAGCTTATTCCACAATAGCACTAGTGGTTTTTTTGCCCTCTTAATCTCAAGTGTTAAGCTCTTTGATCCCTAAAAATTAGGGATCCTTACAAGGCCCATGCAAGGTCCATTTTTTCCCCTAATGAAGTGATCGTAATTCAATGCATGAGGATACACATCACTAGCTATGTATAGATACTAAAAATGAAAGTGGATGCACAAGAAACAATGAAATAGGTGTTCTTAATAGGAGTCCATGCAATTTTGAGGATTCTTCATATGCTACAAAGTTATTTAAAGATTAGGGATTTTAGCCATAGTAGTGGACTAAAGTCTTGGCAACTATGGATGCATGGTTTATTGAAGAATGGAAGAAAACTTTTGCGCCAAGGATGGGTATGATATATTCATGGTCAATGTATTTATTGGAGACCCAATCCTAAATGAAACCTTACATGAAAAAAACTAGGTGAAGGATTATGAATCCATAGACAATAGCTCTTTGAACAAGATCATTGAGTATAGCATGAATACAAACAACATGGATGAAGAAACTTGGGAGAATATAGAAGATTACCTATACTTTACTCTGATGAAGACTTCTTTGAAAAAGAGATACGTGCTTGGCCAATCAAGGTATGAAAATTGCATATAACTACATAACGAAGAGGAGATTAGTGAGCAAAAGACAAATCAAGAAGAAGAAATGAAAAGTAAAAAAATCTAGTAGTATAGGCTTGCATAAGAACTTAAAGAAGTATGCTATACAATGGAGGATGGCAAAGAAAACCTATGCTTACATATAAAATGATACCTTAGAGATTAAATGAAGATATTTAGTAAACTTGTTACAAGAATAATGGAAGATATTTTTTTGGTGTTGCAAGGATTTAAAAGGTATAGATCCATAGATCTATGTATCTGCATAGGATCCTAATGGCAATTGATGCAAAACCCACTAAATAGGGGCAATACACATATAATGACGTTTACTCTAAAAAAATCAAAGAAGAGAGTTAATAAACTTTTGGTGACAAGATTCATATATGAGATCGAACATATAGAGTGGATCTCACCTATTCTGGTTGTTCCAAAAACAATGGAAAATTGAGAGTGCATAAAATCAAAGAAGGCAATTCAATTGGGAGTTTATAGAACCTTGGATGGATTTTTCGGGTATAATCAAGTAGCAATTTCTCATCGACTTTAGCATAAAATGGCCTTGTCCATAGAATGTTATGTATTCTATGTTATGCCTTTTGAGGTTGGGGGATCCACCATCTGCATCTTCTATTTAAAGACTTTTTGAAAAAAATGTTTGAAACAACACTTGGATGAACTCTACTCATGTGTAAAGAAATTTATCTTGCATATTCCCCAATTGAGGAAGATCTTCACACAATGTGGAAAATATCACATGTGTATACATCTAGAGAAACATGTTTTCTGTTGATATATTTTAGTAGTGATGTGTGAACACACTTAGGACCACTGGGATACTGTTTTTTCCTTGGCTTGTATATATTCATATAGCCATGTGTCAATCATCTTTTTCCATTCTCTTGGCAATACATTCTATATTGTCTTGTGCTCCAAGCTTCTTCTTCTTCTTCCTTGTGTTGTTTCTGTGCTTGCAAAGACCTCAAACTTAATAATTGGTATAAAAGAAGGTCACTGCTTCATCTTCAAATTCCTATTCGTGCTACGGTCCTTGCTCCACCTATTGTAAAGTTTTTTTTTGTGGGATAATAGAAATCTTATGCACATGCATTGATGGTTTTGTCTATCAAACGTGCCATTATCCCTCACATTTGCTCTTGTAAGATATCAAAGAATGCTTGGGATACACTTACAACTTTATAATGGGAAAGAAATGAGGCTTGTGTTGGTTACCTCTAAAAATATTCGGAGATTAAGCATATGAATGACGGAGATTCCATGGATAGTTTTTTGACCAAGATCAAAGATTTGAAGGAGTTGATTTCTATAGATGGTCTTACTAGGTAGTTCACTTTTGCAAAGTGTCCTTAATGGTCTTATAGATTCATGTTAGAGCTTTGATTCTAGTCTTTCATTTTTTATGAAAGGCAATCCAAGTGCCTTAAAATTTGAGGAGTTAGTCTTTGTTGTTGCAAAAATATCACTCTAGGCAAAAGGGGTGAATTATGCATGTTGGAGATCAAGCTTTCTTAGCTAGTATGAAGGGAAAACATAAATGGAGCTCACCTACTAGTAAAGAAAAATCTACTAATGTTGCAAAGTCAAAGAAGGAAGAAAAACATGAGAGGAAAATAGAAAAATAAAAATAGTTTTCCAAATATGATAAGAGAAATGATCATGTTATGAAGAGTTGTCAAAAACTAGGTACAAAAGAGGCAAAGAAGAAAGAGATTGGAATGGTTGTTGTTCAGGCCCCTACACCTAAAACAAAGTCTAATAATCTTGTTCATAATGAAGAATGGACATTTACTACTATTTGCAACTATAATCCATCTTCTTTTGAGCACTGTATCTCTTGAGTAGACTCAAGTGTTTGGTACTTTCATAGTAGGCTAACCAAACATATTAGCTTACAACTCAGTTTCTTCAGTGCAATTGAGCTTCCCCTACATGGAATACTAACATATATGCTAATAAATCCTCTTATCCTATAATGGGAGTTAGTAAGATAATTCATACTAGTGTTGATGGTAGCTCTTTCACATTGTTAGATGCTTTATATATACCCGAGATCAAGAATTTGTTTTGTTAGTTTTAGCATTAGCAAAGATTGGCTTGGTTCCCAAATTTTTTGATGACAAATGTAGAGTTCATGATCTCTCAAATGGTGACACTATTATGGCTTCTGGAGTTTTATGTAGTGGGTTGTATAAGCTCATAGACTATGCAAAATTTATAAGTGTCTCAGCTTGTGTAGTTCAAGATTCTCAAGCTATCTCAGATGCAAAGCTTTGACATGCACGCTTTGGTCATCTAAATTTTTCTAGTTTTCTTAGCATCTAGAAATTTGAAATGCATATGAAGGTTGTATTTCGGAAGACAAAAGACAAAGATGAGAAGGAAAAAAAGGCAAAAAAAAATCTTTCAAATAATAGAAGGCAAATGATCATGTCATAAAGAAATGTCCTAAATTGGCTGCAAAAGAGCTAGGAATGGTTGTTGTGAAGCTCTAATATAAAATAGAGTCTACTAATCTTATTCAACATGAAGAATGGGCATTTAATAATGTTTGCATCTATGATGCATCTTCTCATAAGCAATGTATGTCTGCAATAGACTCAGAGGTACTTTGATAGTGAAGAAGCCGAACATATTATCTCAAAGTTGAGTTTCTTTAGGTCACTTGATGGTGTCCCATAGAGAATACCAACACACGTGGTCACAAGTCCTCTTATCCTCTAATTGGAGTCGACAAGATCATTCTAAATACTGTTGATGGTAGTTCTTTTGCATTTTCACATGCTTTATATGTACCACATATGAAACAAAATCTATTTTCAATTTCAACATTAGAAAGGATTGGCGTGGTTATCAAAAAGTTATACATTCAATGATCTCTTAAATGGAAATGTTATTATTGCATCCAACATTTAATGTTGTGGGTTGTATAAGCTCATAGACTATGCAAAATCTATGAATGATTCAACATGGGTAGCTCAAGGTTCATAGGCTACCTCAAATGCAAAGCTTTACCTATAAAAATCTAAAATGGTGTTCTCTCTACCCAAACCAAAAGCACTTTGTAAACATGGTTTTGAAGGTTGTATTTGGGAAAAATGCAACGTTCCTCCTTTGGAAAATGAGGAATGGTACTTGGTCTTTATGTGATTTTCCACCAAGCAAAAAATCCATTGGCATTAAATGGATATAGAAGTTGAAACCTAAACCAGATGGAACAATTGACAAGTATAAGGCAAGTATAAGGCAAGGCTTTTTGCCAAAGGTTATGCTCAAGAGAGAGGCATTGATTTTGATGTAACCTTTGCACCCACATGTTGAATGACCATTCTTCATAGCATTTGTGTACTTGCAGCTCTTCATGGTTGGAATGTACATCAATTGGACATTAAATTTATGTTTCTAACTGGTGATTTACATGAATGTGTATGTATTTCAGCCCCATGGTTTTGTGCATAAAGGGAATGAAAATAAAGTATGCAAGTTGAAAAAGGCATTATATGTTTTGAAGCAAGCACCACGTGCTTGGTATTGAAAAATACATGCATACTTTGATTGCACATGGTTTTTAGATCAGTCCAACAGAGAGAACTTATATGTTAAGCATGCAGATGATGTAATTTTCATCACTATTATATATGTTGATGCCATGCTCCTCATTGGTCCTAATGAGAAGCATATTGCTGAATTTAAGGCTGATTTGCATGCATGTAGAAACTGGTTTCAATCATGAATTGTATGAGTTGTCAAAGTACTTCCTTCACAAGGAGTGGATTATGGAACAATGGGAGAAGAATTATTACATTAGTGTTATAGCTGGTACTAATAATGGTAGTTTTTTAGTGGTAATGTAGAAAAGCAATCACACAAAAATTGATGAGCATACTCATGCAATTAGGAGTTCAAAATAGCTTTGCAATGTGGCATCACTTTTTTTCTCTAAGCTTGTTTTGGCCTTGGAATGCACTATCATAGTGATTGTGCAACCAATTTTGTGCTTTTGTGCCAAACATATATACTAGTTTTGGTTCACAAGTACAAGCAGCTAAAAATTTGCTGCATTTTTAGTAGAGCACAAGAGGGTGTTTTTGATCACCTTTTTGAGATATAGTCAATTTTCAACATCAAGGTATTTAATCATTGGCCATGGCTAAACAAAATAATGTATTAAGTATGTCGAATATTGAGGATAATTTGCATGGTACTAATTATGCATTGTGGGCATATATGATGCATCATGTATGGGTAGCAAAAGGGTTATTGAATATTGTATAGGATGCTGCAAAACATCCTACTACACGTGCAAGTACAATAATTGACGGTGATGCAAATGGCATTGAAGATGACATTCTTCGAATTCCTATTCCTACTATGGTTCATGCTCCACCTTCAATAGAGCAACTTTGTTGGGATGGTAGAGATCTTAGCCACATGCATTGATAGCTTTGCATGCCAAACATGCCATTATCCCTCACATTTGCTCTTGCAATATAGAAAAGAATGCTTGGGATATGAAATTTTCTGCAAGTTTAGCAGAGATCAAAATAGTATTTTTGTTCTTGAGATACACTCAATTTTCTACATTGGGGTACTTATCCATTGGCCATTGCTAAAAGAAATAATGTATTCTTTATGTTGATTGTTGAGGATAATTTGGCTCCTACTAATTATCCATTGTGGGAATATATGATGCAACATGTACTGATAGCAAAAAGGGTTTTTGGAATAGTGTGTAGGGTGTTGCCAAATGTCCTACTACACCTGCAACTATAGTTAGTGAAGGTGATGTAGATGGCATTGAAGATAGTGATCTTCAAATTCCTATTCGTGCTACGGTCCTTGCTCCACCTATTGTAAAGTTTTTTTTTTGTGGGATAATAGAAATCTTATGCACATGCATTGATGGTTTTGTCTATCAAACGTGCCATTATCCCTCACATTTGCTCTTGTAAGATATCAAAGAATGCTTGGGATACACTTACAACTTTATAATGGGAAAGAAATGAGGCTTGTGTTGATTACCTCTAAAAATATTCGGAGATTAAGCATATGAATGACGGAGATTCCATGGATAGTTTTTTGACCAAGATCAAAGATTTGAAGGAGTTGATTTCTATAGATGGTCTTACTAGGTAGTTCACTTTTGCAAAGTGTCCTTAATGGTCTTATAGATTCATGTTAGAGCTTTGATTCTAGTCTTTCATTTTTTATGAAAGGCAATCCAAGTGCCTTAAAATTTGAGGAGTTAGTCTTTGTTGTTGCAAAAATATCACTCTAGGCAAAAGGGGTGAATTATGCATGTTGGAGATCAAGCTTTCTTAGCTAGTATGAAGGGAAAACATAAATGGAGCTCACCTACTAGTAAAGAAAAATCTAATAATGTTCCAAAGTCAAAGAAGGAAGAAAAACATGAGAGGAAAATAGAAAAATAAAAATAGTTTTCCAAATATGATAAGAGAAATGATCATGTTATGAAGAGTTGTCAAAAACTAGGTACAAAAGAGGCAAAGAAGAAAGAGATTGGAATGGTTGTTGTTCAGGCCCCTACACCTAAAACAAAGTCTAATAATCTTGTTCATAATGAAGAATGGACATTTACTACTATTTGCAACTATAATCCATCTTCTTTTGAGCACTGTATCTCTTGAGTAGACTCAAGTGTTTGGTACTTTCATAGTAGGCTAACCAAACATATTAGCTTACAACTCAGTTTCTTCAATGCAATTGAGCTTCCCCTACATGGAATACTAACATATATGCTAATAAATCCTCTTATCCTATAATGGGAGTTAGTAAGATAATTCATACTAGTGTTGATGGTAGCTCTTTCACATTGTTAGATGCTTTATATATACCCGAGATCAAGAATTTGTTTTGTTAGTTTTAGCATTAGCAAAGATTGGCTTGGTTCCCAAATTTTTTGATGACAAATGTAGAGTTCATGATCTCTCAAATGGTGACACTATTATGGCTTCTGGAGTTTTATGTAGTGGGTTGTATAAGCTCATAGACTATGCAAAATTTATAAGTGTCTCAGCTTGTGTAGTTCAAGATTCTCAAGCTATCTCAGATGCAAAGCTTTGACATGCACGCTTTGGTCATCTAAATTTTTCTAGTTTTCTTAGCATCTAGAAATTTGAAATGCATATGAAGGTTGTATTTCGGAAGACAGAAGACAAAGATGAGAAGGAAAAAAAGGCAAAAAAAAAACTTTCAAATAATAGATGGCAAATGATCATGTCATAAAGAAATGTCCTAAATTGGCTGCAAAAGAGCTAGGAATGGTTGTTGTGAAGGTCTCTAATATAAAATAGAGTCTACTAATCTTATTCAACATGAAGAATGGGCATTTAATAATGTTTGCATCTATGATGCATCTTCTCATAAGCAATGTATGTTTGCAATAGACTCAGATGTTTGGTACTTTGATAGTGAAGAAGCCGAACATATTATCTCAAAGCTGAGTTTCTTTAGGTCAGTTGATGGTGTCCCATAGAGAATACCAACACACGTGGTCACAAGTCCTCTTATCCTCTAATTGGAGTCGACAAGATCATTCTAAATACTGTTGATGGTAGTTCTTTTGCATTTTCACATGCTTTATATGTACCACATATGAAACAAAATCTATTTTCAATTTCAGCATTAGAAAGGATTGGCGTGGTTATCAAAAAGTTATACATTCAATGATCTCTTAAATGGAAATGTTATTATTGCATCCAACATTTAATGTTGTGGGTTGTATAAGCTCATAGACTATGCAAAATCTATGAATGATTCAACATGGGTAGCTCAAGGTTCATAGGCTACCTCAAATGCAAAGCTTTACCTATAAAAGTCTAAAATGGTGTTCTCTCTACCCAAACCAAAAGCACTTTGTAAACATGGTTTTGAAGGTTGTATTTGGGAAAAATGCAACGTTCCTCCTTTGGAAAATGAGGAATGGTACTTGGTCTTTATGTGATTTTCCACCAAGCAAAAAATCCATTGGCATTAAATGGATATAGAAGTTGAAACCTAAACCAGATGGAACAATTGACAAGTATAAGGCAAGTATAAGGCAAGGCTTTTTGCCAAAGGTTATGCTCAAGAGAGAGGCATTGATTTTGATGTAACCTTTCCACCCACATGTTGAATGACCATTCTTCATAGCATTTGTGTACTTGCAGCTCTTCATGGTTGGAATGTACATCAATTGGACATTAAATTTATGTTTCTAACTGGTGACTTACATGAATGTGTATGTATTTCAGCCCCATGGTTTTGTGCATAAAGGGAATGAAAATAAAGTATGCAAGTTGAAAAAGGCATTATATATTTTGAAGCAAGCACCACGTGCTTGGTATTGAAAAATACATGCATACTTTGATTGCACATGGTTTTTAGATCAGTCCAACAGAGAGAACTTATATGTTAAGCATGCAGATGATGTAATTTTCATCACTATTATATATGTTGATGCCATGCTCCTCATTGGTCCTAATGAGAAGCATATTGCTGAATTTAAGGCTGATTTGCATGCATGTAGAAACTGGTTTCAATCATGAATTGTATGAGTTGTCAAAGTACTTCCTTCACAAGGAGTGGATTATGGAACAATGGGAGAAGAATTATTACATTAGTGTTATAGCTGGTACTAATAATGGCAGTTTTTTAGTGGTAATGTAGAAAAGCAATCAATACGCTCAACTATCGTATAAAGTTAGTGAAATGTTTCCCTTGAAGTGGATTAATAAGAAATGGAGGGAAGGCTTTTATGTTACATGGATGGCAACTGCAGTGAAGGTATACATCAGAGATGGGACAATGGTTATCACATTTCTGCTACTGTAGCGACATGGGATCAAGCAGCTTTTAGATTAAGTGGCCTAAAGAAGAAACCATTGGATGAGACTAAGGAGACTGGCATTCCTTAAAATAAGCATGAATTAACAACACGGAGAACTCTAGCAGTGTAACTCATGGGTGGCTGGGAGAAAAAGGCACAAGGGAAGAACAACACTTACAGAAGCATCATCCATATAAAGAAAAAGCAACGGAGAAAGCCAGAAGTGGAGGACATAACGATCGGGAGGGACTAATTGTGCGAAATTTGCTTCAGAAGGAGCTTTTGAATCTTGAAGCTTACCGAAGCTCTGTTGACGTGAAGCAGAATGTTTGCTGTTGTGATGCGCATCAGGAAGACGAAATGCTGATCGGGAAAATGTTCATGCATTGGAAAAGAACACTTCTGCATTGACATCCATCACAAAGTCTTTACGAAAAGTATGCTAACAGATATATACAGTGGTGGCAGATCTTCAAGACTTTCGCATTGATAGACTAATCTGACAAGCATAACAGATTCTGATATTAAAGGTGACAAAAGGAAAGCTTAGAAATGGACATGACATTTTACGATTGAACAATAATATACATAAGTTTTGTACTTTCTATACTGCACTTCAAAACTGTAAATTTCATTCATGCTATTTCTAATCACTGCGCATTACTAATTATGAAGATTTGAAGATTTCAATTCGTAGAAAAGCACATAATATATCTTGATCCTAGTATACAGAATAAGTCACTCTTTTGCTATATATGAAGTCTCGCACAATCAAGAATCCTCAGATAAGTTTTCCAAATTTTTATCTCTTTGAGAATCAATAGAACTCTGTGACTTCTATCCTTTCTCTGCATATATCTGTTTCTCTATGAGTATTTAATTCTTTTAGATGCCTTGAAGCTATTCTTTTTGCAGCTCATAATCCTTTATAGCTCAGATGAGTGAGCTCTCTTACTCCACTTGAAGACTTAAGCTCAATGCTCATGCTCTCCATCTACACATAAAAGCCGCTTTCTCTTTTCTGTAACCGGAATATGAAGTTTTGTTGTACTACTTTAGTAGCAATCTTTTAAGATTTAGATGCGCTTAATTTTTTCCATGCCTTCTATGCCTTAAAAAATTGCTCATGAAGATGATTGTATAACACAACGATTGAACTACAAATCAAACTTCTTGATTGTTTTCATCTTTTGTGAGTTGCCAACCATTACTTGAGCCATTTGGAAGCACCTCATGCGTCGACATGTGGCAATGGGAAATTAGAGTTGATTCACCCAACTATGCACATTCACGACAATGGCTTGCCGATGCTTGACAACTGGGCAATGCATAAACTTGCTCATCTGAGAGATAGCAAATTGAGTATCATGATAAGTTATGCATAACTAAATCAAGCAATCCAACAACCCATTGATAGAGAACAGCACCAAATGCATTTTTAGTATCATGAGGACTCAATTGTAAACCTCTTTCCATGGGAGTGGCAATAGGTTTGCAATCTTCAAAGCCAAAACATTGCAATAATGTGTCAATATATTTTGTTTCCCACAAGAGCCTCCCCCATCAACTTGCATAAACCAAATAATAATGATCCAAATGTATTAAATCAGACATCTCAAAGGAGCATGATGAGGGCCAAAAGGTTCAAAAGAAGTAGAGATCGCTTTCTCTATGACATTGTTAAGTGCATCTTTTGCTACTTGAGTGGTACTCGACTATTTGGAATGTTTTATCCCAAGAGAGATCAATATCGCCAGATTTACATGCTTTTTTTTGACTCAATATTGGCTATTTTCTATGACGCTCATGTGTACACGAGTGGTTTTTGCTTCATGCTTGGTAGCTCATGCATATTTTGGTTGCGCAAGAAGCAGCCTACTATGGCCACTTCTAGTTGTGAGGCTCAGTATAGGGAAGCTTTCATAGTGACCATTGAGTGTATGTGGATCATATTCCTTTTGGCTCATTTGGCTATTGGTCAAACTTTACCCACCACCATCTTCATTGACAATCAGAGTGCATTGACAATTTCGAAGAACACTATTTTCCACACTCACACAAAGCACATTTAGGTGCACTATTATTATGTGAGGGAAAGTTTTCAATTGAAGAGATGATTTTGTCTTATGTGCCCACATAACATAATGTTCTAGACCTTTTCACAAAGGCTCTTCCTATGGAGAAGAATCTTCGCAAAGCTTTGGGCTTACTTCCTTTTGTGGATTGATCTCTTTCCACATTACCTAGAACTTCCTTATACATGAGTGCCAACTCCTTGTTCAGTGCATTATTCCCAAGGGGGATTTATTGATATGTTTTGGTAGTGATGTACACTTAGGACCATCAGACACTTTTTTCTCTCTTTAGGAGGTTTTTCCCCTGGCTTGTTTATAGTCCTATAACCATGGTGGGTCACTTATCATTGTACATTCTCTTAGTAATACATTTTATATTGTGTTGTGCTCTACCAATTTTCTTCTTCCTTGGGCTATTTGCATGCTTCCATCGACCTCAAAATTCCAAATTTTCATGGTACACCAAGGTGAAATTGGGGAACATATTCTCCCTAAAATTAGGATTTCAATAGATGAGGAAAAAAACAAAGCCATTGTGGGCTCTCATGTGTATCAAAATGTGTAATCCAAGCTTTCATGGTCCATTTTTGATACTATAGAATAAGAATTCATATGTATGAAATCATTTCCAAATCTTGCTTGCAATATATCTCAAATTTAAAGAGTGAGCTAAGTTTATCACCAATTTTGAATGCTCCAAACTAGAATAAACCATTCCACTCTCAACATGGGATTTTAGATTGCTTTTTCCATTAAAAAAATAAATAGCACTAAAGGAAACTACAGAATTATTGAGCTTGAAGGACATAATCAAATATGTTGTAAAGAAGTTAAACCATTATCTTCTAGAAAAAAAAATTTAATTTCCTCATCATCAAGCCTTATTGTATTCTCTTGATAAGCCTTGTGCTATAGGTAGACAAATCTATTGGTTTTTGTTTGCTCATGGACTTTGATTTTGGAGTCATAGTTCAACAAGAAAAGATAAACTTACACACCTACAATTCTTCTATACCAAACATTGGAGAATCACACACAAAAGTGTATAATGATAAACTTGAGTCATATATGTTCAATCTCAAAGTTTTTCCAAAGTGGTTATAACCAAGAGTTATTTAGATTGACACACATCATAAATATTTTCATAGGGATCTTAAGGGAGTTCTTGCTTAGCATGAAGCATATACTACTAAGAACCACTTGGTCTCTTTCACTAGTAAGTGGAAAATCACGAAAGGTCCAACATGATTGCTCAAGAACATGAAGACGTTTTGGGATATCATCTTCCATAAAACGAGAACCTAATAGAATGCAATGATCTACTAACAGAATGTGAAAAAGGATGTACACATGCATGTGGCACAATGCACAAAATGCCAAGCCCTTCTGACCAAAAAGAACGTGCTCCATTATAACAAGTTAGAGTAGCACCTATGAGGAGGAAGAATAGTTTTTAATCATTATGTGACCATAAATTCCCAAAAGGTTTTGTTATAGTTATGCAGAAAACCATGGAAGAAGCTGTTCGATACTATGCTCTGAAGGGTGAAAAAATTTATTGAAGACTTTGGGATAGTTTTGTAATATTTTGCGTCAATGAAGAGGAATATTAGCCAATACTTGAGATGATGCATGCACGTGCAATGGGAGGATACCTTCTAGGGAGATGCATAAAGATGATCTTAGTTGTGAGGCTCTAGTGGCCTACCTTAGATTAGAATTGACAAATGTTGTGACACTTGTCAAAGAATGAAGTATCTTACAACAAGAGATGGGATTTCCTTTAGAAACATGATGGTTAATAGAGCCTTTGCAAAGTGGGTAGTAGTTTTTGTTCGAAACAATTAGTCCACTTGCATGTAGCCCTTGTTTTATATACATAATTGATATGAGTGATTATTCTAGAACATGGGTTGAATCTAAGGAAACTACTAAGAGTGATGCACAAACTACGACTAGGTTTTTGTTCGAAAACATTTTCACCAAGTTTATTCTACCAATAGAAATTGTAATGAAGTGCTCATGGAACACATTTTATCAATGAAGTGATAGAGTGCCTCTTGTCCGAGTTTCTAGTTGCCTACCAATGGAATCACTATAATCTATTACTATTAGTCGATGAATTAAAGAAATTGCAAGAGACATGCATCAATTCAGTTGCAAGCATTTATGCTGCATAGAAACAGTAGAAAGCCTACTATGATGCACACAAAAGTGATAAGGATTTGCAAGTAGGTAATTTTGTACTAGATTACACATTGAATCAGCATGCTAAAAAAATTTAAAAGATGAGCTATGGACCACTGATCACCAACCATGCTTGTTCAAGTGTTTTAATTAGTTTGACCGCACTTGATGGTGATACTCTACCAAATGACATTAGTGGCTACAGAGTGAAACTCTTTTAAGAACTTATCACACTAGAGATTCTTGTAGGACTTCAATAAGAAAATAATAGGGAAGAGAAATCTAAGGGAACTAGATGTTGACATAGTTAGGTAGTGGTGTGTGTGAACACACTAGGATTTCCGGGGTACTTTTTTCCCTCTTTAGGAGGTTTTTTTTCCCTAGATTTTATGTACACCTATACCCCTAATGGGTTACTTAGATTGTACATTCTTTTGGTAATACATTCAATGTTGTGTGTTGTGCTCCAAACTTCGTCTTCTTCTTCTTCGTGTTGTTTGCATGCTTTCATAGACCTCAAAATCCAATAATTGGTATCAAAGTAGGTCACTGCTTCACCTAGGGAATCATCAATATCCCTCTGATCACAATCTCAAAACCGCATAAAATTTGGTGAACATACTCAAGGTGATTAGGAGTTCAAAAAACATTTGCTATGTCATGCCGAAATCACCATCGAAGCTCGTTTCAGCTTCCAAACGCACTATCACAATGCTTTTGAAGGCGATTTCATCTTTTTGTGCCAAAGACATATACAGGTTTTGGTTTGCTAGTATAAGCGCCTCGAAGTCTGCTATAGGTTTGCCTTGATAGGGTAGTTCCATTCAACATTTTGAGATACAATCATTTTTCTGCCATCAAGGTATTTTAATCAGTGTCCATGGCACTGATGTATTCCATATGTTGGTTGACATTGAGAATAAGTTGGATGGTACCAATTACCCATTATGGGATTATATGATGCATCATGTATTGGTTGCAAAAGGACTATGGAATATTGTGTAGGGTATGGAAAAACGTCCTATTAAACTTGGAGACACATTTGTTGAAGGTGATGCAGACTGTTGATATATTTAGGTAGTGATTGTGTGAACACACTAGGAACACTTGGACACTTTTTTTTCCTCGTTGGGAGGTTTTTTTCCCGGCTTGCATATATGCCTATTGCCCTAATGGGTCATGTATCTTTGTAGATTCGAGTGGTAATACATTTAGTAATGTGTATTGTGCTCTAGGCTTCTCCTTCTTCCTTGTGTTGTTCATGTGCTTTCGTAGACATCAAACTCCAATTCGTATCAGAGCAAGTCACCACTTGATCTAGGGCATCATCGACCTCCTCTGATGAGAGTCTCAATATTGCACAAAATTCCATGCGCATACTGAAGGTGATTAGGAAATCAAAACAACATTGCTGTGTGGTGCCACAATCACGATCTGAGCTCATTTCAACCAATGAACGCACTGTCACAGTGCTTATGTATGTTATTTTTTCTCTTTGTGACAAAGATATATATAGGATTTGGCTCACCACTATAAGCGTCTTAAAGTTTGCTATAGGTCTAGTAGAACTTGTCAAGGTAGTTCAACTCAACTTTTTCAGATATAGTCATTTTTCTGCATCAAGATATTTTAGTTAGTGGCCATGGCTAAAAGCAGTGATGTATTTTGTATGTTGGCTGTTGAGGATAAGTTGGATGGTACGAATTACCCATTGTGGGCTTATATGATGGGTCATGTATTTGTTGCAAAAGGACTGTGGAATATTGTGCAGGATATTGAAAAACATCCTATTTCACTTGCAAATAAAGGTACTAAAGCTGATGCAGATGGCATCAAAGATGGTGATATTTTGCAAATTCCTATTTGTGCTATGGTTTCTGTTGCACCTACTAGAGAGAAAATTTGTTGGGATGGTAGAGATGCTCAGGAACATGCACTGATAGCCTTGTCTATCAAACGTGCCATTATTCCTCACAATCACTCTTGCTCTGGATGCTTGGGATACACCACAAGTTACTAGGCTAGGAATGAGGCTCGTGTTGCTTACCTCCAAAAACAATTGGAGAGTGAGCATATGAAGGAAGGTGATTCTAAGAATATTTTTCTGGCAAAGATCAAAGACTTGGAATAGTTAATTTTTTGCTAATGAAGTTATACTAGATAGCTCATTTGTGCAAACTGTTCTAAATGGTCTTCGTGATTCATATCGGAGTTTTGTTTTTACTCTTTGTTTGATGATGAGAGTCAATCCAAATGCCTTGAGATTTGAGGAGTTAGTCTCTGTTCTATTGTAGAAATATCAATCTAGGTAGAACAGGTCTATTATGCATGTTGCAGATCAAGCTTTCCGAGCTAGTTAGAAGGGCAAAGGTAAATGGAGCTCATCTACTAGTAAGCAAAAATATGCAAATGTTGCACATTTGAAGAAGGAAGAGAAAGATGAGAAAAAATCAGAAAAGCAAAAATTATTTTGTAAGTACTGTAAAGGAAACAATCATGTCATAAAGAACTGTCCAAAATAACTTGTAAAAGAGGCAAAGAAAAAAGAGGTTGGAATGGTTGTTGCAGAGGCCTCTACATCGAAAACAAAGTCTGGTAATCTTGTATAGAATGAAGAATGGGTGTTTACTACTGTTTGTAGTTTTGACCCATCTTCTCTTCAACAATGTATGTTTATAGTAGACTCCAATGTTTGGTACTTTGATAGTGGAGCAACCAAACATAGTACCTCACAACGTAGTTTCTTCACTTTACTTGAGCTTGCCCCTATAGGGAATACTATCACATGTGCCAACAACTCCTCTCATCCTCTCATGGGATAAAAAAAAACTATTATCAGTTTTTGTGTTAGCCAAGATTGGCTTGGTTGTGAAATTTGTTGATGATAGATGTACAATTCATGATCTGTCAAATGGTGACATGATTATGGCTTCTGGAATTTTATGTCAAGGGCTATATAAGCTCATAGATTATGATAAATCTGGGAATGATTCAACATGTGGAGTACATGATTCTCAGGCTATGTGAGATGCAAAGCTTTGGCATGCATGCTTCGGTCATCTGAATTTTGCTAGTTTGCTACGCCTGCAGAAATCTAAAATGGTGTCTTCTTTTCCCAACCTTGAGGTGCCTAGTAAACATGTATGTGAAGGCTATATTTTGGGAAAAGTGAAGCATTCCTCCTTCCCAAAAGATGGTTCAATTCGAGCCACTAAAAAATTGCAACTTGTTCATAGTGATGTCTATGGTTCTATGCAGAGAACTTCTTTTGGGAACTATCTTTAGTTCGTGACTTTCATTGAAGATTTTTCCATGCATGCATGGGTATATCCATTGAAGGCAAAGTATAAAGTGTTTATGTGCTTCAAATATTTTTTGGTTTTCGCTGAGAATCTGCCACCATGTAAAATGGGCACCCTCCATTCTGATGGAGGGGGGGAATATATGTCATCTCACTTTAATGCATTTCTGGCTGAATGTGGGATAAAACATCATTGTACGATGCCGTATACACCTCAACAGCATACATATGTACCTAAGAGGTGTCCATCTCAATCATTGCAGTCTATCACCATATGATGGTTGGCATGGTCACAAGCCATCTACTGCTCACCTGCACATTTTTGGTTATCTAGCATATGCATTAGTGCTACAACAACAACCAAGAAATTGGATGATAAAGAATTGAAATGTATTTTTATTGGGTACCGTTCTAAAAGTAAAGCTTACTATCTATATCATCCATAGATTAAATGCATTTTGGTTAGCCGTGATGTTGTTTTTGTGGAAGATGCTATTCAAATTTGCATGATGCACTTGTTGATGAGAGAGCTGATATTGAGGAGGCAAAAACTATGCCAAAATGGCTGGTGCAAACTTTGCATGATAGCAAATTAGATGTACCTCTATCATATCGTACTCATTTAGGCTCTCATAGTGCCCCATTTTCATTAGATTGCTATGCTATGGCTCCCTCTAGTCTGTGTGATGAGAATGAGCCTGTTTTGTTTGATGAAGCACAAATGTCTGAAAATTAGATGGCTGCTTTGCAATAAGAATATGATGCTATTATGAAAAATGGTACCTGGTCTTTATGTGACTTTCCTCTTGGAAAGAGGGCCATTGGCACTAAGTGGGTATACAAGTTGAACTGTAAGCATGATGGAATAGTTGATAGGTATAAGGCTAGGCTTGTTGCAAAGGGTTATGCTGAGGAAAGAGGCATTGATTTTGATGAGACCTTTGCTCTTACTTGCCAAATGACTATTGTTCTTAGCATCTGTGCACTTCCCAGCTCATCCTGGTTGGAATTTACATCAGTTGGACATTAAAACTCCATTTCTTAATGGTGACTTGCATGAAGAAGTATTTGTTTTTTAGCGCCATGGCTTTGTGCAGAAAGGGCATGAAAACCACATGTGCAGGTTAAAGAAGGCATTATATGGTTTAAAGCAAGCACCACATGCTTGGTATGAAACAATACATGCATATCTCATTGCACATGGTTTTGAGAACAGTCCAACTAAAAGCACCTTATATGTTAAGTGTGTTGTGCTTTTGATAATTGTTGTCTATGTTGATGACATGCTGCTCAGTGATCCTCATGAGAAGCATATTGCTCACTGTAAGGATGATTTGCATGCCTCATTTGAGATGTCTAATTTGGGGCATTTTCATCATTATTTGGGCATTCAATTTATGCAAGTTGATTGTAGAATAGCTTTGTATCAAATGAAATATATTGACAAACTATTGGAGCGTTTTGGCCTTGAAGACTGTAAACCTATTGCCACTCCTATGGAGATAGGTTTAGGATTGAGTCTTCATGATGCAAGAGATGCATTTGATGTTGTTCTCTATCAGTAGGTTGTTGGATGCTTGATTTAATTATGCATTACTTGGCCAGATATTAAGTTTTCCATCTCACAGATGAGCAGGTTTATGCATTGCCCATGTGTCAAGCATTAACAGGAGGTTCAACGCATCTTTCACTGCTTGATTGGTACGTGGGTACTTGGATTGTTTTATCCCAAGGGGGGATCATTACTACCAGATTTACATGCTTTTTGTGACTCTCAGTGGGCTAGTTGCTATGACATTGGTGTGCCCACTAGTGGCTTTTGCTTCATGCTTGGTAGCTCATGTATATCTTGGTTGAACAAGAAGCAGTCTACTATGGCCACTTCTAGTTGTGAGGCTGAGTATAGGGTAGCTTTAACATAGATATTGAGTGTGTGTGGCTCAGACATCTTATGGATGAGTTGAGTGTTGGTCAATCTTTTACCACCACCATCTTCACTGACAGTCAAAGCGCATTGGCAGTTGCGAGGAACCTTGTGTTCCATGCTCACACTAAGCACATTGAGGTGCATTATCATTATGTTAGGGAGGGGTTCTCTGTTGGAGAGATGAGCTTGGCATATGTGTCCATGTAGGAGAACATTGCAGACCTTTTCATGAAGGCTCTACCTAGGTAGAAGTTTGAAGCTTTCCGCAAAGCTTTGGGCTAACTTCCTTTTGTGCATTGATTCCACATAGCTTGGCGGTTCCTTATACATGAGTGCTAGCTCCTTGTTCACCGCATCACTCCCAGGGGGGATTTGTTGATATATTTAGGTACTGATATGTGTGAACACACTAGGGCCATCGGGACACTTTTTTCCTTTAGGAGGTTTTATCCCAGCTTGTATATACACCTATTGCACTAACGAGTTACTTATCTTTGTAAATTCTGGTGGTAATACATTCCGTATTGTGTGTTGTGCTCCAAGCTTCTCCTCCTTGTGTTGTTCGTGTGCTTTCATAGACCTCAAACTCCAACACACGTGGTGTTGAAGATGTTGATATTCTTCTGGTCCCTATTTGTGTTGCTGTTCCTACTGCACCTACTATAGAACAAGTTTGTTGGGATGGGGGAGATGCTCAAACACATGAATTGATAGTTGTTTTTTGTCAAACATGCCATTATTCCTCACATTCACTCTAGTAGAATAGCAAAGGATGCTTCGGATACACTTACCACTTTAAACCAAGCAAGGAATGAGTCTCGTGTTGCTTACCTCCAAGAATGGTTGGAGAGTGAGCACATGAATGAAGGAGATTCCATGGATAGTGTTTTGACAAAAGATCAAAGATTGGAAGGAGCTATTGATTTTTGCTGATGAAGTCTTGCCTCATAGTTCACTTGTGCATAATGTTTTGAATGGTCTTCCAGATTCATATCAAAGTTTTGCTTATACTTTTTGATTGATGATGAAAGGCAATCCAAATGCCTTAACATTTGAGAAATTAGTCTTTGTTCTATTGCAAGAATATTAGTCGAGGCAGAACATGTCCATTATGCATGTTGCAGATCAAGCTTTCATAGCTAGTCAGAAGGGCAAACTTAAATGGACCTCATCTATTAGTAAGCAAGAATCTAATGATTAAAATCAGTGCTACCAATCTTTGAGAACGAAGATATGGTGTTCCAAGCCCTCATTGTTGGAACCTGGCAGCTCGGGTGGGCAAACCTGTGTGTGTTCAGATGGTCCCCCGATTTCATTCCTGACAAATCAAAATCTCTCTTTTACCCTCTCTAGGTCAAGCTCACTAACCTGCCGTACTTCTTGTACAACTTTGTGTGGATATCATTTCTCCTATTGGCAAGCCATTGCGTCGAGGCTGACCTCAACTCACCCCATCCTTCAATGATCAAAGTCGACTTGGGTGAAGGGGAGGTTTGGGAACAAGATGTTATTTACAGAAAACTACCTAATGCATGTTCTTGTTGTGGCCAACAAGGCCACAGGATCAAAGAGTGCCCGTTGAGTCAAAAAAGCAAACAAATTCAAAAAGTGCCCATAAAAGCTCAAGACAACAATGGGACCCTGAATCCCCTGAATGAAGAGAAAGTTAAGGGCTCCCAAATCCCAAAAACCGACTTTGACGGGTTCAAGGAAGTCAGTTGAAGAAGGAAAAGAAGTCCTAGGGCAACTTCTTAGAGAAACCGCACTCCAAATGCCCCCCCAAGCAACTTGTATTGCAATCTATAAAAGGAGATTAATGAGCTCGATTAACCAGATGGGAACCTGTTTGAGGTGCACACCAATGAGAAAGCCCTAGAGCTCCCTAACAACAAAGAATCCAATCAAGAGGGCTACACTACAAGCAAAGAAGATGGCTTTACCACTAGTAACGAAGACAACATGGATAGTGAAAGTTCCATCATTGGATCTACTATTCCGGACAAGGTCTCTTGTTCATTTCAACAAGAGACCTCCTGCAAGGAAAAATAGCCTATCGACTACCCTGGAAAAACAAGTTACTAAGCCAAGACCCCCTCCTAGCAAAAACGAAGAAGAATCCAAGAGGAGAAAAGATAAGAACCCTTCTTGCAAAGAGGGTAAATTATGGCAATGATCATCATCTCGTTGAATGCTAGGGGGCTGACTGACATTAGCCTAAACCCTGATTTCATCTGTATTCAAGAGACTAAAATTGATGGAGTAGACCTCTAGAAACATCTTAAACAGGTCTCCCCGACTCAGGTCTGGATCCCCACATCACACCCTCGGGGGTCTGGTGGGATGGTAATTGGTATTAACCAATTTTGGTTTGAAAAGCTTGAGGACTCCATTGAAGATCAGAGCCATCGATGGATTGCCACTTCCTTTGGTGCCCCCTTTCGATTCACATTAGTTTCTATGTACGCACCTAACGAGGCATTGGAGAGATTGGACACCTAGGCCTCCTTGGACTCGCTCCCCTACAATGCCCTAATTTGCGATGACTTCAACATGATGGAGGACCCTGCCGATAGAGGGAACAATAAGGGCTAGGTCATCAACAGTCGTGAGAAAGTAACTTGGGACAAAACCAAACTGCACTTGGATCTAGTGGAATTCAAAGACGTGAAAGGCTTTTCATGGTCAAATCTCCAAGCGAGCGAGGACTTGAGGAAAGTGAGACTGGATAGAAGCTACATTGCTAAGAGCATTATTCATCAGTGGGGCTGCCCTTCCCTCTCCCAACACACAGTCCTTACCATATTTGATCATTACTCGATCATTATTGCTTTCCAACCTCTCACCAAAATCCGTACGGCTCCTTGGTTTCATGCCTGCTCGACTTCCTTCTCTCTCCCCTCCATCCATCAAGAAATTGTTGAAGTTTGGAAGGAGGCATTCGCCTCCTATTCATCCGCCAAGAGCTGGAGATGTGCGATCAAGAAGTCACGTCAAATCATAATAAGAACTAGGAAGATGCCACAGATGGTTTGGCGGGCACGTAGAGAAGCCCTATATCATCGACTCTGGAGACTTGAAGAGGAAGTGAACAAAGGAAAGGCCCAATCCGAGAATGGGCTACGAAAAATCAGAGTGATGCTGAGATATGAGGAAGAAATATAAAAAAAATCTGCAAATATTCTTTAGGAGTGGTGACCTGGCAAGTAGACAAACCCACCAAAGAGATGTGCAGCATCCTTAAAAGGAAACAAAATAGAGAACCAATCCCCCTATGCTAGACCCAAATGGTGATGTTTGCAATACGGAAGAAGAAAATTTTGGAATCATTGAAGAGCACTTTAGGAGACTCCTAGGGATCTTGACCCCCCCTCTCCCACCATAGATGGAACTGCATGGTAGCCATATCTAGGGTTCCTCTCATAGGATCCCACACAGCTTTCGTTCCCTACTTGATGCCCCTATCTTGGAATCATTGGAGTCATTGATGCCCTCCCTAGTGGTAAAAGCTCAAGGCCAAACGGGCTCATTAATGAGTTCTTTAAGTCCTTCAAGTTGGTGGTTTTCGACCCTCTTCGTTTGGTCTGACAAGAGGCGCTTGAGTTTGGTGCTCTTCCAACTTGCTTTAACACTGGCATCATCAAGTTAATCCACAAAAAGGGGAAAAGAGCAGAATTGAGAACTGGCATCTGATTACGATGCTTCAAACAAGATATAAGATCATTCCCAAAGTCATAGCCAACATAATTTCCAGCCATCTGAGAGTGTGGTTAAGCGAGGACCAAAAACATTTCGTCAAAGGGAGGTTAATATTGGAAGTCATTATAGATATTTGGGAAGGTCTCGACTTTGCGAATGAGTCAAGACAAGATTTGGTTTTCCTCAAGATCGACTTTGACAAAGCTTACGACAGGGTGGAATGGAACTATATTCTGCAGTCACTTAAAGATCTTGGATGTAGTAAAAAATTCACCAACATGATCTCAAGCCTTCTAGGTAATGCATCCACTCAAATTAATGTTAATGGCAAACTTTTGAAGGTGATCAAACTAAAAAGATCGATTAGATAAGGGTGCCTATTGGGTCCCCTTCTCTTTGCGATTGCCACAGAAGGGCTTAGTTGACTGGTGGAATAACAAGTGGAAGAAGGTAACATCAAAGGCCTCCGATTGCCCCACGACCATGGCTAGATCACCATGAGACTTTTTTTCATGACACGAACGCATTTGTCCACAATGATAGTACCAGCCTAGAGACGTTTTGGAGGTGCTTGGATACTTTCTGCCAAGCCTCTGGATCAAAAGTCAACCACTCAAACACTGATTTTTGAGCTATCGTTAGGATCCAGCCTGACCTTCTCTTTGATCATGGATGTCAAAAAATCCCTCAAGGACAATTTTTTTGGCTTCTTGGGTTTCCCTTAGGTTTCAGTATCTCTTTGGAACAGCGATGGAATTGGGTCTTAGCCAAACTTGAAAGCAAGCTTAACTATTGGAGAGGTATGCAAATAAATCTCACTGGTCACGCAATGGTTATCAACACATTCCTCATTTCATCAACCATTTAATTCCTCTCTTGCTAGAGATCGAAAGAGCAAGAGTTGTCTAAACTAGAAAGCATTTGTAGAAACTTCCTTTGGACAGGTGAACACAATAGGAGGGGGGTGCCTAAAATCAAGTGGTGCATCTGCACTAGCCAAAGAGATATTGAGGGCCTTGTCATCTTAGACATTGGGTGCATGGCTAACAAACTTGCAGCAAAATGGATGATTAAGGCTTGGTACAATGGGGAGGCCTCATGGGAAAAGTTGATCTTCAGGAACAAGAACGTGTTAACTTTCTTGGGATTCCGGAATTGGAAGAACCTTGAAATTCTGACCCTTTTGTTTTCCCCGATCCCAGTTTTCCTGAAAGGCTTGAACCTTGTGTGCTCCCTATGGAAGAGTTGGAATAAAGTCAAAAGCTTCACAAGAATTAGTGAAGATTGGAAGTGGGCAGTCGCTATCAAACAAAATGACTCTATCTGGTTTTCAATCCATGGCATTCGAAACATGGAATCTTGGAATATTTGAAACGCCAAGAGGCTATGGAAGAAAGGCTTCAAAAAATGGAAACAATACAAAGTAGATGTCTTGCCTAGGACCGCTCTAAGATTCATCTTCTCATGGGACACGACCCACCAAGCCTGCTTTGGCTCAGATGGCACAATGGTAATTGCCTAACATAAATCCCAAACATCAAAGATACCACTCATTATTAGGTCAACCTAAAAAAGAAGCAGTGCGTGTCGTGGACACCGCTACGCTGGGACATGAAGTTCATGGCTATCTAGCACCCTCTCATAGAAATCAAAAAGTTTGTCCTCCTTTGGCAAATTCTTCATCGTGGGATTCAGACCAACCGAAAGGCTAGCAAAATTTGTGGGATGGCTCCCTGGCGTAAGTGTTGCTACCGGTCCATTGAAGATGTTGCTCACATCTTCTTTACTTGTCCCAACTCCAAGAGGATCTGGCAGATTGTCAGAAAGAAAATTAGACTTCACAAACATATAAGCTGGAAACAAGATTTGCTGGGAGAAGCGATCGACTGCTATGTGACTCTCTGGAAAGCCATCAGAGGGGAGGCCCTATGTAAGATCTGACGGGAAAGATGTGCTTATAACTTTGGAGACCCCCCCAAAGAGTGTTCGATTGAGAAATCTCTATTCCCCCTCGGCAAAAGAATCGCTAACTGTAAGAAATCCCCCCCTCCCCCCCCCAGGCATCATCAAGTGCTCCTTTTGATCAACAACAAGCTTATACCCAAGTGGGCCTCTCATGAGGGTGATTAACCTTCTTTGTAATGCCATCTAAACATCGTAATATCTACCCCTACTCTATGGGATTTTGGGGGGTCCCTTGGGCACTAGTCCCCTTCACTTGTACTTTTCTTTAATTAATACAAGTCAAGGAGAGTAGGCTAAGGCTGAACTTCCTTTATTTAAGAAAAAAAATCTAATGATTCTGCACAATCAAAGAAAGATGACGAGACAAGAAGAAAACAGAAAAGCAGAAATTGTTTTGCAAATAATGTAAAAGAAATGATAATATCATAAAGAGCTATCCAAAACTGGCTACAAAAGAGGCAAAGAAAACATAGGTTGGAATGAATGTTGTAGAGGCCTTTACACCCAAAATAGAGTCTCCTAATCTTATGTAGAATGAAGAATGGGCATTTACTATAGTTTGCACTTATAAACCATCTTCTCATGAGTAGTGTATGTCTATAGTAGACTCATATGTTTTGTACTTTGATATTGGGGCAACCAAACATATTACCTTGTAGCATAGTTTCTTCACTTCACTTGAGCCTACTCCTACATGGAATACTATCACATGTGCAATAACTCCCCTTATCCTATCATGGGAGTTGGTAAGATCACTCTGACTACTGCTGATGGTAGTTCCTTTATGTTGTGGGATGCTTTATTTTTGCCAGGGATCAAGAATAATTTGTTATCAGTTTCAATATAGCAAGATCAAATTGGTTGTGAAATTTGTTGATGACAGACGTAGAATTCATGACATGGCAAATGGTGGCATCATTATTGCTTCTGGCATTTTATGCTGCGGGCTATATAAGCTCATAAATTATGAGAAATCTATGAGTGAGTCAGCATGTGTAGTTCAAGATTCTCACGCTATGTAAGGTGCAAAGCTTTGGCATGCACACTTTGGTCATCTGAATTGTGCTGTTCTATTCTACCTCTAGGAATATGAATTGGTGCCCTCTTTGCCCAAACATGAGGCACCTAGTAAACATGTCTCTGAAGGTTGTATTTTGGAAAAAAAAATTTCTTCCTCCTTTCCAAAAGATGGTTTAGTTCGAGCTACTCAAAAATTGCAACTCATTCATAGTGATGTCTGTCGTCCTATGCAGACACCTTCTTTCAAGAACTACCTTTACTTTGTGACTTTCATTGATGATTTTTCCAGGCATGCATGGGTGTATCTAGCGAAAGAAAAGTCCGAAGTGTTTATGTGCTTCAAAAAACTTTTAGTTTTGGCTAAATATCTATTAGCATGTAGAATGGGCACCCTCCATTCTCATCCGGGAGGGGGGGAGGGGGGAATATATGTCTTCTAACTTTAATGCATTTCTCATTGAACATGGGATAAAACATCAGTGTACAATAACGTATAGACCTTAGGAGAATGGAGTTGTTGAAAGGAATAACATGTCGATGTATGGTGAAGATTTAGGCTTTACCACATAGTTTTTGGCTTGAGGCCGTCATGTGTGCAGCATATGTACTTAACACGATTGCAATCTATCACAACCAAATGAGGCTTGGCATGGTCGCATGCCATTTGTTGCTCACCTGCATGTCTTTGGTTGTTGTCATAGGCATTAGTCTTTGAACAAAAACGCAAGAAATTGGATGATAAAGAAGTGAAATGTATTTTTGTTGGGTACAATTCTAAAAGCAAAGGATATCATCTGTATCATCCATAGACTAAACACATTTTGGTTAGCTCTGATGTTGTTTTTGTGGAAGATGTTATTTAGCCATTACTTTCATGTACGAAGGAGACATGACTTAGTTACAAAGACCTGTATGAGACTTTCCTGCCTCCTTTTTATAGGTGGACACTCTAACTTGCTAGTCTAAATAAGGAAGCCTTTATAGGTTTCACATGATGATGCAAATCATTCCATTTCTGATAAATATTTGCATGATGCGATTACAGATGAGAGAACTGATATAGAAGGTGCAAAAACTATGCCTAAATGGCTAGTGCAGACTCTACGGGATAGCAAATTAGATGTACCTCTATCACATCGTATGTTCATCCTCACATAGTCCTTCTTTTACATCAAATTCATATGCTATGATTGCATCTAGTCTTTGTGATGAGAATGCGCTTGTTTTGTTTGATGAAGCACAAAATTCTAAAAATTGGATGGCTTCTATGCAATTTAAATATGACGCTATCATGAAAAATGGTATCCGGTTTTTATGTGACTTGTCTCCTTGCAAGAAGGCCATTGACACTACGTGGGTATACAAGATGAGGTGTAAGCCTAATGGAACAGTTGATAGGTATAGGGCTAGGATTGTTTCAAAGGTTTATGCTCAAGAAAGAGGCATTGATTTTGGTGAGAGCTTTGCTCCTTCATGCCAAATGACTACTATTCGTAGCATCTTGCACTTTCAGCTAATCATGATATGAATGTACATCAAATGGACATTAAAACTACATTTTTGAATGGTGACTTGCATGAAGAAGTGTATGTTTTTCAACGCCATGGTTTTGTGCAGAAAGGTCATGAAGACAAAGTGTGCAACATGCTTCAATACCATAAGCCATCATGAATAATGTAGACCTTTACTATATTGGAATAATGAACAATGTGACCTTTCATGAATACTTTGTGTTTCCAAAACCATCTTGAACAATGATTGTGCTATAAAGAGACATGAAAAATGAAATTTTTTCCTTCAAGAAGTCCTTATGCGCATAAAGGCAATCAACCTTTTGTTTAAAATCTGTTTTACATGATGGAACATCATTTCACTAAAAATTCTAAGCATTTTTTCCAGTCCATTTGGACAAAATGTTGAAATTAACTTTGGGGATGAACCTTTGACTCCTTACATTTTAGCTTTTGGTGTCCTTTCGAATGCACCTCATTCTATCTTGAGATAATATCTTCTTCATTTCTATGCGTTTGTTGAAGAAATCTAGATCATCATGCCAATCCTCTATTAGTACTCATTCAAAATCTTCATCATGCAGATGAAGCTTCTAATATACTTCAAGATATCTTCACATAGTCACTTTATATTTTTTTATTGAAGTGAAGAAAAAAACATTCATTAGATCATAGTTCATTGGATTTTGATGGATTACTAAGTAGATCGATCGTGAAACTTTAGCTCCAATAGTTAAATGAAATTATCAAACTCACATATTTTATTTCTAGGTTGATCTGTAACTCTCTTCATTGTTGTAATCTTTATAAAGGGCCAATATATTCTTCCTAGAAAAATAGCCAAAGCGATTGATAATTCTTTATCAAACTTATCTTTTCTCATTAGTTCACTTCTTTAATTAGCTTTTTTCTTCTTTTTATTAAAAAATGATGAGCCGACGTTGTTGGAAATTATGCATTCGATCCATAAACTTTCTAGTATCTTTTACCATGACCAAATTCATTGTTCAGAACTCTTCTTATGGGTTTGATTAGGTATGTCAAGGTGCTCTCTATCAAAGGAGAAATACCTAAAGATCACCATGCTCTTGATGTTAAGTAAGGCATTTGAGTTGATTAAATTTCTTGTACGGTCTTTTTTTCACCACTCTATAGCCGAAAGCTAGTAGGACCCTCAAACTGAATATTGATAGATCTCTTTGTTTCTTTCAGATTTTTTTGATTTTTTTTTAATTATTGAAAAAGAAATCTTATATAGTGAAAAAAATGCTACAAAATGTCACAAGATTTGGATTTGAAGATAGAGAGATAGTACGAAAGTTTACAAGATACTTTGTCTTAAAATTACATTACAAGTGCCAAAATAAAAGAAAGTATAAAGAAAATAGTGTGAATAATAACATCTGTATCTCCATATCCACAAAATAAATGATATCATTCTCAATGATATGCTAAATGTAAGAATCCATGCGGCTCTACCCATCCAACTTTAATCTACAAAAAGTAGATTATATTGCCCACCTAATTTCTAGTATCGCTTCATTCTTCTTTGCACACTTCTCAAAATTGACAGCCAAGTGGTGGTTTCATAGTTGTTGGAAGCATATAGATGACAAATATGAAGCTTAAGTTCACCTATGCACAAGAAAAAATTGTGATTATTGAATTGAGGCTTTTGCCAATGAAATTATGGATTTAGGATTGATTTTATTATGTGTTGTAAAGAACTTCATGACAACCGATGAACACAGAGACCTTGAAACTATCGATTCTGTCATTATTCCACTTGCAATAATACATTTTTTTCATCGTGAGCTCTTGGATAGAAACAATGCCTTTCCTTTCGAGCTTACTTCCTGTTGTGTATTGATCTCTCTCCAAATAGCTTGGCATTTTTTTATATATGAGTGCCAACTCTTTGTTCACTGCAGCACTCCAAAGAAAGATTTGTTGATATATTTTGATAGTGATGTGTGTTAATATATTTTGGTAGTGATGTGTGTTAAGACACTTAAGATCGTTGGGGCACTTTTTCCTCTTTAAGAGGTTTTTTACACACTGACTATGAACCCAGATACTCTCAATATCAACCTTGAATGTAGAAGATAGAAGGAAACCCTTGGCTGCCCCAATAAGCACATTTGTTCTTCCCAAATTCTCAAAGGCTGACTTTCTGATGCACCATCTTGTCTTCTTTCGTACATCTGTTCCATCCCTCAAGTGTTAACCTTTGTAAAAAGCATGACACAAGGTACGCGAGCAAACGCGCTGTTGTATCTGATACTGTGTACTGTGGGGATGTTATAGTCCACCCACGCGTAACGCGAGTCCAATATGAGAAACTTGCAGGACAGATCCCTTTTTTTTTTTCTGTCTGACGGCGTCATTTCCTGTCTCTCCGTACAGCCATTCTCATACGTGACAGACACAGTAATATCATGCAAGGAAGGATGCGCGAGGATGCCGAAACTCTAATGAAGAACTTGAGGGGAAGCTATACTCTCGTCAACGTCCTTTCTTGTCTTATCAGGTGCACGTTTGTACTGTCGCAGCTGACCGACACACAGTGCATTCTTTGAATAAAGAGGGATTCGGCGCCATGATCCATCGGAATGACCTTTCGCAAAATCTTTCAAAGATGCTCATAAAATGTCTTATGGCTGTTCCAGATTGGATCCGTCGTCGATGAAAGTCCTTTAGCAGTGCATATACAATCTTCCTACGAGCAGAAATGTGCGTCTCAGTCTGTATGCTGAGTCCAGATTCCAGATGAATTGAAGAAGTCTCACATGAGAAGCATGAGATGGACCTTTTCTATAACCATATACGTCCTTTCTTATCTACAATCCGCTCTTCTGAGTCTCTGATAGCTGATCGAGGCTAGCATTACTGCAACCTTTGCAGAAAGAACATATCACGTACTGATGCGGTTATGCCGAAACTTTTAGTGAATCTTGCTTCTTGAAGTCACTGTACATCATGTCCAGGCCTTGATCATCTTTAATGGAAGTTCTTTCCATCTCCGTGCATACAGGTCCAACGGATGAACTTGCAGTCTTGCAGATGCCTTCATTCAGGATCACGAACAACTTAATGTATGAATGCTACTTCAAGCAACAAGTACAAGTGCTCGATAAAACATTAGCTTCAAGGAAAAAATCAAGCTTCACATGGATCTTGTGGAAGTTAAAGATACGAATGACTTTTCTTGGTCGAACCTCCAATCTAAGGATGACTTGAGGAAAGCAAAACTCGATAAAAGTTACATTGCACAGAACATTATCCATCAGTGGGGCGAGCCCGACATCTCGCAACACACTGACCTCGCCATATCGAAACACTACCCGATTATTCTCACGTTCAAGCCAATTGTCAAATTCATAAAAGCGCCTTGGTTCCATGCTTGCCGGATGTCTTTCTCCCTTCCCTCTGTACATCAGGAAATCACCTCGGTATGGAACTCGGCTTTCACCAATGGCGCCTCAGCGGCCAAATGTTGGAGGACTGCGGTTGAGAAGACTCGTCAAATTCTGGTCAGGACCCACAAGATGCTTTGCAATGTTTGGAGGAGGTAGAGAGAGAAGCTCTATCGGAGGCTCGGTGCCTTGAGGAGGAAGTGAACAAAGGGAACTACTAATATGAGACGGGACTATGGAAAATCAGCGGCATGTTGAGATGCGAGGAAAAAATTCAAAGGAAAAACCTGCAAGTATACTTTAAAGATTCATGGGTGGGTAAAGCTGACAAAGCAACTAAAGAGATGAGTGGCATCCTCAAGAGGACACGAACGTGAGACTCTATTCCGTTCTTGATAGGTACCAATGGGGTCGAATACAAAACGGAAGAAGAAAAAAATGCTATTATCATCAAACATTTTACTCAACTCCTAGGGGTATTGATGCCTCTTTCTCCCCACGCGAGGGACTACATGGCCACTATCTCGAGTATCTCCCTCGAGAACACTGCAAAACTTGAAGTATCTCTTGAGGCATCCACTTTTGATAATGAGACTCTCGAAGTTATCGATACGCTCCCCAATGGCCAAAACCTAGGTCCTAATGGCCTCACAAATGAGTTTTTTAAGTCTTTCAGATAGGCGATGGTCACCCTGTTGTACTTGGTTTCGGAAGAGGCTTTAGCTTTCGGTGCCCTTGTCGAATGCCTAAACAATGGTGTCATCAAAGCTTATCCATACAAAAGGTAACAAGAATAGGACTGAAAGCTTGTGCCGAGTCATGATACTCCAAATAGGGTACAAGATTCTTTCGAAAGTAATTGCCAATAGAATTTTTTATCACTTAAAGAGGTGGCTTAGCTAGGACCAAAAAGGATTCGTCAAGGGTAGATCAATACTTGAAGCTATTAGTGATATTTGGGAACGTCTCGATTTTGCTAAAGAGTCTGAGCAAGACATAGTATTTCTTAAAATCGACTTTGACAAAGCCTACGATAGGCTAGAATGGGACTTTGTTCTCCAATCTCTTAAAGACCTCGGCTGTAGTTAGAAATTCACTAAGATGATGGCTACTTTGTTGGGGAATGCATCGTCACAAATAAATATCAACGGCCAATTATTGAAGGCTATCAGTTTAAGACAATCTATTACGCAAGGATGCCCACTAGTCCCTCTGCTCTTCGCTATTTCCACGGAAGGGCTCAGCCATCTTGTGCAATACCACATGGAATTGGGCCATATTAAAGGCCTCTCTCTACTCCACAACCATGGTTAGATGATCATGAGACCTTTTGCACATGACATGAACACATTTATTCATAATGGTTTGACCAGCATTGAGGTCTTTTGGGGGTGCCTCGACACTTTCTCTATGGTGTCTGGTTCCAAAATCAACCACTCTAAAATCGCTTTCTAGGCCATCATTGGACCTCCACCCCAACTGTTAGTTGACCATGGTTGCCAAATTATCCCTAGGTGTCAGGTCTTCTGCCTACTCGGTATTCCGATGGGCTTTGGTGTCTCGATGGAGCAATGATGGAATTCGGTCCTTTCCAAACTAGACAACAAGTTAGCATATTGGAAGGGCATGCAAATCAACCTCCTAGGGTGGGCCATGGTAATTAATACCCTCCTCATCTCCTTGACCATTTACTTTCTCTCTTGTTGGAGACCGAAAGATCAAGAGCTTGGCAAACTAGAAAGAATTTGTAGAAACTTTCTTTGGATGGGGGACCATAACGGAAGAGGGGTTCCCAAAATTAAATGGTCTACTTGCATCAGCCAAAAGAATTATGGGGGTTTGGGCATTATGGATATTGAAGGCATGGCTGACAAGTTGGTGGAAATGGATCATCAGGGCTTGGTGCAACCGTAGGAGCTCTTGGGCGAAGCTCATTTTTAGGAAGAACAACTTGCTTACATTGGTGGGCCTCCCTAGTTGTAAGGACTTGGGCCTCTTTACCCTTTTATTCTCCCCAATTCCGGTTTCTCGCAAAGGCTCGAATCTTGTGTTCTCCTTGTGGAAGAGTTGGAACAACTTCAAACAATTTGTCAAAGTCAGAGAAGATTGGAAATGCGTGGCCGGTATCAAACAAAATGACTCAATATGGTTCCTGATCTCGGGCATCTAGGGTGTGGCCTCCTAAAACCTCGAAAATGCCAAGAGGCTATGGAACAAGGATTTCAAACATTGGAAACACCTCTCAAAACATGAAATTGGCCAATTGATCAAATTGGAGGACATAGACCTTGAAATAAGAGTGAACTACGAAGAATGGACTCTTCTACAGAGAAGATACATCGCTTGGGAATGTTCAAAAACCCGACTCCTCATTGTGCAGGATCCGCCATGCCATTTGGGTCTTATGTGGAAGAATGGCAATCGCCTACCCAAAATTCCTAGAATCAAGGTGAACACGAAATACCATATCACGGACTAGGTTGCATTGGGATTTGAAGTTCACATCTATCTGGCATCCCCTCATCGAGATCAAAAAATTGGTTCTCATGTGGAAAATTCTCCACCGTGGTATCTGGACTAACCTAAAGGCTAACAAAATTTGTGGGACTCCATTGTGGTGCAAGGAATGCCACCGCAACATTGAGTATCTGGATCACATCATTTTGGCTTGCCCCAAGTCGCTACAGCTCTAGCGAACCCTCGAGAATATTTTGAGAGTCTAGGCACAAATCACCTAGAGGCAAGTGCTGCTTGGCAAGCAATCAACATCTCAATGGCAATGTGGAACACTATAAGAGGGGAAACCCTCTGGAAGATTTGGAGGGAGCGGTGTGCCAAAAAATTTGGATACCCTCCAAAAGAGTGGTCGATTGAGCAGTCTCTATTCCTTCTTGGCAAAAGAATCTCCAACTTGGCAAAGTGATCGACATCTCAATGGGAATGTGGAATGCTATAAGAGGGGAAACCCTCCAGAAGATTTGGAGGGAGTGGTGTGCCAGCAAATTTGGATACCCTCCTAAAGAGTGGTTGATCGAGAAGTCTCTATTCCTCCTTGGCAAACAAATCTCCAACCATAAGAGGTCTCCACCTTTTAGACATCATAAAGTGTTTCTCATCGTGAACAATAAGCTTAAACTCAAGTGGACCTCCCATGGGGGCGGGGGGGGGGGGACGAGAGGGTTGTTAACCTCCTTTGTAACACTTTCTAGACTACCTGTACTTTGTGTGATTCGGGGGGTCCCAAGGGCACTAGTCCCATTCACTTGTAACTTGTTCTTTTTATTTAGTTAAAGTTTGGAGGCCTAAGCCAAACTTCCTTTTGGAAAAAACAAAGACATTACCTTCAAATTAGAGATGGATGCGATCAGCGATAAGGCATAATGCAAAGATTATGTGCACGCAAACAAGAAGAGGCAGTGCACTTTTTGTATGTAAAATACACGCAATGTATGTATATTTAAAAATGAAGGTCCTCATAGAGGCAAGAACAATTAAAGGCTAACAAAACAAAACAACCAAAAAAGAGACGTCCCACCAGAGGTCGCTCCTTCGATGGTCTCTTTATGCAAGGAATCTATGGCGGAAAAGCAAGAAGAACTGATGAAAACTTGTTTGATCGGTCAAGTTTTTGGCCCTAGGCCCCCCTTAGAAAATATGAGGATATGGCTGCGCAAGGAGTGGTTCCTGTGGGGTTTAATTATGTGCAAATATCAATTCCTGCCAGCAAATCACCTACTTCTAGTGTTTGAGAATGAAGAGATGGCCTTCCAAGCCCTGCAAGCTAGCTCCTGGCAAGTGGGCCGGTCCACCTTATGTCTATTTAAGTGGACCCCAGACTTTTTTCCGAACAGGTCAAAGCCTCTTCGTTACCGGCTATGGGTGGAGCTTCCCAATCTGCAATATTTTCTATATGGATTCCTTCAAGAAATCTTTTCACCGATCGGTTGCCCGATGGCCTCAAGAGAGGATGTTGGGGGGTTAATCTACGATGGACCTCAATATTCTTTCAATGCGTGATGGCACCCACAAATCTGCATTGAAACAGACTTGAATCAGGTCCTTCCTCCGAAGATCTCCATAAACTATGGAGATGGTAAGATTTGGGTACAGGAGGTTACAAGAATTTGCCAAATGCGTGCTTTTGTTGCGAACTCCAAGGTCATAGGATCAAAGATTGCCTCTTGAAGCAAAGTAACAATAAAAACAAGCTCAAACTAGATGGGACCCTAGACCCTTTCCCCCAAGTTGACACAGCCTCATCCCCCTCTGATGGAGGAAGAAAAGAGAACTCGTGTTGCAGAGACGGATTCAGAAGGATTCACTAAAGTAAGATGTAGGAGGAAAGTTAGTCCTCGAAGATCAGCAGCAAGGAATGTCACCACAATTGCTCCTTCGAATAACATGTACTCTAACCTACAAAAGGAGATTAATGAGGTCGACTTCCGAGGGGATAATAATTTTGATGAAGACCCGGTTAATAATACCCTTGGGTGTTCTACCAGCAAAGAAGACAACCAGGAAGGTTACACCACGAGTAAAGACGAAGATGTCACTACTAGCAATGAGGACAATCGAGATAGTGAGAGCTTCCTTGGTCCTACTCTTCGGATTTGCATGCCAAGATTACCGAAACAAAAGTCAAATTTTAAAGGGAAACAACCATCGAGCATGCCCTGGAAGAGCCCCCTCGAGAGTAGGATCATAAGTCAAGAAGCTAGGAGGAAAAAAGAAGATCACAAGAAAAAAAAACATCGTGTCCCTCCCCTCAAAGAGGGCAACCATCAATAATGAAACTCTCATCGCTAAACGTTAGGGGCCTGTCTGACCCCTCAAGAGCGGCGACTCTTGGCCAGTGGTTCAAAGACAATTGCCTCAACCCCGACTTTATCTGCTTATAAGAGATTGAAATCCACGGAGAGGATCTCCAAAAACGGCTCAAATGTATTTCTCTGAACCACCTTTGGTTCTCCACTTCGCACCATAGGGAGGCAGGGGGCGCTGTGATTGGTATTAGTCACTCTTGGTCCGACAGATTGACCTCGACTTATGAAGATTGGAATCATCATTGGATTGCTGCCTCTTTCCGGTTCCCTAATCAGTTCACTGTGATCTCAATTTATGCCCCTAATGGTGAAGCTGACTGAATCAATACGTGGGCTTCCCTTGACTCCCTCTCAAACAATGTTCTGATTTGTGGGGACTTCAACATGGTGGAGTTTCCAGAGGACCGATGGAAAAACAAGGGGAAAATTATTGACGGTCGAGAGAAAGAGATATGAGATAAAATCAAGCTCCATCTTGACTTGGTCGAGGTGAAAGACATGAAGGGGTTCTCCTGGTCAAATCTCCAATTGGGGGACTCTATGAGGAAAGCAAGACTTGATAGATGTTACATCGACCAAAACACCATTCTCCTGTGGGGTATTCCTTTGATTTCCCAACACATGGACCTGACTATCTCAGACCACTACTCGATTACTCTTTCTTTCAAACAGATTCCCGTGCTCCGGAAAGCTCCTTGTTTTCATGCTTGTCAGACATCATTTTCCCTCCCCTCTGTCCACCAAGAAATTTTCAGTGTGTGGGCGGAAGCCTTTGCCAACTGTAATGAACTGGCTAAGTGTTGGAGAAATGTGGTGGAATGGACTCGACAACTTCTGATTAGGACTCATAAGGCTATAAGAGATATCTGGAAAAAAAGAAGAGAAACGGTGTACTGGAGGCTCTCACATCTTGAAGAAGAAGTGAACGAAGGTAACTTGCAATGCCAAAAAGGTCTTTTGAAAATCATGGGAAGACTAAGGTACGAGGAGGAGGTTCAAAGGAAAAATCTTCAAATATTCTTCAAAGATTGGTGGGCGCAGAAGGCCAAAAAACCATGGAAAGAGATGTGTAACATCCTAAAAAAGAAACAAGCTAGGGAATCTATCCCCTTCTTGGTCGATAACAATGGGATAGAATGTAGCACAGAAGTTGAGAACATATCTATCATTGTTGAGCACTTTACCCATCTCCTCGGGGTCTCGACTCCTCTTTCCCCTCACAGGCGTGACTCCATGGCAATCATCTCAAGGGTTGCTCAATCTAGAATCCCACAGAACATGAATTCTCTGTTGGATGCTAACATTTCGGAGAACGAAATTATCGAGGCTATTGATGCTCTTCCCAATGGGAAAAGTCCGGGTCCTGATGGCCTCACCAATAATTTTTCAAGTCCTTCAAGCATGAGGGGGCCACCCCACTGTGGCTATTGTGGCAAGAGGCTCTCTCCTTCGGCGCCCTCCCTGAGTGTCTTAACAATGGTATCATCAAGTTAATTCACAAAAGGGGAGATAAGAACAAAATTGAAATTTAGCGGCCGATTACCATGCTCCAAACTGGATACAAGATAATTGCCAAAGTTATCGCCAACAGAATCTCTTGTCATTTAAAGTCATGGCTTTGTGAGGAACAATCATTGGAAAGGTATGCAGGTCAACTTGCCACGGCGTGCTATGGTTGTTAACACATTTATGCTTTCAACAACTATTTACTTTATCTCGTGTTGGAGACCAAAGGAGAAAGAGTTGGCCAAAGTGGAAAGAATTTCTAGAAACTTTCTTTGGACTGGGGACCCCAACAAGAGGGGGATTCCCAAAATCAAATGGGAAACTTGCATTAGCTTGAAAGACTCAGGGGTCTTGGGTATTTTGGACATCGTTGGGTTGGCTTACAAGTTGGCGGCAAAGTGGCTTATCAAGGCTTGGAGCAATAGTGAGTCCCCTTGGGCTAAATTGATGTTCAAAAACTTGGAAGACCTTACCTTAGTTGGCCATGCTGGTTGGAAGGACATAGTGATTCTCACGCTCTTGTTCTCCCCCCACCCAGTGTCCCCTAAAGCCTCTAGCCTTGTATGTTTGTTATGGAAGAGTTGGAACAAGGCCAAACAATTCATCAGAATTAGTGATGAGTGGAAGTGGGCGGCTGGGATAAGACAAAATGACTCTATCTGGTTCCCGATCAGCAGCATTAGAGGGGTGGAGCCTTGGAACCTCCAAACTGCAAAGCGATTATGGAACAAGGGATTCAAATAGTGGAAACAGCTCTAGAACCAAGAGAACAACCAGTGGATTAGATTCGAAAACTTAGACCCGAGACACAGAGTTTCCCTCGAGGAATGGACTCTTCTTCAAGGCAGGTATTTAGCATGGGACCGCTCAACTACCCGCCTTCTCTGCGGACAGGATCTTCCTTGCCTGGAGGGCCTCAAATGGAGCAATGGTAAGAAAATATATAGAATCCCCAACTTCAAAGAGAACTTAGATGTTCATCACACCCTTAACAAGAGCTGGTGCCTTTCTTGGACCAAACTTCGATGGGAACTAAAGTTCATATCTGTTTGGCACCCCCTAATTGAGATCAAAAAGTACGTTCTCATTTGGTAGATCTTGCATAAGGGAATGTGGTCCAATGCAAGGGCTAACAAAATCTGTGGTGTGCCGCCATGGTGCAAGCATTGCCATCGATGCATCAAAGATTTAGCTCACCTGTTCTTCAATTGCCCCATGTCCCGTGTTATCTGGCATCACATGATGCGGGTATTGAGACTCACGAACCAAATCAATTGGCAACATGCGCTGTTGGGTGAGGCGGTTGGCTACTCATCGAGGCTGTGGAATGCCATCAGGGGTGAGACTCTTTGGAAGATCTGGAGGTAGTGATATGCTGTCAATTTTGGCCAAACTCCTAAGGAATGGTCGATCGAGAAATCCTTATTTCTTCTAGGTAAAAGAATCTCCCAAGATAAGAGATCTCCACCGTTTAGACATCACTGTATTTATCTCCTCGAAAACAACAAGTTGAAACCCAAATGGGTCCCACATGAGGGAGATGATAGATTTATCTGCCTCATTTGTAATGCCCTCTAGCTTGCCATACTCCTCCCCTGCATTGTGGGATTTGGGGGGTCCCATGGGCACTAGTCCCACTCACTTGTAACTTTTGTTCTTTATTTTAATTAAAGTCCGGGAGAATAGGCTAAGGCCGAACTTCCTTTTTATTAACAAAAATGAAGGTGCTTCTCTTACTTGCCAACACGTGACTCCTGAGATTTTATTTCATCGGCCGAGGCCTACTCCCCCGGACTTTAACTTTGAAATTGCAACTGTACAATGAAGGGCATAGTACCCATGGGACCCCCCTTATCCCACAAGAACAGGGGTTTATAAGACTGGGTTAAACGGCAGTCATAACTACTGCGGGGATGGACAAATGGTGGCCAACCGGCACATACAACAGCTTTCCAAGATTCATATGTCCCTTACATGTTGCTGCCAGGGGTTGAACCCTTGCCCCCGCCTCAAGAGGAGAGAGGCCCAACCACTAGGCCAGCGAACTGGGACACCTGAGATTGTTTTTACTCACATGCTATGTATGGGTATTCAATGTAGGCCGTCCTGCTATTACATGCGTGGGTACTAGACAGTCAATATTTGTACTTCACTGGTAAAACGTCTATTCCATCAACAACAGGTGAAGGCTTCAAGGTTCCCTCCGGTTGGTTTGTCTTAGCCATGAATGGAAATGGGTAGCAGGTCTCACGCAGAAGAACTCCATTTCGTTCCCGATACTGGATATCTACATGATTGCTGGATATCTACATGATTGCTGAAGGGGAGATGTCGAGGCCCAGAGGCTTTGGGCCATGGCATTCACAATTGAAAACACATTTTGAACCATACCAAAAGAGATTGGATAAAACAAGAAACTGATACGAGCCTCAAATTTGATTGTGATGTCTAGTGTCTTTTTGCACAACCGCATCCGAGCTTGGAGGAACAAAGATATGTGGCTATTATAGTTGTCAACGACGCTCATCCTAAAGGGATAACATGGGACAATGGTCTCAAGAGTGGGAAGAAAAGGCAAGGGGTTCAACCCAAATGGAGCATGGTGATACTGTTTTGACCAAAGAGCTCAAAAAAATTCTAGAAGCATCCACTCAAGTTAATATGAGGTCACTTGAGTTATGAGATACTTACTTCAAGTGTTGAGTATGCCGACCACTAGTTGACTCCAATGGAAGGTGCTAAAGTAGTGATGAAGACCCCACATGTACGAGTGACTACATTTAATCCAGAGGCCATCGTTAGCCCAAAATTTTGGTAGGTTGGGCAGAGAGTCATAGGTAATTTCTCATATGTGTAGACATTAGGTATAAGAGTTCGTAACAGCTATGATGGAGCTTCCATGGAGCAATTCAATTCATTCTTGTTCTTCCGCACACCTCTGAGGGAGGCTTTATGTATTCTCTCATCTACTTCGTGAGATGAATGTCTCTTCATCTCCATCACTGAAGATCGACTCTCATGTGAATCACTCATATAATGATGAGCTATTTATTCTCAAATGGAAGCAGTATTTCTGTTATATGCGTGCGCAAGGATCCATATCTCATAAGGTTGATTTGCTAAAAGGATTTTATGCCTTGCCAAGGTGTAGCCTATACGAAGTTCTTCTTCTTGCCTTGAGCTATGAACAAAGAGGAGCGATCTACTACCTATATGAATGTTTTTCTGAAGGAGAACTTCAAAAAATTGCCTTCTTGCGTTCAGCTTGTATGAACTTGAGAAGCTTGTGAGGCCTTCCTCTGCACGCTCATGGAAGGCTATAAACTCTTAATGGTTTATATGAGATGTAATCGTTTGAAACCAAAGAGAACAAGAGAAACGTTATCTCAATTTTCGAACAAGAGGACTCATTTTTTCAAGGAAGGCTACAAACCAAGTATTCAATTCTTTGAAGAATTGAGGATGTCCGAGAGAGCGATTCTTCTCTAGTCTTCCTACACACGTGAAAAATAGGATAATGGAGTTACTAGTGTAGCAAATGAAGCTTCCATGAAGAGGAGATGACCACGCTCATTTCAATGCGCTCCGTTAGAACAAATATAGAAGAGGGGGGTGGGATGTGAGCTTTTTGTGCATTTTTCTCTCATCGTTCCTGTGTATTTTTAAGAATATATTAGGGAAGAAAGACTTCTGGGCCTAATCTTCCTATCCATTTGAAAAGAAAAAAGAAAAGGATGGTCTTTCTCAAGGATAATTCAAGGAAGTTTCATTCAAATTTTTCTTTGTTTAGCATCATAGTTGGATGGATTCTTTATATACTAAATCTTTAGATTGGAACACCATGTATAACAAGAGAATGCATCTCATTTATAGTATTTGGTCTAGTGGAAGATTAAGTTAAATTCCTAATGTGGATAGGGTTGCTTATTTTCCAAATTATGGATGCACAATGAATCATGCATATACAAGCATCTCTGGCATTCATTAGATTGAAGAATTGAAAGAAGAGTCTACGCATCAATATTGAGATTTAAAGGGTTGTAAAAACAAGTGACCACGTTGTATTAACATGCAAAGAAAAAGGCTTATTAGAGAAAAGTGCATAATATCCTAAATTGCATGCTTGTTAAATGTTTTTAGATAGGAAAGAGTACTTAAATTCCTTTTTCTGCGTTATATGTGTTGTTTAGAGTTGGGAAGCAAGTACATGGTTCAAGTCCAAAGAAATTAATTGCCAAAAGTATTTTAGAAGCCTCCAAATCAGCACATTTAGTCATTATTTCAAGTTAGCGATCATCTAGTAATCAATTAACTTCGGATGTGTAATCAATCAACTTCGGATGTGTGCTACTCTTTATTCGAGTGTTTAATCTAGAGGAATTTTATTTTGCTGGAAATTTCATCTTGGAGACTTTCAAATAACATAAAGATCATTGAAATCAGAGCTGGTTTGACTTTTTTTTGGAGAACAAAACAAGTTTTAGTTATCAAGTTTTGGAAGTTTTAGAGATCTAGTGACTTTCTCAACCCTCTTAGCATGATAACACTTCCAAAGGTAGAATGGAATTATCTCTATTTATTTTATCGTATATAACACACTAAAAGTTAGTGGTGAGGCGTACGAACCATTTCAAGTTATGTTTGACATTCTTTTTTACAACTATCGATTGTTGAAAATGTCTAAACTATAAGAACATCTTATTTTTGTATATTGGTTCTCACATTAGCGAAGCACATGGATATATTTGTAAGTGAGGAGGTTAGATACATCTACTTTGAATATTGTATTTGTACTCTCAGATGAGGAGGCATAGAGTGCCTACGTGGACCATGTTTTCATCACAATCCAGATAGAATCAAACCTCCACCTTCAAATATGCTAACTACAATTCCCTCTAGCTCTAGTATTCAAGGGGAAAAGGAAGTTGAAGCTCCTCTAGAAGTGATCACATGGGCACAAATCAAGGATAATAAACAAGATAAGGGAAAAAGGTGATTGATCCATGAAGATCAGAGAGTGAAGAGGAGCCTCCAAAGGATTCTCCACCTATGAAGGGGACTTGTAAGACTCAATGTGAAAAATAAGTCAACAAATGGAGGAAAACATCAGTGGTCTTTGAGAAGCAACAAAAGAATTATAAGATCAACAAAGTGCACAATCAAGCACGAACAAGATCATACATCAACCCATACTCACACCCTAGCTTAGTTACACATGAGTTGAAAAGGTTGCTATTTAGGGACGGCATGCAATAGAACATCCTAATAAATATTTTCCAAGGTGAAAAATTGAATAGAGATGGCCATCACCCATGTAATCCCCACAAGTGACTTAGATCGTTTCAGTTGACTTAACAAAAGTGAATACTTTTTGAGTTTCATAGGGAATATCCCATGGAATATTCCTTTTATCATTGTGTCATGGGAATTGCCCCAGACTCTCACTAGGGGGACTAGTATCCCCCCTCAAACCCCCTATCAGGGAGGCTGTTGCCCCCCTAGGATCCCGAGTTAAGGTTGGTAATTGCTACCCTAGACCCCACAATTGAGGACCTTGGTAACTTCCTTTCCTTCCAAAGGTGCTACCTTGGTCTATGTGTCCACTTGAAGAATGTGTCTTTTGACACAATCAACATCATCAAATGCAAACCCTTTCAAAAGATACATCTTCAAGTCATCCCATGATTGACCATGGTGGCTTGAGATTCAAGCCCTGATGTGTGGCTCCTCCACAAAAAATAGAGTGTGAAAGGTGCTCCTCACAATTACGCCATAAAGGTTGGGATCAAAATCTTGTCTAGTAGACTCAAATTCATTACAAAATCTTGTGGATTTCTATCCTAAGAACCATCCAAGTTGTGGAGTGAAGCTATCCTAAAAAGCAAAGTAATTCTTTACATGGTTACCTTTTTTGCAACACCTTATGGAATAAATGCTAGGTTTGAATACTCTGCCATGCGTCTATACTCTCTAAATGTTGGATCCCACTCCTTTTATGTCAGCTCAAAGCATTGAGTTCTCCAGCTATAACACAAAATTAAAAAAGTCTCCATTAAAAATATGTCAAGACAAATAGAAGCTATGCATGAGACTTCATGGAAATATCTTCACATGAAGCAAGCATCAAGGAATCAAGTTGAAAGAATGCAACAGGTGTAGTCTATGAAGTATTCACACAAAAGTTTATGACACAAAACCATTATTGAAGTACAAATATCTAGAGATCCCTTTTTGACTCCATTATATAGAGTTAGAAAGAAGGTTAATCACCTTCTCATCCCCCTCATGGGGAGCCCATTTGCAGCGGATCTTATTGTTGTCCAAAATAAACACCCTATGATGTCTGAATGGGAGAGATCTTTTAGAATTACGAATTCTTCTACCTAAAAAGCTAAGGTTCTTGTCAAATGACCACTCTTTTGGAGGTTTTTCAAAGTTGTCAACACATCTTTGTTTCCAAATTTTTCAAATAGCCTCTCCCCTAATGGCATTCCATAATGCCATAGAGCAACAGATTGCTTCTCCAAGTAAGTCTTGTTTCTGATCTATTTGGGTCTGTAAAGACAAAAATTTCCCCACAATGTGCCAAACCAAAAAGATCCTTGGGCATCACAAAAAGAGTTGTCCCAAGTCTTCTCCTCTACCATTGGGACAACATTTACACCATGGAAAGGACCCACAAATTTTGTTGGCTTTAACATTAATCTGAATTCCTCGATAGAGATTTTGCCATACTAGAATCCCTATTTGATTCTCAAGGAGGGGATGTCATAGGGCAAGGAAATTGAGATCCCATCTGATATTTAGCCAATTTAGACAGAATTTCCTATTAAGTGAGTTATTGAGATCCAGATTCTTATTCAAACTAGGTTTGTTTTCAACCTCTTGCTAGTATGTCATTTTATACCTTGTATTTGAGGGACATCATGGCCGAGGAGGAGGTAGGTGTTAGTGTTCAAGGGGCATTAAGTCATCAAGGAAGCATGAGGCAAGAAAGCCAAAGACATGAGAGCCAAAGAGAAAAGCAAGGAGAAGTAAGCACAGATGGAGCTCAATCAAGATATGACAATTAGGCCTATCAAATTTTGAAATGTAGTTTCTTTTAAAATAGTGATTCTTATCAATAACACTACAAGGAATATGGGGGCATAGTGATGGTTAACAAAACACATTCTCATGGCTAGGTGGTTGTTCATTTTGTTAGATGGGGCCTCGAGACCACACCATTATCTAAACGACATAAATGTGGAAGTTATTTTTTATCTTATTTTCGATCCTTGTAGTGAAGTTCAAAAGAGTGTTTCTACCTTACCATCGCTTATGCGATTCAAAAGGCAACATCACATATGCAATGCTGATCTGCATCAGTTAAGTGACACAATTGGGCATCATTATTGCATGAGTTGCATGATCGCATACACGAAACTTTTACATTGCGTATGTGATGGTAAGGTTTGATAAAAGTAGAAAAAATGTTGGATAACTCTTTGATCATCATTTTATGTGCAATTAATTGAAGAGCTCTCCAATGTTCAGATCTATGCTGCACTTATGAGCTCGAGAAAACTCTTTTAGAATCTCTCTCTTATTGTCGCTCTCTCTCTCTCTCTCTCTTTATCTGTCTTTCTACCTCTTCGTCTTTCAATTCATATCTCTCTTTGTTTCTCTCTTTCTCTTTTTTCTTCTCTCTTTTGGTCTCTCTCTTTCTCTCTCTATCTCTTTTTCCCTCTCTCTCTTTCTCTTTATTGCACGTTATTCAAGAAGTTAACCAAGCATAAAGTATGGCTAATTATTATAAGTACAATTCTCATTATCTGTATATCATTTAAATTGCTTTATTTCATTAGTTAACATAGTCACACTTACTCATTCATATGCACATATAGACATATACATGAACATGCACGCTCACACATATACACACACATACATATGCACATACACACACACATACACACACATATACACATGCACATGAACATACATGCACATACACACACATACATGCACAAACAATTACACATACACATACACACACATACACATACACACAGATACACATGCATTGCACAAACATATCTACAAACACAAAAAAGGACATGCATGCATGCATTATTGCATGTACACATACACACATTAACACATACACATGCATATGCACATTCACATGCATGCACATACACATGGATGCAAATGTAGATGCATTCACATGCACATGCATGCTTATACATATACACACACATATATATATATATATATATATATATATATATATATATATATATATATATATATATATATATATATATATATATATATATATATATATATATATATATATATATATATATATACATACATATACACATACACACATAAACTTGCACATAAACATATGCATACATACATATACACACACATACACATACACATGTACATACACTTACACTTACACATGCACATACATACATATACACACACATACACATACACACACATATACACACACACAGACACACACAAATGCACATACACTTACACATACACATGCACATACGTACATATACACATGCACATATGTACATATACACATATACACATGCACATATGTACATATACACATGCACATACATACATATACACATGCACATACACACACACACACACACACACACACACACACATATATATATATATATACATATTATGTATGTATTTATGTATATATATATATATATATATATATACAGAGAGAGAGAGAGAGAGAGAGAGAGAGAGAGAGAGAGAGAGAGAGAGAGAGAGAGAGAGAGAGAGAGAGAGAGAGAGAGAGAGAGAGAGAGAGAGAGAGAGAGAGAGAGAGGAGGTAGAGAGAGTGAGAGAGAGTGAGAGAGAGTGAGAGAGAGATATATATATATGTGTGTGTGTGTGATATTCTAGAGATGTACATGCCTGGAGGAACAAGAAGGTCCTTGCTTAGGGGATAGCCAAGGCCAAGAGCCATAGAGTTCATATGAGGTGCCTACTCATGATGGTCAGATGAGTAGACGGACCTTAGAGAGAACTCTAGATGGTGACTAAGCAAGAGCTATAAATAGGCTGGGAGGTGAGTCCCTGGTATGTTAATCTCCAGTTCTCACATTAGTATGGGGGCTTAGAGGGAGCTCTTGGAAAATCGCGTAATTCTCTTTTCTCATGCATTTTTCTATGTTCCCTTGGCTTGATGGGCATGGATATGGTGAGGAATGAGTGTCCCAAGGTATGCAGACATTGATAGGTTTTTTCCATACATCAATGTCTTCATACCTGCTTGGTGAGCTCCAATGCAAGGTAAGTTGCTTTTGCCAAACTTTCAAAGCCTCTTTTCTCTTTGTTTCTTGTTGTTTTTGCAAATCTCTCCATGTAGCCATGTAGAACATTGAATTCCACACATTCTGATATGTGACAAGGGGGGCATTGTCTTTGATGGTTAAAGAGATACTACTTCAAGAATTTCTATAGCAAGTTCAACTTTGAATTCAGGGAGAGAAAGAGGAAAGATTCTTAAACTCAAGCATTTATACATAGAATTGCATATGTCTATACACACACATACACACTCATGTTTGCACATACGATGACACACATACATGATCTAATTATGAATGTACATATTCATTTGATTATGCATCTACACATATCTAAGATAGAAATAAATAAAGAGAGAGTGAGAGAGGACGAAAAAGAAAGAGAAGAAGGAAAGAAAGAGAAGAAGGAAAGAAAGAGAAAGAAAGAAAGAAAGAGAAGGACAAAGAGAAGAAGGAGAAAAAAAATACTAAAAATAAATGGAAATCTTTTACAAATAATGCTTAATATCTAAGCTCAACTTAATCTTCTTGATTTACTCACTCTAATGAAATGAAACTCAAGAAATTCTCATCATGATCCAAACTATGAATCGGAGATGACAATCTGTCAATGATCTAGACTATGGACCAAGATGTCAATCTATCAATGATCCAAACTATGGATCAAAATCTTGATCCGTCATATATAATTATCCAAACTATGGATCAAAATCTTGATCTATCATATTTAATAATCCAAACTATAGATCAAAATCTCTCCCATACAAAGCAACTAGTGGAACTACCATCGCCTTCTCAATAATACCATGCACGATGTTCCAAGTGGATGAAATTTGCTTTATCTCTGACCACCATCTGATCATCACTATGATCAAATGATTCCTAACTAGGAATGAGGTGTCCCTAGTAAACTACTATAGTAATTTGGCACTACCAAATATAATGAGGACCATATTATGAGTCCACTAAATACACTAAAAAATGGTAAGTAGATGTGTGCACACTCATAGCCCACTAGGGTAAGCATCTAGCTCACCTCATACACACTATGTATGAACCATGGCCTATCCTTAGGAATATCAAATAAAGTAGTATGTACTCTATGAATTTCTTCTTAATGCAATTGCCTATTCACAGTTGTTATGTGCAAACCTTGCCTTCCTGCTTCTAGGCTACTTGCCTGGAGACACCTTGTGTGCGATCACGTATAGAGTGACTATCTCAATTGACCCTCTGTTGTCCAATAATAAGAAGATCATATCAATGAAACTCCAAATCATAAAAAATACTATTTCGGAGACTTCTCTCCCATACCGTCTATCTTACACCTAGGTAGAATACAAAGTTTGATGTCCCATACCACCAAGCTTTATACCCCACATAAATGCATGTATGAGATTAAAGTAAAAAACTTCTCTCAAAAACAATAAGAATAAGTTTGTAGGTACTCATGATCATAAATATAAAAATGAAATCATGAAGTCTTCTCAAAGTGTTTCCTTTCATCTATGGAAAGAATAGATTCATTCCTATGACTCTATCACTCATAACTATCTCTAACATCAACTCATCTTGACTTGAGAATTGAGAAATTATATTATAAATCAACTCAACTAGATTTTTGAAGGATGCAGCTTGCATCAAATTTGAAATCCTCCAACTTGAGTTAAATATTAACTCACAGGAAATTGGAATTGATACATCTTGTATCAATCCAAAATATATGAAATGAGAACAACTACTAAAGTTCTCTTGCTCCATGCTCTCATGGCACTATATGCATTTTTTTGAAAATTTTGATAGAGTCTCCTATGTCCTACTTAGAATGGTCACCATAAACCAATGATCAATAAACAAGTATCTAGGGCATGTCTAGCCCATGATGATCATACCACATCGAAAACATATCAGAAAAAATTGTGGAAAATCTTTTCCTTTCGATGACATCTCCAGCATAAATAATTTTCAACAATAGCAAATTAAAGCTTAATTTTAACTATCTTTTGGTCATAAAAAATCTATGAAACATTCGAACCTTATAAAGTTTTTTTTCAAGCTTTTAGTAGGCCCTAAAATGACTTGGTTTGGACATTTTCTTAGAGTTTTATCACTATTTCATTAGAAGGGTCAAACACTTGATGACTAACTCTAAAAATGTAAAGGGTCATTTTCTTGAAGCCTTTAGACTAATGAAACAAAATCCAAATTTCATTTTCTTTGTGCCAAAATCTAGAGCAACATATCTAGTTTTGGTTTACAAGATGTTAACTTGCAATTCAATCAAATATGCATTCGAATGTATCATTCCATCTCTGTTACACCTCCGCTTAGGTGAGCCTAAAAAATAATGGAGCTCTACTTTTAGAATATCTTCAAACTATGAAGATAAATTTTAAAATGTTTGAATTTTAGGTATATCATAGGGTCTATATTCGAGTAGCATCTCCAAAGAAAAGTTTTGAAATTGGAGCTCCCAATATGAAACAACCATTTATTCATCAACCACTTGTAGTGATCTTTGGCAAATCCTCTCCAAAGATTGTTTTAAGAAGAATAGGTCATCTGACCTACCACGTGATTTCCTATTTCTTCCAAATTTCAATAGCATATAGCTAGGACTACCTACTTTCATTGCTATAAATTTCATAGTAGCTAGACATGTGAGGCTTTGCCCATGACCAAAATACTAAGCCTCTATACCTGCAATATTTTAAGAATTTGCATAGGCTAACTTTCACTCTTTTCTTTATATCTCCTAAATGGAGACACATTTCATCTTGATACTTTGTAAGCACCATTTGAGGTGTTTAGCTAAGATTAGAAAGAAAAATCATCCAACTGGAGTAAATGAGCTAAGAGAACCAATCACCAGTCATTGCCGCAAAGAGCAACATCCAAATCTCTATGAGGTTGCTATGTCTAACTATTTGCTCCATTGTTTTGTAAAACCTAAAAATGATGAGACATGTTAATCCTTATGATTAGACATACTCATTCATTCTCTTGGATGGATTATGATATG
>CM035433.1:27934934-27964934 GCA_020310875.1 Ceratopteris richardii
TCTCTTGCTCCATGCTCTCATGGCACTATATGCATTTTTTTGAAAATTGCGATAGAGTCTCCTATGTCCTACTTAGAATGGTCACCATAAACCAATGATTAATAAACAAGTATCTAGGGCATGTCTAGCCCATGGTGATCACACCACATCAAAAACATATCATAAAAACTTGTGGAAAATCTTTTCCTTTCGATAACATCTCTAGCATAAATAATTTTCAACAATAGTAGATTGAAGCTTAAATTTAACTAAATTCTGGTCATAAAAAATCTACGAAACATTCGGATCTTATATAGTTTTTTTCAAGCTTTTAGTAGGCCCAAAAATCACTTGATTTGGACATTTTCTTAGAGTTTTATCACTATTTCATTAGAAGGGTCGAACACTTGATGACTAACTCTAAAAATGTAAAGGGTCATTTTCTTGAAGCCTTTAGACTAATGAAACAAAATCCAAATTTCGTTTTCTTTGTGCCAAAATCTAGAGCAACATATCTAGTTTTGATTTACAAAATTTTAACTTACAATTCAATCAAATATGCATTCAAATGTATCATTCCATCTCTGTTACACCTCTCCTTAGGTGAGCCTAAAAATTAATGGAGCTATACTTTTAGAATATCTTCTAACTATGAAGATAAATTTTAAAATGTTTGAATTTTAGGTATATCATAGGGTCTATATTCGATTAGCATCTCCAAAGAAAAGTTTTGAAATTCGAGCTCCCAATATGAAACAACAATTTATTCATCAACCACTTGTAGTGATCTTTGGCAAATCCTCTCCAAATATTGTTCTATGAAGAATAGGTCATTTGACCTACCAAGTGATTTCCTATTTCTTCCAAATTTCAATAGGATATAGCTAGTACTACCTACTTTCATTGCTATAAATTTCATAGTAGCTAGACATTTGAGGCTTTGCCAATGACCAAAATACTAAGCCTCTATACCTGGAATATTTTAAGAATTTGCAGAGGCTAACTTTCACTCTTTTCTTTATATCTCCTAAATGGAGACACATTTCATCTTGATACTTTGTAAACACCATCTGAGGTGTTTAGCTAAGATTAGAAAGAAAAATCATCCAACCGGAGTAAATGAGCTAGGAGAACCAATCACCTCTAGATGACATGGTCCTTGGTCATTTCATACATTCCAGAGGCTGCACTTTCATGTGCAGAGATTATTTGAACTGTCAAATGATCTTTTAAATTATTCAAAATTATTATCAACAAAGTGCATCTATCAAGCTTTTACCCAATAAACCCATGATGAGAAATGCCCTTTCTAACAGGCCTATGTCACTTGTTTCAGGCCTCTACCACTATTAGTAACATGTCTAATGCAAAGGTCATTTGGCCTTTGTAAAAGTATCCAAATTACTTGAAAATCAGTCCACTTAAAGAAACATCTATGAGCTAGCTTCTCACCAAATTTCAATAAATTTAGGCATTGCCGCAAAGAGCAACATCCAAATCTCTATGAGGTTGCTACGTCTAACTATTTGCTCAATTGTTTTTTAAAACCTAAAAATGATGAGACATGTTAATCCTTATGATTAGACATACTCATTCATTCTCTTGGATGGATTATGATATGGAGACATATCCATCCATATAGTGATAATCTAGATCAATGCAAACCAATTAAAAATCTAAATCATCTAGTGGAAAATCGATTCTTTACAGTATTCACTTTTCAATGAAAGTGAATATCTATGGATGTCATTATAGTCATGTGCTTCTTGCATGTCCATTAACTTCATCACAATCAATCACATACAACCATCTAGTACTTGTATGGATAATCATGACCATATAAATCTTATGCCGACTATTGATAATGTTCTATATCAAGCACATAGACTTGAATATATCTTTTTCATTTACTTTATAAAAGTAAAATTAGCTTATTCATGGTACTTCTATCACATAATTTATGCTCATCCTAACTCATCATGGAAATAGATAAAATGATCTTCTATAGACAAAAAATGCATCCTACAGTTCACCTTTTTAGAAATCATATCATCTATGTATGCATGCATCCTCTCATACATCTTCCTCTCTACTTCACTTACTTTATATGCTTTTAGTTATGTCCCACACATAAGACTTCCTCTCTCTTAAAACACAATATCTATCTAGTTTTCACATGGTATATAATGCCATGTGGCTATGAAAAATTTGGCAACATTTCCCCAAGAAAATAAAGCATGAAAAAAACAATAACCATGATACAATGATAGGCATCCACCAAGTGGTAAGCAAACCACTTTCTTAGCTCTAGAAACCTGCAAACAAGAAACTTTTCCAATATGTGTTGTTGGGCACTACATGCCCTCATAACAAGGTCTTTTCTCACTCCAATACCTACAAAAAGATCTTGAAACACAAAACAACATGTGCATGCTTTTATGAATCAATATAAGTTAGTGTAACTTCACGTGCATCGCTGAATTTATATCAAAACTAACTTTCATGCACATCCCAATGTTAGTTTCATAATAGTAGAAGAGAATACAATGCAAAATTAGAAACTTTGATGCAAAAAGTATCCAAATGAATATATTTGAGAGAAAAATATGATGCAAAGGTATGAAAATCAGTTCATTCCTATCCAAAATGGTCCGAGATATGATTACGAACTCCTAATTTTCATAATTGGACTCAAGTAATTCCAAAAGAGTTTCTCACCAACCAACAGCCATATAAAAGCTTCTGAAGAGATGGCTTACGATGGTCAAAATATGGCATGTAACTAGTCAAAAGAAAGGGCTTGAAGTGTAGAATCTAGTTGATGATTTAGAGCTTCCTTGAAGAAGTTATGGCCAAAGCAATGGAGCTGGATGGGTGGGCAGCATGTCCCTTTGAAGAAGTATGCAAAGAATTAAATAATCTGTACATGTAGTTTCAATTATTGAATGATAGGTTCCAAGCACTTACTAGAAACCTCTTGGAGTCTACATTCTATACCAAGTCGAATCATCTAATTTGGGCATCGTAGGTTGTGTCCACTTGAGTAAAGGTAGGTATGCTAACCATTCTCTTTCTTGTACTTCTTATCTTATAAATCTCTCTTTCTTCCAACTTCTCTTCTTCTTTTCTTCTCTCTCTGTATCTCTCTCTTTCTCTCTATCGCTCTTTGAATTTCTCTCTTCCCTTCTCTTGCTCGCTCGCTACTTTTTTTCTTCATTTCTATCTCTATCTCTTTCTGTCTTTCTCTTCCTTTTATCACTCTTTCTCTTATTAGGGACATTGTCAGATTGTTTTGGATGAGCATAGTATTTTTTTTTTCATTACTCTAGTGGAGTAAGTAATTTTGAATAACTATACCATATAACAAGTTGTCAATGGTTATTTCACAAAGACGAGGGCAAGCTACCAAGGCCTCTACATGTGACAAGCCGTCACAAGTTAGTGTTTAAGGTCTAGGCATAGGGAGTCCAAGGATATTCTCAGTACTTATGCTGCACACATACGGACTCATTCGGCCTCAGAGGGATTCCTATAGTGTGCCCAAGGTAGGGACTACAATTAATTGGTGTAAATGCTAGATATGAAGGAAAGAGACTAGTTGTCTACTTTATGAGCATCTACTATTTCAGACACCTAGCACACTCTACTCTTATTATTTCGAATCATAGATTTAGATTCCCAAGTTTATAGCTCCTTCTATATCATTGAGGACAATGACAAGAGATGTACATGCTTGGAGGAATGAGAAGTTCCTTGCTCTAGGAATAGCCAAGGCCAAGAGCAAGAGAGTTCATACGGGTACCTACTCATGATGGCTAGATGTGTAGAGGGACTTTAGAGAGAACTCTAGATGTTGACTAGGCAAGGGCTTTAAATAGGTTGGGAGGTGAGTCCTAGGTATGTCATTCTTGACTCCTCACTATATATATATATATATATATATATATATATATATATATATATATATATATATATATATATATATATATATATATATATATATATATATATATATACACACACACACACACACACACACACATACATACATGCACACACACACACATACACATACACACACACACAACATACTTAAACACATATACATACATATGCATATACATTCATATACACAGACATATACATACACATACATATGCACATACATACAAAGATACACATATACACTTATACATACACATGCACATACATACATATACACACATATACACATGCATATGCACATATGCTTACACATACACATGCACATACATACATATACATATACATACATATAAACATGCATATACACACACATACACACATACACTTAGACACACATGCACATACATACATATACACACTCATACACACATATACACACATACACATGCATATATATGTACACATATACATACACATACACATGCATATATACGTACACATATACATACACATACACATGCATATATACGTACACATATACATACACATACACATTCACATATACACATATACACACACATACACACATACACTTACACATACACATGCGTACACGTACACGTACACGTACACGTACACGTACACGTACACGTACACGTACACGTACACGTACACGTACACGTACACGTACACGTACACGTACACGTACACGTACACGTACACGTACACGTACACGTACACGTACACGTACACGTACACGTACACGTACACATACACATACACATACACATACACACACACATACACATACACATACACACACATTTACATACACATGTATATGCATAAAACATATCTATATGCACATATATACACACATAGGTACACACATATACATGCATATAGACACACTTAAATAAATATAGATATATACCTAGATGTGCATACATACATTTTATACACACACAACTACGTGGATATCCATACATATATACACACAGACACACATTTGATATGAATGAATTATATTATTAAAGTAATAAATCACATGTTAAATATTAACATCAATAAAAGTCATTAAAACAAGACTTTTCATTAATTAGTACCATAGATGCAATTCAAAACATAATTCAAATGAGAAAATATAAAGATATAGAAAACGATGTATACAATGTAAAATATATATCCATTGTAATGTATTATTCATCATGATCATCCTCATCTGCATCATCCTGTAAGTCCTCATCATCATGATCATCATCATGATCATCCTCATCATCATGATCATCTCCATGATCTCATGTATCTATAGTGGCATTATTGGTAGAGGTGTGAGCACTCTATGACAATCGAGATCATCTTGTGTGTGCCGATCTCTTCACCTCATCCATATCTGCCTCTCCATCATACTCTTGTATTTCATATAATAAACATAAATAAATAAAACATATAAAATATCCACAATGTGTAGAAAAATCGCTCAGATATGGATATCCACAATGTGTAGAAAAATAAATTTTCTTTCAAATAGGATATCGACCATCATCCTTTTGCCGCATTGGAACAAATAAAAAGGATTAATGATTAGTGTTTCAACTAAAATAAAGAATATAGTTTCAATAATACATATACTTACAAATGTAGCTACAAAACCTTGATGGCTTATTCAGCCTAAGTGTGATGTATGGCCAGATTGAACTCTCTTCTGTGCAATAACCTGCATTTACTCAATGGAACAAAAATACATAGATTGAATGTAAAACATTTATAAAACATATGAGAATTATAAATCACTGAATATAAACTACTAATTTGTATACCTTTTTCCGAGGAAATAATTCCTGAAGATGTACTAGTGTGCAAAAAAAAAATGCCATGTCTTAGGTGGTATGTTAGGTCTTCTCTTATTTGTTCTAACATACAATATCTCTCATTATTTCAATCTCAAACATAAAAAAGATCAAAATATAGAAAAAAATTTAAATTTATAAATATGCATATATAGACACACATATATACACTTACACAAACATACTACTTAAAAAACAATGTTTAAATCTATAAACATGCATATACAGACACACATACATACACTTACACATACATAATTACATTTATATACATGCATACACATACACATATACATACACACATATACATAGTAAATACATACCCAAACACATACATATACACACACATACATGCATACACATACACATATACATACACTTACACATACATGCATACACTTACATATACATACATACACACACACATACATGCATACACAAACATATATGCATACACTTACACATACATACACACAAACATACATGCATACACATGCACATACATATACACATACACATACACATACACATACACATACACATACACATACACATACACATACACATACACATACACATACACATACACATACACATACACATACACATACACATACACATACACATACACATACACATACACATACACATACACATACACATACACATACACATACACATACACATACACATACACATACACATACACATACACATACACATACACATACACATACACATACACATACACATACACATACACATACACATACACATACACATACACATACACATACACATACACATACACATACACATACACATACACATACACATACACATACACATACACATACACATACACATACACATACACATACACATACACATACACATACACATACACATACACATACACATACACATACACATACACATACACATACACATACACATACACATACACATACACATACACATACACATACACATACACATACACATACACATACACATACACATACACATACACATACACATACACATACACATACACATACACATACACATACACATACACATACACATACACATACACATACACATACACATACACATACACATACACATACACATACACATACACATACACATACACATACACATACACATACACATACACATACACATACACATACACATACACATACACATACACATACACATACACATACACATACACATACACATACACATACACATACACATACACATACACATACACATACACATACACATACACATACACATACACATACACATACACATACACATACACATACACATACACATACACATACACATACACATACACATACACATACACATACACATACACATACACATACACATACACATACACATACACATACACATACACATACACATACACATACACATACACATACACATACACATACACATACACATACACATACACATACACATACACATACACATACACATACACATACACATACACATACACATACACATACACATACACATACACATACACATACACATACACATACACATACACATACACATACACATACACATACACATACACATACACATACACATACACATACACATACACATACACATACACATACACATACACATACACATACACATACACATACACATACACATACACATACACATACACATACACATACACATACACATACACATACACATACACATACACATACACATACACATACACATACACATACACATACACATACACATACACATACACATACACATACACATACACATACACATACACATACACATACACATACACATACACATACACATACACATACACATACACATACACATACACATACACATACACATACACATACACATACACATAGACATACACATACACATACACATACACATACACATACACATACACATACACATACACATACACATACACATACACATACACATAGACATACACATACACATACACATACACATACACATACACATACACATACACATACACATACACATATACATACACACATAAACATAGTAAGTACATACCCACACACATACATATACACACATATATGCCTACACATACACATATACATACACATACATACATACACTTATATATATGTATATACACACACACATACATGCATACACATACATATATACACACATACCTACACATACACATACATACACACACATTTATGCATACACATACACATATACATACACTTACACATACATACATACACATACATACATACACTTTTACATACATAAATACATACATATACACATACCCACACATTTAAATACACACAGAAGCTTCTCCATTCTTTTGAGCTTTTTTTGTGTGTGAAGAGTTGTCCCATTAGAGTATTTAGGTCAGGTATCTTCATGTCCATATATAAGTCCATTGCTATGGTAAAAGACTCCCATTTTTCATCAGATATAATGCCATTTATGATGTGCCTTACTATCTAATCCTCTTCTATTTCTTCTCTAATACTCCCAAGTTGATCAGCTACATCCTTCATCTTGGTCACATAGGTAGCTACGCTTTTGTTAACTTTCTACTGGAAAATATCCACTACTGGGTTCTTGGGATGGTCAGGGGTCTGTATTACAGAGGCCCTATATTTATTTTCCCATATGAATACTCATTTCGTCGAAATACTCATCACCTTATTCTGATTATCCACCAACAAACTTATAAATAGTAATTCTATCACTAGTCTTTTCAACCTTAAGCAAAATGCTTCACCGCGACACAGTATATTATTCAAGAATGTAGAATAACACTGATTTCTTCACTAACAATCAGCACGCAACCACAATTAACTCATATCTTCACCAATTAATGTATTACACAAAAAATATCACCGGAATAACTTAATACTCAAAATAGTACATGATCAATACACCAGGATAAGTAAACTTGCACGGAAAACAATTCACAGGCACACCGCCTAGACCCATAGTCTGATGTCATGCTTCTTTGCACATTCGCTTTTGCATGTTTTTTCATTATCAAAGGGTTACAATGTTACGCTTCATCCTTTTGATGTGTGTCCTTTCCAATTACATTTTCCAGTAGTTATAATTACATTCGGACAGCCTAATAGTGGCACGCACGGTGGAATCGAACCCAGAATTGATTAATTACAAAAAATATCTAAGATTCATCAACTATGCCTTGAATATACATAACACGGGCTAATTTAAAAGTACGTGATATCTTCTGTTTCAAGGACTCTTACATCTCTTGGAGAACCTGCACCTCTACCAAATGAGCATGTGTGCACACCAAACTGGAAGCAATGGCTTGAGAAAGCAAAACTTCACTCTGATTTTGCAAAAAAGCCTCTTGTAGATAAAAGTAATTGGCTATGGCTGTATCTTTGTGAAGCTTGGCATCAACAATTTCTGTATCTATTCGGGACAGGCAATCCTACTAAATACCAAGTTGCTTTTCTCTTCGATCCAACTCTTGCTACTCAAACTGCATGGTCCGGAAAAGATCGTGGCACTCTTTCTGTATTGCTTCAATTTATTTCTTTAACTTAACTGTACGACCAATCTCTATTGGAGTTAGACATCTGCAGAAGCGTGAACAACACAAGGAAGAAGAAGAGCTTGGAGCACAACAAACAATATTGCATGTATTACTAGATAATGTACAAAGATAAGTAGCCCATTAGGGCAATATGCGTATATACAAGCCAGGGGAAAAAAACTACTAAATAGGGAAGAAAGTGCCCCGGTGGTCCTAGTGTGTTCACACACATCACTACCTAAATATATCAGCAAATCCCCCTTGGGAGTGATGCGGTGAACAAGGAGCTGACACTCATGTATAAGGAAGTGCCAAGTTATGTGAAGTAAATCCACAAAAGGAATTAAACCCAAAGCTTTACAAAAAGCTTCAAACTTCTCTCTAGGTAGAGCCTTCATGAAAAGGTCTGCAACGTTCTCCTGTGTGGGCACATATGCCAAGTTGATCTCCCCAGTCGAGAACCTCTCCCTGACATAATGATAATGCATCTCAATGTGCTTAGTGTGAGCATGGAACACAGGGTTCCTCACAACTACCAATGCACTCTGACTATGAGTGAAGATGGTGGTGGCAGAAGACTAACCAACACCCAAATGAGCCATAAGGCTTGTGAGCCACACACACTCAACAGTAGATGTGACATCTTCCCTATACTCAGCCTCACAACTGGAAGTGGCCACAGTAGGCTGCTTCTTGCTCAACCAAGATATACATGAGCTACCAAGCATGAAGCAAAAGCCACTAGTGGACACATGAGTGTCATAGCAACCAGCCCAGTTAGAGTCAGAAAAAGCATGCAAATCTGGCGGTAGTGATCCCCCCTTGGGATAAAACAACCCAAATAGCTGAGTACCACTCAAGTAGAGAAAGATGCGCTTAACCGCTTGCCAATGCTTGACACCTGGGCAATGCATAAACCTGCTCATCTGTGAGACATCAAAATGAATATGTCCCTGAGTAATGCATAAGTAAATCAAGCATCCAATAGCGTGGTGATAGAGAACAACATCAAATGCATCTACAACATCCTGAAGACTCAATCGTAAAACCTATCTCCATAGGAGTGGCAATAGGCTTATAGTCTTCAAGGCCGAAATGCTACAATAATGTGTCAATATATTTTGTTTGAAACAAATCCATTCCACCATCAATGTGCATAAACTGAATGCCCAAATAGTGATGCAAATGCCCCAAATCAGACATCTAAAATGAGGCATGTAAATCAGCCTTAAAATCAACAATATGCCTCTCATGAGGACCAGTGAGCAGCATGTCATCAACATGAACCACAATGATCAGAAGTATATCACTAGCACACTTAACATATAAGGTGCTTTCAATTGGACTGTTCTCAAAACCATGTGCAATCAGATAGGCATGTATCTTCTCATACCAAGCACGCGGTGCTTGCTTTAAGCCATATAATGCCTTCTTTAACCTGCACACCTAGTTTTCATGCCCTTTCTGCACAAAGCCATGGGGCTGAAAAACATACATTTCTTCATGCAAGTCACCATTCAAAAATGTTGTTTTAATGTCCAGCTAATGTACATTCCAACCACGATGAGCTGCAAGTGCATAGATGCTACGAATAGTAGTCATTCGACAAGTAGGTGCAAAGGTCTTATCAAAATCAATGCCTCTTTCTTGCACATAAACCTTTGCAAAACGCCTAGTCTTATACCTCTCAACTCTACCATTAGGCTTACGCTTCAACTTGTATACCCACTTAGTCCCAAGGCCTTCTTGCCAGGAGGCAAGTCACATAAAGACCAAGTACCATTCTTCATTATAGCATCATATTCAAATTGCATAGCAACCATCCAATTTTTTGAATTTTGTGCTTCATCAATCGAAACAGGCTCATTCTCATTACATAGACTAGATGCAGCCATAGCATAGCAATCTGATGCAAAAGAGGCACTATGAGAGCCTAAATGAGTATGATATGATAGAGGTGCATCTAATTTGTTCTCATACAAAGTCTGCACCATCCATTTTGGCATAGTTTTTGCCTTCTCAATATCAACTCTCTCATCAACAAGTGCATCATGTAAATCTGCATTATCACATGAAACCTGCAAAGGCTGAAAAGTTGCTTCATTAGGACGAGCATGAGATTGTCCACCTGTAAAAAGAGGGAGCAAAGTATCATACATGTCTTTGGAGCTAACAGATGTCTCCTTAGTACATGAAAGCAATGGCTGAATAGCATCTTCCACAAAAACAACATCATGGCTAACTAGAATGCGTTTAGTCTGTGGATGATACAAACAATAGCCTTTACTTTGAGAACTATACCCAACAAAAATACATTTTACTGCCTTATCATCCAATTTTGTGCGATGTTGTGCAGACACTAATGCATATGAAAAACAACCAGAAACACGCAGACGAGCAACAAATGGCTTGAGATCATGCCAAGCCTCATATGGAGTGATAGACTCCAACACTTTAATGGGACACCTGTTAAGTATATATGCTGCACACATGACAACCTCAAGCTAGGAACTATGTAGTAAAGCCTGACTCTTGACCATATACCTCGCCATCTCCATGAGTGACCTGTTCTTTTGTTTCGAAACTCCATTCTCTTGAGGTGTATACGAAACTGTACACTTGTGTTTTATCCCACATTCAACCAGAAATGCATTAAAATCAGAATACATATATTCCCCCGCTTGATCAGAATGGAGGGTGCCCATTTTACATGCTGACAAACTTTTAGCCAAAACCAAAAACTGTTTGAAGCACATGAACATTGCGAACTTTGCCTTCAATGGATATACCCATGCATCCCTGGAAAAATCATCGATGAAAGTCACGAAGTAAAGATAATTTCCAAAAGAAGGTGTCTACATAGGACCACAAACATCACTATGTACAAGCTACAATTTCTGAGAAGCCCGAATTGAACCATCTTTTAGAAAGAAAGAATGCTGCATTTTGCCCAAAATACAGCCTTCACAAACATGTTTTCCAGGTGCCTCAGGTTTGGGCAAAGAGGACACCATTTTAGATTTCTGTAGGCATAGCAAACTAGCAAAATTCAGATGACCAAAGCATGCATGCCAAAGCTTTGCATCTCACATAGCCTGAGAGTCATGTACTGCACATGCCTAATCATTTACAGATCTTTCATAGTCTATGAGCTTATACAACCCATGACATAAAATGCCAGAAGCAATAATCACATCGCCATTTGACAGATGATGAAATCTACATGTGTCATCAACAAATTTCACAACCAAGCCAATCTTGGCTAATGTAGAAACGAATACCAGATTTTTCTTGATCCCTGGCACAAACAAAGCATCTAACAAAGTGAAAGAACTACCATCAGTAATAGTCAAAATGATCTTACCAACTCCGATAATAGGATAAGAGGAGTTGTTGGCACATGTAACTGTATTCCTTGTCGGGGCATGCTTGAGTGAAGAGAAAAAACTGTGCTATGTGTGCGTGCGCGTGTACATCCCTCTTTACTTAGCACCCGGACATTTCGACGCGCTTTTGATGTCCCCTAAACTTTCAGCATGCTTTTGTTTTCTTTGAGAAAAAGCAATTTAATTATAAACAAGGAAAGACAATTGAAAAGCTTAAGCGTCCATAATTGTAGAAGCAGGAGAGCTGTTGGTATATATATATATATATATATATCATCAGCGCACCATTTGATTACAGCATAGAAGGTCATACATTAGCTGCCGAACTGTGCATACGTGTTCTCTCTCTCTCTCTCTCTCTCTATATATATATATATATATATATATATATATATATATATATATATATATATATATATATATATATATATATATATATATATCATCGGATTATAATTTTCGAATCATTAGAGCAAGCGTTGAGGAAGCATTGAAGGGCGGACTTGTTATAGATTCTATACATGATGATGAGCTAACTTCCAATGACTAGAAATAGGAGCACATCCACTCAGTGAAAGTAAAAGTGATAATTATTTATATAAACAAACACTTGTTCCATGACCAGAAATAGAAGCACATCGACTCACTGAAAATGACGGTGGGTATTATTGATATAAACAAATATATATACACAAAAAGTAGTAAACTGTCATTTCGTTAAGGACGATCAATCACTTACAGGAAATCTCAGCTCTCATCTTGGAAGAAAAGGAAAAAAATGATGGTACTTCAGGGCACCTACTCTTATGTCCCCCCATATGTTTGCATATTGAAATGGTTAGTCATCATGGAACTCAATTTATCAATAAATTGTTTGAGCGCCTCTTATAAAAAGTTTTAGCATTTCTCCAAAGATCTACATCATGCCGTTCTCAAGCCAATGGACAACTAGAGATTCCCTACAACGTATTGTGCACTTTACTTACAAAGATTTTAAACAATGCACGGATTTATTGGGCAAAAAAATCTTTATCACATTGTTTGAGAATATTTTGTGGCATAGAAGGCGCCACAATCTTCCATCTCATTTATGGACCTAAATCCATTCTTCCAATCAAATTCCTAGTTCCAATCTTAAGGCTCAATAAAAATTACGAATTGAATATTCATGAAACCTCTATGTTTAAATAATGAGCTTCAGCAATAATGAGCTTGAGCACTGCGCATGTCGATGGAGTTGCAGGCATTTATGTTGAGAAGAAAAGACAGAGGGCCTACTATGATGCACACATATGAGACAAAGAGTTACAAGTAAGAGATTTTGTCTTAGCTTACACCTTGAAGCAACATTTCAAAAAGCTTCAAAAGAGAGACAATGGGCCACTCAGTGTGAACCATGTTTCTTCTAGAGGAGTGGTTTTTTCGGCCAAAAACAATGGTAGTATTTTGGAAAAATACATTAGTTCTTGTTAATTGAAGTAATCCAGATAATAGGAATTGAAGGGCTAAAAACATTAAGGAAGAAGCAAAAATAGAGGTCTTAAAATTCATTGCAAAGAAAAAATGATGGATAAGATAGATAGATGGACATAGACGACACATGTATAATGAAGTCTATTGAGTTGTTACATACAATGAACATAGACCACAAGCTTTCAAATGCCCAATCATAAAGATCTAGGTTGGATTACAGGTGTGGAAACTATTGAAATCACTCGTCCGTACGGGTCCTTCATGCAATACAATTTGGCATTCCATAGTTTCCCAATGATTATATCATGTGCAAGACACTCAAGCTTCACTCGTAGGTTTCAATGGCAGATAAATTGGTTGTGTGGGGTAAGGGGACATTTTGAAATTGATTAAAAAAGCACCACTTATGCATACATTTCTTGATCTATCATGATGAGGGATTTCCAGAAGATATTATTATTTGAAAGGAATGTTCAACGCATCCTGAAGATACTATTGATACAGCCCAAAGAACTTTGACTATTCACATTGGCTGCAAAAGGATCACACTTGATCTCAAAGAGATCGAAGATAGTTTCATGAATGGAAAAAAGGAGTTTGATGACAATATGGCTACACACTTAGCTGACATCACCCCTCAATAACTTCTTGAAATTAGTACAGATTTTCCATATCTTAGAGCCATAATTGGAACTATTCAATGGAAGTATAGAATGAGTTATTGATCCATTGGATTATGTGATTGTAGTTTAATCATTTGGCATTGATGTTCATTCAGATGTAGGAGATCCTAGGCTTGAAGTAGATTTCCATTGTGTTGACCAGTTGTACCATTTGTTATATAATTCTTACAAGGCATCAATAGATATCTCCCGTGGTAAATATGCATAGAAAATCTCACTCAAAACTCATCTTTCAGTTAGTAATAGGATTAAGGAGGAGAAAGACTAAAGAAAAATTATAGTAGAGCTAGAAGAAACCATAATGATGGAAAGATAATCCAAAGAGCACCAAGTAGATTTGGGTACCAAGTGAAGTGGCGAAGGACACCAAGGCTCTTTGTGGACACCCGAGACCCTTGTGCCAATGGCAAATATTATTGATTGCTCTTAAAAAGGGCTCAAAGACAATCCATGACAAAAAGGAAAATAAAAGATGAAGAGCACGCTAGAAGGCCCAATAACTTCTCATAAGGATCTCACCTCGAGGTCCCATCCCTAAAACATATATGGGTTCCCAAATAAATAGATGAAGCACAACACTCATAGCCGAAAATATTAATGTCTAAAACTCAATCCACTATATAAACTGAAAAAGGTTAATAGATAATATGGCACGAGAAGAATCACTAGAATAAGTAAAAGCTGAGACATCAAGGAGTAGGAGAACCGAAAAAAAATCATCACCATACCATTCAACTATAGTCCCAAAGTCCTAGATTCGTTTGTTGGATAACTTCAAATATATTTGGAGCCCCTAAGTAACCAATTCTGATATACCAAGGAAACAAATCTCCATTATTTCCCACAAGAGACAAAAGGATCCTATGAAAATCAAACAATTTTGAGCGCTTAACTCACAAAATCACATAGAAAGGAATTAGATATTTTAGGAGGCCCAAACCGAAGAAAGATTAGTCCTCTCAAACCTAGGTTTCAAGGACTATATAACATTGCAAACCTTAGCAAAGGAAAGTTACTCAAAGAGGAAGACCCTTTATTATCAATGTACCAATTCATCCATGATAATTACACATATGGAAGTTACTTTTAAGCTACTAACCTCTTCTATAGTATCACAAAGTCATGGGCATAGTAAAAAATTCGCCTTGGAGAAAAACTTATTATCATATCTTGAGAAGCAATAATAGATCACTCAACCTTACGTTATATAGATCACTCAACCTTACGTTTTCCACATTTTTATAAATCAATCACACTTAAAGTATGCATTCGATGTAGACCTATCTTACGGATCGATGCATCAACACTCTTATGATATCTCATGCATGAGAGAATCATATTAATTTGAGGCCACATATCTCTTGTATACTTTGAGTTTCGTGAATAATGTTTTATTTCACTTGATCAATAATTAGATTTGAAAATTTCATCTACTTAAGGGTTAAAAGAGAAAATAATTAATGATGTTTTCTTAGAAAATCTACGCAAAATGTACTAATGCTCTTGATCTGGATACTTTCGCAAAGTTCAAGTCGATGATTCTAAGTGAACAAATACACACACACTCATGCAAAGAGGGCATAGCTTAAAGAAAATAACATTGCTTTTAATGGAGTAATTGATTTGAAAGGATTATGTTCTATCGAGGGTCCATTCTATGGATATTCAAGTGGTCCCCCTTCAATGTGTATCTACAAATCTTCTATATGTCCCACTTTTAGAGCATAGAAACATTTGAATAGTCCATGTTTACTGGTGGAGAATATCAAGATCCACAACTATAGTCTTGCATATTGCAACTATGTCAAGAAATATGACAAATATTTCCAATATTTAACTATATTTTCTCATACTTCAAGATCTACGTTACTACAAAATGTGCCACTATAATCTACGCAATATCAACCACAACATCGTAAATATTTTCAATATTCAGCGATATTTTCTCATACTTCGAGATCTACCTCGGTACAAAAGGCTCCACTATAATCTAAACAATGTTAACCACAACATCGTCATGTGAAATCTTTCCAATACGTATAATTGGATGCTTTATTAGTAGCTAGCATTTTAGGATTCTCCTCAAGATCCTTTTCTTAATTGGACCACTTCTTTTGATTGGAATTTCGAGAGTAGGAATGCATAGGGCCACCCTCCAAGGTTGTGCAATGACACTTTTTCTTTTTTTATCGAAATATTTCTCTAACTAGTATTCCCACTAGTATTGTTAAAAGAAATAAGAAACTTCGCTAGCAATGGGAGCAAAAACGTCTTATATAGGTACTTGGCAACCCCAAGTGCTTCGCCACTTGTGTTTCCCTAAGGCCAAATATTGTGTCCATCATTTGTATGGACAATAGACTCGGATGGAGGGGGGGGGGGGGGGTGGATACATATGGGGATAGGAAACCATGAGGCTATTTTGATGCGTAAAAAGAAAACAAGATTAAAAATGTTGCGAGCGGATGAAACTAAGCAAGATGGTTGATTTGTCCAACTAAAGAAAGGGTTCAATAGGTACCTAAATGTTTTGGACTTCCTAATCCAGAAATAGAAGCACATCGACGCACTGAAAATGAAGGTGGTTATAATTGATATAAACAAAAAAATTCATAAAGTGTCATTCCGTTAAGGTTGATCAATCACTCACAAGAAATCTCAGCTCTCATCTTGGAAAAAGGGAAACAAAGTGATGGTACTTCAGGTCATATCCTCTTATGTCCCCCCATATGTTTGTATATTGAAGCTATTAGTCATCATGGAACTCATTTTCTCAATAAAGTGATTGAACGCCTCTCATAGAAAATTTTAGTAGTTCACAAGAGATCTACATCATGCCATCCTCACGCAGATGGACAAGTAGAGATTTCCTACAATGTAGTGTGCACTTTACTTAGAAATATTGTCAACAATGCACGGATTTATTGGAAAAATATCTTTATCACATTGTCTAGGAATATTGTGTGGCATAGAAGACTTTCGATAGGCACCAAATTATTCAGCATACCATGCAACTATAGTCCCAAAGTCGTAGATTATTTCATTGGATCACTTCAAATATATTTGGAGACCCAAAATAACCGATTATCATATACCAAGGAAGCAAGGCTCCATGATTTCCCACAAGGGACAAAAGGATCCTATGAAAATCAAACAAGCTTGATCCCCTAACTCCTAAAATCACATAGAAAAAGGAGTTAGATGTTTTGGGAGGCCCAGACCCAAGAAAGATTAGCCCTCTAAAACTAAGGCTTCAAGGGCTATATAACATTGCAAACCTTAGCAGACGAAAGTAACTCCAAGAGGATGAAGTCTCTATGATGGTTCTCTAAGGTAGACCAACCCTTGAGTACCAATGTACCAACTCATCCATGACAACTACACATATGGAAGTTACTATCAAACCACTAACATCCTCTACGCTATCACAAATTCATGGGGATAGTTAGATTCTCACCTTGGAAAAAGAATTCTTATTATTACTTGAGAAGCAAAAATAATTCACTCAACCTTATGTTTTTCACATTTTTATAGATCAGTCGCACTTAAAGTATGCATTCGATGCAGATCTATATTATAGATCCATGTATCGAACACTCTTATGATATCTCATGCATGAGTGAATCATATTAAATTGAGGCCACATATCACTTGTATACTTTGATTTTCGCTACTAATGTTTTATTTCACGTAATCAATAATCAGGTTTTAAACTTGCAATTAATAATGTTTTCCTAGAAAGGGTAGGAAAAATAGAGTAATGCTCTTGATCTAGATAGTCTAGTAAAATACAGCTCTATGACTTTAAGTGCATTTGATCGTTATGGTTGTCAAAGAAACACACACACATACAAATAGGCCATAGCTTAAAGAAAATAACATTGATTTTCATGGAGTAATTGATTTGAAAGGATCATGTTCTACCGAGGGTGCATTCTATGGATATTCAAGCACTCCCCCTTCTATGTGTATCTGCAAATATTCGTCTTCTACATGTCCACTTTTAGAGCATACAAACATGTATATAGTCCATGGTTATCAATGCAGAATATCAAGATCCACAACTGTAGTCTTACGTATTACAACTGTGTCAAGAAATATAAGAAATGTTTCCAATCTTTAGCTATATTTTCTCACACTTCAAGATCTACGTCACTACAAAAGGTGCCACTATAATCTAAGCAATGGCAACCACAACGTCTTCAATATTTCCAATATTTTAGCTATAGTTCTTCGTACTTCAAGATCTACATCACTACAGAAGGTGCCACTATAATCTAAGCAATGTCAACCACAACATCGTCATGTGAAATCTTTCCAATACTTATAATTGGATGCGTCATTAGTAGCTAGCCCTTTAGGATTCTCCTCAAGATCCCTTTTCTTGATTGGGCCACTTCTTATTATTGGCATGCCGCGAGTAGGAATGCATAGGGCCACCCTTCGAGGTTGTGCATTGACACTTTTTCCTCTTTTGTCGAAGCATCGTTGTATGTATTATCCCCACTATTATTGTTAAAAAAAAACTAGCAACATCACTTGCAATGTTAGCAATAACGTTTTATATAGGTACTTGGCAATCCTAATGTGCTTCAACACTTGTGTGTGTCCATCATTTCTCAAGGACAATAGACTCTAGGAGAGGCGGCATATTGAGATAGAAAATCATGAGGCTATTTTGATGGGTAAAAAGAAAAGAAGATTAAAAAGGCTCCAAAGGGATAAAAGTAAGAAAGATGTTGGATGTGCATAAGTGAAGAAAGGATCCAATAGAGACCCAAATTTTAAAACGTCACCATGCATTTGGCCATTTGCAGATGGACGCCACGTTTCGGAATTTTCACAAGGAGTCGTGCTTCACGCATGACTCCATAATCCTATAAAATTTTACACAATATGGACACCAAATGAAAGTTAACAACCTATTGTTATCTAGGGTTGAAATTACAATGTTAAGAAGCGCACTTTTGGCTATAAGAGTAAACTAGGCCTCATTCGAAAACTCTATCCTAATCATTCTTTTATTGTCTATGAAAGTACGATTTTCTTGGCACACCTTGTTCTTCTCACGTTCTCGGTTGTCCATACGGATTCAAATCTTGTTTGCTCCCCATGGAAGGCGAGGAACAAGATGAAACCTCTTTGTACCAGAGGTAAAGATTGGAAGTAAGCTGCTGGCATGAGCCAACAAGAAGCAAACAAAGTCCTCTTCAACGGACATGCTCCAGTGGGCGAACAGCATATATCTGGGGAGAAGTGCATCATCTGTTGGAGGGATAACATATGCTCTAAGACATTATAAGTTTGAGTCAGCTTAAGATCAATACATTTTGCTTCCAGCAGAGTGTCGTAATTGTGCAAGCTGGCAAAATCCTCTGTAATATGTCGACTTCCATGACGATCTATATTATGGCGACTGCCATGACGATATGTATTATGTGGACAGCAATGACGATCAATGAACGATATAAACACTCAAGTAAACCTTGTTTTCAAGTAAGCAGACAATCATGTATCTCTTTCCGCTGTCTACTATTAAAGCGCATAAGAGTACATGTAAAGGTCACAGTGTAATGGATCTCTCTCTCTCTCTCTCTCTCTCTCTCTCTCTCTCTCTCTATATATATATATATATATATATATATATATATATATATATATATATATATATATATATATATATGAGTGTGTGTGTATCTATGAGCGGGTTTTTTCGCATGGACATGTGTGTGTGCGCGCCAGCGTGCTGCGTGCATATCTCTCCCTACTAGCACGACCACATCTCGAAGTGCTCTTGTGGTCCCTGCGAAGTTCGGCATGCTCTCTCTCTCTCTCTCTCTCTCTCTCTCTCTCTCTGGGTGATCAGATTATAACTTTGCAATCTTCAGAGGAAGCATTCAGGCGCAGAATTGTGGAAGATTCATCGTAATTATGAGCACTACATAATGGTTTATTAACTTTATGGTCAGGCACTTCCAATGACCAGAAATAAAAGCAGATCGATTCAGTGAGAATAAACGTGATAATTATTTATACAAGCAAACACTTGTTCCATGACCAGACTTAAAAGCACATAGACTTACTCAAAATGAATGTCTTAGTTATTTATATAAAAACTAAAACTGAGTATAAGGTCGCTCAATCACTCACAGGAAATATCAGCTTCCATATTGGCAAAAAAGGAAAAAACTGATAGCCCTTCAGGTCATCACCACTTATGCCCCCCCCCCCCCCCTACCATGTGTGTGTGTGTGTAAATGTTTTTCTGCAAACAATTGATGCCCTTGTGAATGTCTCGAGCATCTATCATGCTTGATGGAGCCAGAGATAGATAGATACATAGAGATAGAGAGAGAGTGAGAGACACAGAGAGAGAGAGAGAGCTGATTCAACTACGTATAGCTACATTCCTTCTGAATGTCTCGAGCATCTATCATGCTTGATGGAGCCAGAGAGAGAGAGAACTGATTGAACTACGAATAGCTACATTGCATGAGATATTGTCATTCTATGTAACATGTATTCTTGTATAGCGGTATGCGGTGCGATGTGAGCAGCTCCATGCTTTTGCAGCCCAATATATGATGTTCACACTCCGTCTAAAGATGTGTATGTGACACTAATTTCAGCTGTTTTTAAGGATAATTACGATAGTTTCGTCCTAATTTTATCCACGCATAAGATTGGGATTGTTATTCCGGATGAAGTTCCACCGCCTACTATGAATAAGAAGTTGATGTTGAATTAGAATAAGAAAATAATAAATAAGCAGCTCCATGCTTTTGTATGATGGGCCCACATGAAGCCATAGATGTTAGATTACTTAGAAGAGAGCCAAAAATGAAGAGTCGAGCAATGGAAAGGACTTTGAGTAAAGAGGGTAATTCGTGTCACATCTACTCATTGAAAGTGTATCAATTGAATTAAACAACCCAAAAAATTAAACTTTTCTCCATTTTGTAAAGGTCAAGGAGGCCTTGATCTTAAGGACAACATTCTCGAGCTAGCTAGGTGTTTTGTATAATTTCTAGAACTCATTTGGACTAGAGTTTGGCTTTTATGTTTTTTTTAAGGTTTTGGACACTTAAGTGTGGGTAGGTCACTCACATTGATATAAAAGATAAGAAAACCCTAATCTTACTTATTTTTGAGTCACTTAAATGAGAATCTCGTAAATCTTGCTTCTAGTGTATTTCTCTCTCACCTCCTTCTTTGTATGGATCTTCCGTGCTCTACATGAATTGTTCCAACCCCATGCCTATATAATATGACTAATTTTGCATGTTAATAGTGCTTAGTTCCTCCCTTTTAGTGCATCCTCATCATGGTGTGCTTTTGTGAACACCTCTTTTACACATATGCATCCTTCTGGTCGGATCCCTACATGGATTGAAAATTTATGGTTGATCCAAGACGTTTGATTCTAGTGAATCTTCCATTGGTATTATGTTCATGGGTCTACTTCAACATCTTTGGCATTGTTTTCAAGGAATGGGTTTATATAACAACGCCTTACATGGATGGTTAGAGATTTGGACATGGAAATAAGTATAAGTTAACGGAATTTGATTACTTTCACGTCTTTGTTTTCTTGAAACTCATTATTTTCTCCAAAAAAAAAAGATTCTATTAATAGCAGAAAACAACAGGACTATTGAAGAAGATGGTAGAGATAAAGAATGGAAGATGGAAGATGCATATATCTTTATCTTGTGTAGGGTAGAAGGGTTTCGATAATAAGTTTTCCATTTTTTCACATAAATTCTTTGAAAAAAAAGAAAATCCATTTTAGGTGAAATTCCAAGCGTCATGAAACATGGAATCAAATTATTTAAAGAAAAGGGATTGTTTGTATGCACATCTAAGTGTGAGAAAAAGCATGGTAAATCATTTGATAATAGTGGTTGTAAGAGGTATATGTTGGTACTTGGCTACATACAGATATGAAGAAAAACAGAAATAGTGTGCATTCACTTGCATATACATTTTTAATAGCAAAACAATACAAAAAAGTGAGAGTAAAGACTACTCTTACATTCTAAGAGCAACAAAGGCTGGATGGCCTATCTACGAAAATAGAGAGTGAAAACTTACAATGTTTGACATAGCATTGTGTAAGTATGGGTGATTAACGAACAGTAAATTGGTGGCTAGTTATCAAACACACGACCTTGTAGAGAGGTCTCACATTCTGCAAGTGAGGGGTTTTGTAGAGGTACAATACATTACTGTGCAAAACTCAGGGATGTGAGTGATCTGAATGTTCTAAAGGATTGCAAAAAACATTCAGATTATGAAAATGGACTGAAATTTCATTTGGAGAAATAGGGGGCCTAGCACAAAGATCTCATAATTTTCGACTTGGGGACTTGGGTGGTAAGATACATGTGTGTCGCCTCTAATTTGGACAATTGGTATTATTCTATGAACTCGAAGAGTGCTAAAAACTTGTACAACATAGCCATTTGATATTTTACAGGATCTTGGGGTTAGACTCTTGGATTTTACCACAAGGTCATCTTGGTTCCACGCAAATGGTTTGTGTATATATGAAATATTAAATAAGACAAAGGACGGGGTTTCAAACATCAGGAGTTCACAGGTGCGAAATTTTGAGAAACTACGTTAAGGTCCTACTAATGACCACAAAGCTCCATCCTTGGCTAGTATGGTTCTTACAACTTATTACATGGAATTTCATCGATTAAAACATATCGATTGATATTTCTTACATTCCCATGATAAAGAAGCGCCCTTGGAATTAGTTGATTGAAAATAATTGAGAAGAATGAGGGCTCTAGTAGAATTTGGGACTGTTGCTCAATAGGAACCACTCTTTGCGATTATCGAAATCAATAAGCTTTTTGCGACTTTTTGGCTAAAGAAAATTAACTCTTTAAAACTAACTAAAGAAAATTGTGACTCATTGCAAGATAAAAGTGAACGAGGAAATTTGAGCAGAAATTAGGAGCTAACTCTTTATCCGGATAAGTTGGAATTAAATCGTGCATGCTAAAATATGTTAGTGAGCTAAAATTTGTTTGATTGGTTCAACATTAATCACTTTCTCATACACCAAGGGTATCCAAAGTGTGGGCTCTACATTCCAAGGGTTTCACCTGAGGTTAAGAATTTGGTACCGCATTTCTTACCTATCTTTTGAAATTTCAATACTCATACATAAGGAAAAAATGTTTGTGCACGTTTTGTTGTGAAACGCCACTTATTTTCATGGAACTAACTTTTGAAGAGCATACATTGTGGGAAGCAAATGTACAAACACATGATATTTATCGCTCTAGGATCTACACACATACTAGGAAATCCAAAGTCACAAGGACACAACACCACGTCACACACAAAGGTGTCTAAGGGAAGTAGGGTGTCGACAAGGGCTAGCGTCACCTCACCTAATCTAAGACCTAGGAAATTTCTTGATATACTTATAGAGTCAGAGAGTGAGTCAAAATTTATGTTGGTATTGGTAGATACGTAGATGGGCAAATTTGCATGACAAGACGACATTCTTTGAACGAATAGATGACTTTTGCAGGTAATATGAGGCCTTTGAGCTCACATTGAAAGACCATTCTGTAACATGGTTCCAGCCACTTTTTATAGAGGATTTTGGGAGCCTATACTATCTTTTATAAGATTTTAATATGAAGCATCTTGTGTTGTTTCGAATTATTTTTTGTGGAGTGAGTCCTAAGGCTATCCCATACATACACAACCATATCCACAACTTTCTTAGTCTCTACTATATTATATACAATGAACTATTGTCTTATGTGGAATGTGTACTATCTTGGCCTTTTAAAATGAAAATAGTATTCCTAGAAAGCTATTGTAGTTATCATAGTCTCATCAAACTCTAGCATAGTCTACAACTCTTTCCAAGTGGCTATCAAATTCGTCTCTTTAGTGGATGGAGTAGACAGAGATCGAGGGGTTCTATGGCTAGAATTAAAGTGAAAGGTTTCTCTCATGAGTTTCACTATGAGTGGGAAACGGATTACTTCTCCATCCAAATCATGGAATCTTGAATATACTCGATTGTCTTTCTAAGTGATGTTTTCCTTAAATTCTTGACATCTTCCAAGATATGTTTCTTCCAATGGAAGTTCACAAATTCTCCACAACCCAAGGCATTCGAGATCTGCATGATTACCTTATTGTTGTTTTTAAGGGTGTAGAATTTATTTTCCATGAAATAGAACTTCCTTTGTGTTTCTTCGAAACTAGAGAAAGCTATATACTCCCACTTACGCAAGATTTCAGAACATGGCTTTAAGACCAATGCCCTACTGTCAGATTTAGAGAACTAGGTGGAAGTACAAGTGACATAAAAACATCTTGGGAGGATGGCTCATCCATGTGCATGTCCAAAACGTGAAATCTCATGAGAATCAAGAAGCTTAGGCATTGCTCATTGATATTTTATACATGGATTTTTTCAAACCACGCAAGAACTTGTTCTTCGTAGGCGTTTTTAGGATGAAATGAAATCCCTTGAGGGCTATGTACCAAGATTTTTTTGAAAAATTATTTCTTTGCTTTTATTAACTATGAGCTCATGATTTATCTGCAGGAAGAAAAAGAATTGTAATTGTTAACGAATTTGATTTGATTTAATTGAGTGTATGATGAAAAACATTTCAATTGTACTTTTAATGAGCTTTTAACCTAGCTAAACCTGGAAACCTATAAAAATACCTGTATAAAGTCTGTTAAATCCTTAACCCTTCAAATTTTGCATTTTAACCCTCTAAACCCTAAAGAAAAACCTTCAGTTGACCCTTAATTTTTCTTCATTTTAATCAAGAAACTTTAGGAACCTGTACCATTCTCATAAGCTAGTTGTATTTTAAACCTAACCCTTCAATACCCACCATGTATATTAGAAAACCCTAAAAAACCATGTAAATCCTTAGAAACATCAAAACCCTAGAAATTCATCTTCAAACGATAGAATCCCTAGCTCAAAACCCTTGAAAACTAACTTCAAGCCTTAGAAGAACTTAAATCAAAAGCCTAGAAACCTTGTCACTTGACCCTAAAATTTTGTAAATAAAAATCCTTGTCTTCCAAACCTTGGGTATTCTACATAATCCCTAGCTTGAGATCTTAAGAAAATATTTTTCTAACCTTAAACTCTTGTGTTAATTGAAACCTTTGTATATACAATAACGTGTAATTAAATGATTTTAAACTTAATCTCAAGAATAAAAAGAAAAGAAAAAGAAGTAAAAATATAAAAAATAAAAATAAAAATGGAAAAATGAAAAACAAAAAGGAAAAATAAGAATTAGAAAGGAAGAATGGAAAATAGATTAGATTAAGTGATCCAAATCTAGAACAAAGGAGAAAGGATGATATCGATAATTGTGTGCTTGACTAGTTTTGGAAAGTCCTAATCTTAAAATACTATTAAATAATATTAAAGTCTTCCAAACTCTTTTTTAGGTAACTCATTTAACTTTTGCTCCTCGTACTATGTGCCTAGGTTGAGAGATAACTTTATCTCTCAAACTTGTCTTCCTCCATCTCTAGCTTCATTGCCATTAGAGAAAATAAGGAAGAGAGAAGAGAGAGAGAGAGAGAGAGAGAGAGAGAGAGAGAGAGAGAGATAGAGAGAGAGCCCCATCTCTCTACCCTCACTCCTCTGCATGATCTCACAGCGAATATCTATGCTCACAAGAACTCCTCTAATCATCACAAAGAGAGAGAGAGAGAGAGATCTTAAAGCAGATACAGAACTCAAGTTGCTGCAGCGTTTACACGAGAGATAGACACACACATAGAGAGAGAGAGAGAGAGCAAGAGAGAGAGAGAGAGAGGCAAAGGAAATACATGCAGATAGAGGAAGAGAAATAAAGGTAAATATGAAGATAATGTAGACAAGTGTGGGGCTACTACTACAAAGTTAGGGAGCAAAATAGAGCACCTAGAGAGAGTGAGCACGACTTTGATCGATGAGATGGACGAGGCGGGCCGACACCTATATTGCACTATGGTATTGAATGCAATATACATTGATTTCTAGAGCCACTAGGGGATGGTTGAGAGGGCATTTGTGGTGGAGACGTAAAGCCATGAGTACCTCCAATGGTAGAAGTCCACCAAAGGGAGTACCTCACGTAGAAGTAGTCCCGCCAAAGGGAGTACCTCCAATGGGAGTAGTCCCACCAAAGGGAGTGATGCCACTAGTGGGAGTGAGGCCGGGGGAGTGCTATCGTGAGCAATCCAGTACTATGATGCCCTAGCCATATAAGCAAGAGAGGCATGAGATATAAACTCCATGAACTTCCTATATCATTGAGTGTGGAGTGATTGGTGGGCTGTCTCCCATCATGCTCTACAACAAAAAACTCAAAATAATTAGAATACAATAATAATGGTAATATAGAAAAATAGTAGTGTACAAAAAATACATAGCATAATAAATAAACACAAATTAGTATGTACAAGTGTTTGATTCATAAATCCTCTATTCTAGCACAGGCTTGGAGATCTGATGCATAGAGGATATCTATCTCTATATTGGAAACTTCTAGATCTCTTGTTATAGTTGCCCCTTCTTGATCATCATCCTCGTACAAAATATCATCTATTATTTCATCGTGTACCTCATCTTCATCAAAGACCTCTTCATCTTAGATAATGATCTCTTCCTCTTTGACTAAGGAATGTCGCTCAGAGTCCACTAGGGATGGAACTTGATGTATTTCTATGTCCTCATTCTTTTGTCTATTTCTTGGAAAGACTTGTAAAACAAATAGTAACTCCTGTTCTTTCGAATCTAGCATAAATACAAACTGCTCACAATGTTCAGAAAGTACAAATGTATCTCTTTCATCTGTCCATATCTTTATGGAGCCTACTTGAAGCAAACCACTCTTATTCTTCCTCATTGTTGCATTTCTTCGAGAGTGACTACTTTGAACCATTTCACATGAAACAAGAAATAGTAAAACCTCCTAAAATATAGTTTGAAGATATCTTGGATAACTCCACATTACTCGAGCTTGCATTCTTGAGAATTCTCATCTCTTGCATTAGCCCTACTATTTTGGAAAAAGGTCATCATCATCCCACTATCAAAAGTAGAGCTATTTTCGCTGATTCGTGCAATCCAAAAGTGTTCTCTACGAGACCCTAGTGCATCGTATTTATAATACTCCCAATCAAACCCCTTTGTGATTTCCACCTCTTCTTCAAAGATATCCACACCCACTACTTTTGCTTGTGAAATGGCTATATCTAGCCATTTGCTCCTTGGAAAGGGTGGAAGAGGTCGAAGACTTTTGAGAAGAGGCAAAACGCAAGTTAAATGATTCTTTCAAAAGTGACCTCTTCCTTTGTGATTGTCTCCTTGGCAAGCTCATACCTCTCCACGCACTTCTGCATAGTCTTAGAGTTAACGATGCCAAACTTTATTGCCTTCTCTTTGAAGGCTACATCCATTTTTCTTTGCATCCCTTCACCTTGATTTTCATCACCTATGAGATGAACATCTTCATCATCGCTCCATACGCGAGGCATTCCTGGGGCCCACATGCATAGAAACTCTGTTATGAATACAAGAGACTCTTGAATGAGTCATCCCTCTGCCCTGCTACCTTCAATATGTGCTCTCTGAGGAACAAACCCTTTTAATGTCTTCATGAAGTTCTCTAAGAAAAAAATCCATCGACTATGAAGATTTATTGCTATTGCAACCTTCTTAACAACATCAACCAATAAATGAAGTTGAATTGTGAGAATACTTGTAGGAAAGTATTTCTCAACCATACAAAAAACCTCTATAGCATTGAGTTTTGCACTCTTGCATATGACTTCACTCTTCTGAGTCCTCTTGTGCTTTGCTTTCCTTCTTTTTGATGATTGTCTTCCAGAGCATCTCTTCCATATTCTTGAAAATATGCATTGGATCTACCAAATGATTGATCAATAACTCACTCCAATAAGGGATATCATGAAAGATCGATAGTCATTTCATGTTAGCTATTGGTGTTTCTGCATCCCATAGTTGCCTCAAATCACGTGCTTTCATTTGGCATTGCCCTTGTCGAAAAATTTACCTTTCACATAAAACATTTCATCAGAGAGATATCTATGATGTCGTTCATAAATAGTTTTTTGTAGTGCTTTGACGTAATGTGCTTCAAGTCTTGGTCCACATAGGAGACAAATTTGGTAACCCGAAATCGATAAACTTGAACATTCACCAAAATTGGGCCAATCATGCATCATCCACATAAGTATTCCTTGTGCTTGCACGTCCCATCTTCTCAAAGGTTGAGACATGTCACACATAGTAATCCCATCCCATAAAGTGTGCAGCTCTTCCAAAAGGGATGCAAGGTATACATCCATGTTTTTTAGCTTATACTTACCTGGCACAATGAGAATTAGTAATAAGTGGGATGTTATGGTTAACCAAACATACAGGCCATGTGCTCCATGAGGAGCTACGTAAACAAAATGGATTCACTCCATCCATTCTAGGCCTAGACGTATGTTCCAAGGCTCTGTAGCAAACTTTGGCCACTAACTATCTATGTGTTTCCAAGCATCAGAATCAGCAGGCACTCGCATTACACCATCTATAGACCTGCTCTTTACATGCCATGACATCAACTAAGCTATGGATTCAAATTTGACCATGCTCTTGATTCTTGGAATGATAGGAAAGTGGCAAAGAACCTCTGTGAGGATTGCTTTGCCCAAAAGGTCTTCTCTAAACCTATTCACTCCACACTTTGGACATATGTGGAGGTGCTCTTACGCGTTCCAAAAGGGAATGCAATCATTCAAACAACCATGAATCTTGGTGTAGTCCATTCCAACGGATTGTAAAAGTTTTTTTGCATCTCTAGATCCAAAGATGTCATTTGATACCATTCTAATTTTATTTTTTTTATTAAATGTAAAATCCTATTTTTATATTTGATTAAATATATTTATATTGATCCTAAAAAACTATATTTTCCTAAGTTTAATATGTATATGATTATATATACTAAAATTAAACC
>CM035433.1:27969934-28134934 GCA_020310875.1 Ceratopteris richardii
GCGTTTCTCTTGATCACATTAAGTTTATTTTTAGATTACGGTTTTGCATGTATTAGCTTAATCTATCCTTGAATCTTGAGAATTTAAAGGCTCTTGAACTTCCTCATGCCTATTGTAGCCCTAAATTAATCAAATTTTGCATATTGCACATAGCCTAAGCTAGGAAATTTACTAAGAGGGTTGAGAATTCTTCCAAGCTCCTACTTGATGCCCTTGTTGATGCTCAATTGCCTAGGATGTGCAGTCGCAAGTGTGCCAAATATAATGAGCTTTCTTAGCCCTTCCAAGGAGTATCTAGCCTCTGCAAAACTCTAAAACATTAGACTAAAAACTATAAAATTTGATAAACCCTAAAAATTGTCATTTTTTCATGTCTATCACAATGGACAAGCTTTGTATGTTGCAATGGACAGTGACTATCATGGGGCTTTGTTTGTCATGATGCACAGTTCTGCCGTGACAGATGTGTCTATCAGAATAGACTAGTTAGTCACGATGGACAAAATCTATCATGCCTAGCTATCCGTCGTGATGAACAAAAATATCATGAGGGCTATCTATCATGATGGATACTGAGTCTATTGCCATGGATAGGAGGCTCGATGGGCTATTTGTCATGATGGACAAGTTTCTATCATCAAGCCTGTCTATCACGATGGATAGAGCATTTCGTATGTGTGTCTATCACGATGGACACTATCTATCATATGTTTGTGTCTATCCTCTATCACCAATGAACAATGGATAGAGTTCTTCATGTAGTTTGTCTATCATGATGGATAGAATAAACACCCATTTTTGCAAAAAATTTAGTGGTTTATATTGTGCACATAATGTAGCCTACAGTACTCTACTTGCATTTTACAAAATACCAAAGTTTTTAGTTTGTCGCAATAGATAGAGGTCTTTGTTCTAGGATGTGTGCATAGTGCTATTGTACTTCCTGATGCTACTGCTATTACTGATGTTAATACCTACCAATGCTCAAGAAAACAAAGAAAACACAAGCACAATCTCATTCTCTCACTCTCTCTTACAAGTCAAGTGGGGGGAATGAAATGGAGGTGGAAATATAGAATTTGGTGGAGATGGAGATGGAGGTAGGTGGTGAGGAGGGATGGTAGGAATGATGATGAAGACAATGAGAAGTGAACAAAAAAGAGAATTAACTATGAATCCAATATCAAATCTCTATGGCTTACCATTGCACGCTCATTCTCAAAGCTCACTCCCCAACAATGGTGCCAAATTTGTTGTCACTCTGGCACATTCGTGAGAACCAATGTGAGGAGACCAACCTTGTAATTGTCAATCTACTGAGACGTGAGGATTGTATGATGATCTTGAGCAATTGGAATGCACTAGTGCATGAGTGAGAAGCACACTAACATGTAGATACACACACACATGTGCACAAGAGGCAATACAAAGAGAGAGAAGAATGGAATCTTGTATTGCACTACTTTCGGGATACAAAATATTCTTTTATAAGATGAATTCCCAAAAGATACTCCCTACAATGAGATCCCTGCCACTTTTTATAGTTTTTTGACTATTTTTGGCCTTGTTCAAACCTAGATTCTAGCCTAGTTAAACAATACACCCTAGGCTATTCTTGAGGCTGAATGAGCTCTAAAAATTATGAAAATTAATATATAGTCTCTTCTAACATTCCTCAAGTTTGAGGACTCCTTGTCTTGCACAAAATGTAGTCTCAATTACCAAAAATTAGTATTTACAATGAAGATATATTACAAGAATAATGGGGGACATAAAAATGCTCGCTATTGGAAAAAAAAGTGGGGACCGTCGCTTATGTGACACTTTTTTTAAAAAGTATCGAATAAGCAATACCCAAGAAAAGGAACAAAAAAAAACCACAGCATCACATAAACTATGTCTAGCATCGACTATGTGATGCTTATGCAGACCATCCCTACAAGCATTGAAGGCTAGCGAAACTTGTAGCAATGGGGGCAAACTTCTTGTGATGTTTTAGCGTCACATATGCGATATTAAAGGAATTGAAAAGAAATTGCTTTCTCTTGGCACATTTGCATTGGGATCAAAGTGAGGGCAAAGGAACAGAGAGCGATCATGACCAAGCAAGTGATCACAATCGAGCAAGCAACTGAGCGCATGATTGAGCAAGTGGCCTTGCAAAGGTACACATACACACACACATACACACATGCTTACACACACACATATACACACACATACACACACATATAGATACACATACATACACATATAAACACATATACATATATACACACATATACACACACATATACATAAAGACATACACAGACACACATATACACACATATGTATACATATATACACATGTACACACATATAAACACACACATATATAGACACATATACACACACATATACATACACATATATGCATACACACATACACACAAATATACACACACATACATGCACATACACACACACACATACACACACACATACACACACATATAGATACTTGCACATATACATACACACACACATACACTCAAATGCATACACACATATGCACATACATACACACATATGCATACACACACATACACAAAGGCACATACATAGACACATGCATATATATATGCACACACAAACACACTATACAAACACATGCATACACACACATACAAACACATGTATACACACACATGCATCCACACACATACATACACACATTGCACGTATGCACACACAAACACAATATACAAACACATGCATACACACACACATACAAACACATGCACACACACACACATGTATACACAAACATACACACACTATAAATACTTATGCATACACACACATACAGACAGATACACACAACCACATATACATACACACACATAGAGACACACACACATACATATACACATACATAGAGAGACACACATACACATGCATACACACAAACATACACACATATACACATATAAAAACACACATATGCACACATACATATCTACATATATACACACACATACACATGTATACACACATATACATACACACAATATACATACATGTGCATAGACACACATACACACATGTATACATACACACACATAGATACATACACCCACATAAACATACACACACATAAAGACACACACATACACATACACACACACATAGAGACACACACATATACATACACACACACACATACATACATATCCATACCCAATACACATGCATATGCATACATACATACATACTTACAGACATACATAAATACATACATACATACATACATACATACATACATACATACATACATACATACATACATAGATACATGCATACACACATACACATGCACATACAAAAATACGCAGATACTTACACTCACATACACACCTACATACACATACATATATACATACATACATATATATACATACACACACATATACATACATGCATATACACACACATAGAAATACACATACATATCCATATATACATATATACACACACATATACATATATACAAATATACACACACATACACATGTATACAAACATATACATTCACACATCATACATAAACATACACACACATAGAGACACACACATACACATACACATACACACACACAAACATACATATCCATACCCAATACACATGCATATGCATACATACATACATACATACATACATACATACATACATACAGACATACATACATACATACATACATACATACATACATACATACATACATAGATACATGCATACATACATACGCATGCACATACACAAATTATACGCAGATACTTACACTTACATGCACACCTACATACACATACATATATACATACATACATAAATACATACATACATATATACATACATACATATATACATACATACATATATATACATACACACACATATACATACATGCATATACACACACATACAAATACACATACATATGCATACACACACATAGACATACACATACACATACACATGAACATACACATACACATACACATACACATACACATACCCATATAGATACTTGCACATACACATATACATACACTCACATTACACAGAGAGACACACACATACACATACACACACATAGAGACACACATACACATGCATACACACAAATGTACACACATATACACATATAAAAACACACATACACAAACTACACATACATATGCATACACACATACATATGTATACATACACATATACACACACATACACACGTATAAATACACACATATACACACACTATACATACATATTCATACACACACATAAACACATGTACACATACACACACATACACATACACATAGATACTTGTGCACACACACATACATACACACACATATACATGCACCCACATTACACACACATACATATACACACACACATGGAGACACACACATACACATGCATACACACAAACATACACACATATACACATATAAAAAACACACATACACACACTACAGATAGATATGAATCACACATACACATGTATAAATACATGTATACATGCACATACAAATGTATACAAACATATAGATACACACACATACACACACTATACATACATATGCATACACACACATAAACACACAAACACATACACACACATACACATACACATATAGATACTTGCATATACACATTTATACGTGTACACACACACCCACACATCTATATACACCCACATTACACAGACATAGAGACACACACATACAGATACACGCACACATAGAGACACACACATACACATGCATACACACAAAAATAGACACATATACACATATTAAAACACACATACACACACTACACATGTATTTACACACACACATACACATGCACACATACATGTATACACACACATACACACACTATACATACATATGCATACACACACATACACACATGTATACATACACACACATAGATACATACACCCACATATACATACACACACATAGAGACACACACACAAAGACACACATACACATACACACACATACATACATATCCATACATAATGCTCATGCATATGTATACATACATACATACATATACACACACATACACACATAATGCTCATGCATGTGCATACATACATACATACATACATACATACATACATACATACATACATACATACATACATACATACATACATACATACATACATACATGCATACACACACAACACCCACATTCACATATACACACATGTTGGTGCAAATGAGTCCAAGCCTACATACTTGGACAATTAGCATTCTCTTCATATAGTCACTTAAAGTCACATATGACTATTCTCTTGTAAAAAGCATTTTTATCCTTGTAAAAGTGGATATGTTAACAACACTTACTCTCATGTGGACTTAGGAGCAATCAAACCACAAATTGTTTGGTAGGTGATTAATGAGAAAGAAAGTCCTAAAATTTAGGATTCTCTTTATGGTGAGATTTTGAATTTCAATTCAAAAAAGTGGCTCCAACTCTAGCTATAAAAGATGGATCAAAATTGCACGTGGAGTGAGCGCAATTTGAAGATCATTTGAGAGATATTTTTAGTGCTTAGTGAGCTCATTCTATAGCTCGATCACTATCCTCAAATTGTGAAATTATATATTTCCAATGGCATTGTATCTCTATGTGATTTAATACATATACATTTATCACATCTCTTATTCACTTCTCTATCATGTATCACTCAGAATAATGAGCTTCTCTGATCTCCTTCTCAATGTATACTTAACCATTTTCAGTGATTTAACTTGCTATACATTCAGTTTTCTTGGAATCTTCGATTTACTACTCACAAGTCTGCACACTGTTAGACTCCTAAAATGTATGATAGTCATCTGATTTGTTAAGTATAATTTTCTGAGTACACTTGGTCATTTCTAATTAAATAACTTGTGATTGGTAGCTAAGTTAATTAGATACTCCCAAAATGAATTTGATCAATTGTTGGCAGGAAAAGACTACTATTCATTTTACTAACAAGATATAGTGACCAAAATAGCAAGTTTTTTGTTGAGTGTGAATATTCCAAGTCATCTATTTTGATCCATTTCTTATAGGATCATACATCAAAGCACTTGGGTAATTATTTTTGGTTCATGGGAGGCTCAAGAGTCTACTTTACACTCCTCAACTTGCTCTTGGCTGGTGTGAAGTAGGGATTTGCAGCACCACCTCGTCTCTGGAATCTATCCACCATCTCCTCCAATAGTGGTATCAAAGCAACAATAAGGTAAAATGGGAGATGGATTTCCATCATTCATTGAAAAATTGGACAGGAACATTTATCCAGCATGGTCCCTAAGGATGAAGGCTTATCTCCAAGGAAGAAGCTTGTATGGATACATATCTAAAGATGAAGAAATGCCAACCTTCATAACCAAAATCCGACCTACAAGAGAGCAGCAATAGATACTAGCTACATGGTGTACAAAGGATGCTCTAGACAGATCTTATGTACTCAACTCAATACTTGATTTCTTATTACCTCATATAACGAATTTCAAGACCTCCCAAGAGACTTGGGAAGTATGCTACTGCCCGTGAACCTGTCAATAGGGCGTTATTCTTTTTTTTGGTGCATCCATCATGATAGGGCGTTATTCTTTTTTTTGGTGCATCCATCATGAGTGTCAAACCGTTATGCATCAGTTAGCCAAAGGTGATTGTCTACATACTCGTATGCCTCACCTTCTCTCCTTCCTCCTCCCCGTCATTCACCTTGTTTCGAACCCTCTTATGGGTAATCTTCTATTGCATGGAGTCTGAGCAGGTCATAGGATTTGATGATGACAATGAAGAACTTTTTCAGTTTTTTCGGGAGAAATGCAGGAAGGTTAGTCCTTTTCAAAGCCAAGTTCAGGCCTCTTCCAATAAGGTACTTCTTGAGGACACAGCTTCATCCCTGCATGCCTCTTCAGCCCCACCCTCACCTAAGGATAAAACCGTTGAAGACACTATTATGGATGAAGCTCAACACATCAAGATCGCAACCAAGCAACAAGAGGTGGTTCCAAACACAGCGCAGAAGGACACAGTTGCAAAAACGCTCCATCAAACCATGTAGGACAAGAACACTGAGTTCCTCGTTCATCAAGAAGCCCAATTGGATAATGTTTATTCCAATGCACCTCCATCCCCACCGAAGTCCACGATGGACGGTAACAATACCGAACATCTGGTAACCCCTCCTCCTTCACCTTCTCGGGTCCCTTTGCCCCCTATCCCTATGGTACGCCCTTCATCCCCTAATCACTCGCTAGCGATATCCCACTCTCACCCTAGTCCCTCTTCCCCTAATTACTCTCCACCTTCCTCTTTTGCTACAGTTTCTGTAAACTCCTCCCAACCATTATCATCTTTTTTAGCACCGGATGCATTTTCACAATTAGCCCAGATCGGTGACTTCCTTCTACACTTATCCAAGCATCGACCCACTCAATTGCATGATGCTCAATAGACCCTCCGCACTAAATATCAAGTGAAAGTTGATATGTTAGAGGTTGACATCACGCCCCTGCGGGAAGAGGTTTTGGTGGTCCGAACCAATGAATGTCTATTACAGGAACATGTTACAGTGAAGGATGAGATTCTTGCAGCCAAAGACACAGAGATTGCTCTTCTTAAGACTGTGCTGACAGATAAAGATGATGCCATGGCAGCTCTTGGTTGTGAGTTGGCTACTACTCATGCCCACCTTGTCGACATCAACCACGCTTATAAGGTATTGTCTAACAAGGTACTACAAGGTGAAGTAGAACTGAAGAAAGTTATATAAGAATTATTTCAAAAAGGTCAATTGTTAGATGAGAAGATTGTTGATATATTTAGGTAGTGATTGTGTGAACACACTATGATTGTCAAAGCACTTTTTTCCCTCTTTAGGAGGTTATTTTCCCCCGGCTTGTATATATGCTTATTGCCCGAATGAGCTACTTATCTTTGTATATTCTTTAGTAATACATTCAGTATTGTGTGTTGTGCTTCAAGCTTCTTCTTCTTCCTTGTACTGTTTGCGTGCTTCCACAAATGTCTAACTCCAACAATTGGTACCAGAGCAAGTCATCACACAGTCTCAGAATCGCAAGAATTTTGGTGATCATACTCAGCGTGTTTTTGAGATCCGAATGCACTATCACAATGCGTGTGCAGGTTGTTTTGTCTTTTTGTGCCATAGATATATACCAATTTCGGTTCGCTAGTATAAGCGTCTCAAAGTTTGCTACAGGTCTAGCAGAATTTGTCTCGACAGTTCTGTTCAACTTTATGAGATACAGTCAATTTTTTGCATCAAGGTATTTAAGTCACCGGCCATGGCTAAAAGCAATGATGTACTTTGTATATTGGTTGTTGAGGATAAGTTGGATGGTACCAACTACCATTATGGGCTTATATGATGCGACATGTATTGGCTGCAAAAGGACTATGGAACATTGTGTAGGGTGTTGAAAAACGTCCTATCACTTCTGCAACTGTTACAACTCCAGGTATAGAAGTTGATGCAGAAGGTGTCAAAGATGATGATATTCTTCATATTCCTATTCGTGCTGCGGTTTCTATTGCACCTACTGTAGAGTAAATTTGTTGGGATGGTAGAGATGCCCACACACATGCATTCATAGCTTTGTCTATCAAACGTTCCATTATTCCTCACATTCACTCTTGTAGAAAAGCTAAGGATGCTTGGGATACACTTAACACATTGTACCAAGCTAGGAATGAGGCTCGTGTTGCTTACCTCTAAAAACACTTGGAGAGTGAGCACATGAATGAAGGTGATTCTATGGACAGTTTTCTAACAAAGATCAAAGACTTGAAGGAACAGTTGATTTTTGCTGATGAGGTTATACCAGATAGCTCACTTGTGCAGACCATTCTAAATGGTCTTTCTGATTCATATCAGAGTTTTGCTTCTACTCTTTGGTTGATGATGAAAGGAAATCCAAATGCCTTGTCATTTGAATAGTTAGTCTCTGTTTTGTTGCAGAAGGATCAATCCAGGTAGAATAGGTCCATTCTGCATGTTGCAGATCAAGCTTTCCTGGCTATAAAGTAAATGATCATATCATAAAGAGTTGTCCAAAAGTGGCTGCTAAAGAGGAAAAGAAGATAGAGGCTGGAATGGTTGTTGCAAAGACCTCTACACCAAAAACAGAGTCTGCTAATCTTGTGCAGGAAGAAGAATGGGCATTTACTACTATTTGCAGTTTTGACCCATCTTCTCATGAGCACTACATGTCTACAATAGACTTAGATGTTGGGTACTTTGACAGTGGGGCGACCAAACATATTAAACACACACACACATATATATATATATATATATATATATATATATATATATATATATATATATATATATATATATATATATATATATATAAAGAGGGATGTACACTCCCACGCGCACGCACACATATGTATAAAAACACACACATGCATATATATATATATATATATATATATATATATATATATATATATATATATATATATATATATATATATAGATATATAGATATAGATAGATAGATAGAGATCCATTGGTCTCTCTGACCTATACTTGTACTCTTATGTGCCTTAATAAGAGACAGGGCAAAGAGATACGTGATTGTCTGCTTACATGACGTTCACAGATCGTCATTGCAGTCGACATAATACAGATCGTGATGGCAGTCGACATAATACAGATCCTTATGGCAGTCGACATAACAGAGGACTTTATGACACTTTGCTCGAAACAACGCTGGTGCTCTTAAGCTTACTCAAAGTTCAAATATTTTAGAGCATCTGCTACATCTCCATAAGATGATGCACTTCTCACTAGAGCATCTCCATTAAAGAGGACTTTGTTTTGGGTTTAAAGATATATTAATCAGCGATTTGTCCCTCTATTATATTGATTATTTGCAAAACATTCTAAGTAGGCTTCACTTTCTTGAATTTATTTTAAACAATATAGAAGACGTGGTTATTATTTAAAAATAAAATTAAATAAAGATTCAGCAGAAGTCTACTCCCCCTAGCTCTAACTTTGAAATTGCAACTGTACAAGTGATCATTATTGAAGCACATGTTAGGGTTATTTAATTCCGTTAAATTTATTAATCAACTAAAATATCCATTTTCTTAATAATTTCAACGATCACTTGCGTCTCATTCAAGGATTATTTACGACCTTTACTGATAATAGAGATGCAGTTCAGAAATAAGCATGAGTAATTTTTGTTCTCAATAAATATTGTAGATTATCAGCAATGTATGGTTTAACGAAAACGAGTGGTCCAACGGATTTCACCAATCACTTTGCTACTTGGTAAGGTCGCCACTTCAAAAGCATGCGACTCATACTTCTTGTTAACTCCAGGTTAGTAAAACTTTCCAACGGATTATATTATTGTAAAATGACGAATCCTTTGAAGGACTAAGTCGCATGCTATAGCCTTTAACTTCCCTGTTTTGTAAATCGTGCTTTAAATTATAAACAAAAGAAAAATTTACAAGAAAGCTAGATGAAATTACAAAGAAGATTTATAAAACGTGTAAATCACGTTTTAAATTATAAGAAAGAAAATACAAGAAAGCTAGAGAGAATTATACAAAAGGTGTATAACATTTTTTGCTGTTTTCATGAGGAATCTACTTGTTTTCCAACTTGTTGTATTCTAGGGTGAACAATCCATGGTGCCTAAAGACAAGCGATACCATACAATCACCAATTCTTCCACCTAGATAGACTAAGAAGCTCTCAATTAAGGACTCTTGGGGGCTGGGGGGACGGGGGGAGAGGGCTTGACAACCATGATTGATGGGAAACTATACAACTTCCCTATGCAACCTTGAAGCATGGATGGCCTCATAGGCACACTCACAAATCCTCTCTTCACCAAAATGAATGATTCTCTGAATTCTTGAGGACTTAATGCAAGAGCTTTTGCACACAAAAACTACACTATAAAAGCTTGGTAATGATATTTAGTTCACTCAAAATTCTCAATGCTATTATGTGAACTAATGCCTTGGAGAGAGGCTAGTTGTTGCCTTCACTAGGCATGCACACTAAGACCATTGTTCACTTCTGGAGCAATTTATCTTAGAATATGAAGATTTTTTATAAGATCTTCTTGAAAAAATTTAAGAGAAAATGATAGCTTTCTAACAAAACAAAGATTACAAGAAATGAGTACAATTTGATAAGGAAGGCTTTGTGTCAAACTAAGAGCTATCTAGTTCCTACACACAAAAATATATGAGCTAGCTATGGATACTCAAATTCTTTTGCAAAAACACCCAATCAAGAAAGGGATTTATAATCAAGGGATCTATATACACACATGTGAGATCTGGCATTTGAAATATAATGTATTTAGATTTAATCTTGAAAAGGTTACCTTGATGTTAGGGATCCCTTTTCCTAAATTATAGGCTTTATCACACCTAAGTGTGATAGGTGGTAATTTGTTATTATGAAATGGCATTCAAATACAAATTTTGAACATGAGGCATTAAGGTTGAAGCTTGAATTTTCAATGTTCCCTTAAAGCTTCAACCTCCAAGTCTTCACCCTAGCTCCAATAATCCAATGCCTCTTTTTTAATGTTTAGGCTTGACTGAGTCCAATGCTTTCGTAAATCACCACACTCATTCTTGGTATATATGTGTTGCACTCAAACCTCCTTAGCTAAAACTTTGTCTCTAATGTAGTGATAGTGTACCTTTATGTGTTTGGTCCTAGCATGGTACATAGGATTGGAAGATAGGTATAGAGTACTCATGTTCTTACATGTGATTGGAAATTATTGACCTACAAATTTAGTTCGACCATACAACCTTGCCCATATAAGCATAGTGTTCAGACATAAATGATTCATAGGTAAGTCTTTCAAGTTGATTTTTTAACCTATCATAGCTTCTTATCTCACCATTCCATTGATTTTAGTACTTGTTGTTGAACTTTGAGCACTCCACCTTCTTTTCATGATGGTCTACATTGAGCTCAATCCATAAATCTTCATCTTCTTCTATCTCTCTTATTTTGGCCTTGCGCTTGCTCCTTGCATCACTAATTTGGCTTGATGTAGGACTTCCTCCATTCGTTGATGGGTGATTACTCAAATCCTTTGGTCTACTTAGGATAATAATTTCTACTTCTTCCCTTGTTTCTTCATCTTTCTTTTCCTTGTATAGATACATTTGAAGCATACTAGTTAAAAGCTTATCAAATCAGACCTCCTTTGATACTCTTAGCTCCTTATTATGTCTTTATATCATTGATAACCCGTTTGCTCACCTTCATAACCTTTAAAAACACATCTTTCTCATCTACCAGCAAGTGTTCTTCTTAATTCACTTGGAATCAACACATAGCATGTATATCAAAACACTCTCAAGTGTGATACATCTAGGTTTCTACTATACCAAGCTTCATATGGAGTGGTAGCATGTTTTTGTGATGCCGGAGCTCTATTCATGATGTATATTGCAATCATTTTCGCATCAACCCAATAGAAATAGGGCATACCGATCTCCTTCATCATGGTCCTTAAACATTTTGTAGTAAACCTATTCTTTCTTTCTACTACACCATTTTGTTGTGGTGTGTAATTGCATGTGATTTGTCTCTTGATGCCATTTGTCTCCACGAAATTAGAGAAATACTCCTCCATCTAACCTTAAGCACTTGATATACCTATCACATTCCTTCTCTAGAATAGACTTGAACTTTTTGAAGTAGTAAAAGACATCTGATTTATGCTTCATACAATAAAGCAAAGTCATTCTTGTGCATTCATCAATGAAAGTTAAAAACTACATATTACCTCAAATTGAGTTTTTTTTGTCCCCACATATGTGAAGTGGGTTGTGTGGTTGAAATTAGGCATCACATCCACAACGAACTGTGTTCCCTCCTTCATGCCTTTGGCTATCAATTTGTACCCCACTTTAGAGTTTTCCACAAAATATCTCTTCTAATTGAGCTTGACATACATTCCTCTCTCCACCAATAGAAACAAGATTCTTTGTGATTGTGGGAACATGAAGAACATCCTTCAAGCGCTTAGCCTTGTGTCATACATCCAAAATAACATCACTATGTGTGCTATAACATGAGGAGTATCATCATTTATTTCTAGATGCCCTTTTCTTGATGTCACTTGCATGTTTGGAAACAAATCCTTGTTGCAACTCATGTGAATATTGCATTCGCTATCAATGTACCACGTGCTTCACCCTTGTTTCTTGTAATCACTCATCTACATCATGTCTAGCATACTTTCATTCTCATTTGATGTAGATGCATAATGAAATTTTCCTAATTTGGTTGAATTTGTCTTCTCCCTTTGATAGCAATCCTATGGATAGTGGCCATACTTTCAACAAATGAAGTAACCTTCTAATTTGTGTTTGTCTCTATTCTAGTTGTACTTTCCCCCTTTTCCTATAAACTTGCTTTTCTCTCTTGAGGAAGAAAATTTGCTTCCTTAGTCTTGAACAATATCACCATTTGATCATCTTCCTCTCCTTCCTCTTCCTTTGCCTTGACTCCTTCCTCCACCTCTACCTTTACCTGCATGGATTTCTTGGGCTTCATTGCCCTTTGCCTTTACGCCTCCTATTCATCTTTTTAGTGACCATAAAGTCCACTAATTCGTCAAAGTTGGGAAGAGTACTTGTGTCATAGAGAGATGTTGTAAAAGCCTTCCAGTTCTCATCATCCACAAGCCCATTCAATGTTAGAAGCTCTCCTTCCTTCAAGATCCTTCAATTTCTTCTCTTAGTCCTTCTTGACATTCTTTGTATGTTAAAAAGCTCTCATACCTTTGTTGGGAAAGTAAAACTTCCCTATGCACCCTTGAAACATAGACGGTCTCGCATGCACACTCACAAACCTTGTGGACTTTGTTAGTTTGCATGGTTCTTGACTGTTGCATATGATTCTATCGACTTCGTGGACTTTGTGTGACTATATTCTAGCCTTAGAATCATCCCTTGCGATGTTCTACTCTAGTGGGCATTTGGACTATATGATTATGACCATGCCCAATGTCTTACCCCTACTTTGTGAGATATAGATACAGGGATCAGATGAGTACTAAAATTCAATTATACTTTCATTCAATTCAAGCGAATCCCAAAGAATAGGCCTATACACAAATTCCTTTAAAAACAAAAATCTCCATCGCTTCACTCGGAAGGCCCAGCTCTTCAGCCGCCAGAGTGAAACTCATCAGTGCCACGTGCGCCGTGAGACAGATTAACGATTACATCATTTTCTTGTGAGAGACGGCAAAACTTACGTGCAAAAATTCATGTCGTCATGACACAGGCAAGACTTACGTGCAGCATGTCTTGTAGTAGCGGTGGATCTTCTTTTCTCGGCATCCGAATCTCAAAAGGGAGTTCTTTTCCCTGTACTGCACGCCATTCGACTATTGCTGCTCAGTGATGAGTCCTTCATCTGCCTATCTTTTTCATGCAGCCTTTTCCTCCTTGTCTGCTACACCTGTCGAAAAGCATGACCTTGAGAACGAGAACAGACCCTCCATGGCGCCAGTATCTCGAATTCCAATGTTCGAAGGCGGAAACCACGTCATTCCTTGCGTTATGCGGGGATGAGATAGACGAGCGACTGCAGTCCAATGTGAGAAACTTGCGGGAAAGCTTTTCCTTCTTTTATGTTCCCGTCAACGTCCGTTTTTACAGTCCCTCAGTTCTCAGCTCTGACAGGCGTAGTACACTCATGCAAGAAGAGGGGTAAGAGGATGCCAATCTCCTTTCCGCATTTCGATTCAATAAAGCATATGTTCGGTCATATCCGCTTCTCTTCATATCTGGGAGGGCGATTCGCCATTCCATCACTGTCGCAAGATCTGAGCGCAAAGCAAAGCCACGCTATTCTGTGTGCTGCGTAGTCGAGTTGTGTGGGCCAAACATTAGAAACTGGCGAGGAGACTTTACTTTTAAGGTGCCGACGCAGTACCACATTTTATTTGCTTTTGCAAGGTATGGAGTCCTTCTGCAATAACTTCGAAAGATTCTCATGGCATCTTCAATCAATCACTGTGTAACATGTTCCAGGATGGATACTTCGTCGACAGAAGTTCTTTAGCTTCGTCTTTTGTTCTCAACAGCAAAAGCGTATTGTTCTTTTCGTCCTCTGTGCAGTTAAAGTAGGCGAGTTCCAGATGAGAAATTGAAATCTCAATGACGTCCTTCTCTCTCAGCCGGCTCATGTTGAGCCTCCCACAGTTGGTCGAAGCCAGCAATACAGGCATGTAACAAACGAGGACACCATGTACTTCCGGACAAATGAGATATTGAGTACTTCTGCGGCAACTTTCTTAGATTATCATGCTTTTTCGGATCCTCTACATTCTGTGCAGGTCTGGATGTATCGTCAACGAGAATCCTTATAACCTGAGGATTCTTCAGTAGTTTCATACATGAGGATGTCGCTTCAGAGAAGAAGCAATATCGCTAAACTTCAATCATTTATGCAAATGACTTGGATATGAATGTAAGGTAATTCATCTTGACTACTCAGATACTCAGATCCATCTCAAGAGAAGTGCACTATCAGCCAAAGACATTATGTAATCACTGTATCAGAGCGAACAAGATGATTGCATGCCCTATCGATTTCTAAAATGGAGGCACAGCATGTGACAAGATGATTGCACGTCCTATCGATTTTTAAAATGAACACACAGTATATCTACACAGAAATAAATTTACAATATATAAACAGATTTGATGTTTCTAGTGATGTCCTTAGATGTCATAATCCCAGGGAGAAGTTATGGGTGCATGCTGGATCTCAAGAGAAACATGAGTTGAATCGTCGTAAGGGAAAATGTCTTGTATTTCACAGGTGAAGGAACTCATCTAATCCAAGATGAGTTAGTGCACTATTTTTTGTTCAATTGGATGTGGAAGTCCACTTTTTTGTTGACTCCTAGGATTCTCTTAATTTTTTTGCCATTGTTCATGGTAATCCTTTTGGTTGGGGATCACTTACATATTATTGTAACCACTTATGTTCCCTCCCCAAGAAGCAATGCGCACATTCAGCAAACACGTCTTTGTAATCCAACTTGAGGCCCAAAAGATTTTCCTCCTACATTATCTAGTCATTTACATCATAGTTCTATAGATGTTTCTAATGTAAAAATCCCTTGTAAACATTCTTCGATCCGAGGGCTCCCCCTTTTAGAATTAGGAAAAGTTTTGAGAAACAGAACCAAATGGAGTTATTTTGTCTAAAAATATTTGTTATAAAGTAGGTTAAAGAATTTAATATAAAATTAACACTATGTTCCTCCTCATTGATAATCAAGTGAGAAGCTTATCCAAGTAGTTGAGTCTCATAGAAGGGAAAGCGGAGGTCTTGGGCTTAATGCCCATGAGCACATGGCAAGAGTGTTTTGCCAAATACTCTATAGACTCTTCTTAAAGCATCCAAGTCAAATTAACTTGAACAAACTCGAGAAGGTTCATACACATGGTGAACTTACCACACAAAGGACTCAATTATACTTTGGACACCTCATATGAGTAGACTCTACGTGACTAGGAAACTTTTTCTAGTTATGTATATATATGCACACGTGAACATAGGTGAACTCTAGATTAAACCTCTAGTTTAGAAGACATATAAGAGATGACTGGAAGCAGAGTTGCACTTTTTTTCTCATAGTGTAGCTGGTCCTTGATAGTGATATCAAAACATAGATGACTTTGTACCCAAGAAGGAGAAATATGCATGCATGGAGTAGAATTGTTTGACCTTTTTATCAAGAAGATAATTTTGCAACAAGTACATAGCATTGGAACCTTGCTCACACCAACACATCCTATTAAAGGCATTTTGAGCACTCAAGTTCTCAACTCTTACTCTCTTGTCCAGTTGATGAAACAATGCGCAAGATTAGGTTATACAAACATCCTTTAGTCTTTTATCATCATGTATAGGATCTACCAAGAACTATCCATGCATTCTAATAGCCCCCATGGAGTTTGTGAAGTATTTCAATGTCGATGCACCACAGTGGATTCTCTTTCTCAAGAGATCTGTGACAATACCCGCCAAGTAGAAAACCAAGCTCCATACACCACACATAGTGCTCTATATGGATGCTGCACGATATCTTAGGTCACAAAAATCCGATCGATCTTACAATATGCGACAGATCATGCCACTATATGTTTTATTAAAGAACATACGCAAAAGTATTCGATAGCCATTTGAACTTTCCCATGGACACTAACGCTAACAATCTGGCACTAAAGGCCAATATAGCCAAAGTGAGTATGGGAGAAAAATAAAGGATGATAAAGAATACCTAAGTGTCATTATACAAACTATACCTCCCACTTGATGGGCATGTTACACAATATACAAGTAACTATGAAAGATCTTGAATTAAGTAACCCCTGATCAAGTGACAATAGTGGTGAACGCTATCATGTGGAAGTGTCAAAGAATTTGCAACATTATCTTGAGTATGAACCTTCTCAAGAATAATGTGGCCGATCGCTAAGAAATCTCTAATGAAGTGTTACCTCACCTTAATGTGTTTAACCTTTGCATGATAGACTGGATTCTTAGCCAAAGCCATGGCACTCTAACTATCACTAAGCAAATGAGGTACATGCTGAAGTAGAACCATATCATAAGCAAGATGAGAAAGCCACAATGCTACCTTACATGTCTCACTCGTGCAACATACTGTCCTTTTGTAGTGGAAACACCTATTCATTCTTGAAGATGAGATCTCTAGGATATAACACCTCTAGCAAGATTAAAAATGTACCCTGATGTAGACTTCTGATAGTCTATATAACAAGCATAATCAAAATATATGTAACCAATAATGGATGATTTCCCTCTACACAAGCGTAAACACTTGTCCTTACACTACAACATATTCTGGGAATACCGACGATCAGCATACCGATGGTCAAGTGTCGGCATCGGTATGACCCTTGAACAATTTGGGAAAGCCGGTAAACCTCCGAAAGACTGCATGGGTATAAGCGTCAGTAATTTACTAGAATTACTGATGCTTATACCGATGGTATCTTTTTAACCGGGCCCGAAACCAAAATTCATTCTGAGCATTTTGAATCTAAATCTTCTACTGTCGACTTTGCGCACATGAACAATAGATCTCTTTTTGTCATCTCTTTCTCTCTCTCTCTCTCTCTCTCTCTCTCTCTCGCTCTCGCTCCCTCCCTCCCTCCCTCTCTCTCACTCTCTCTCTATCTCTCTCTTCCTCTCTCTCTAAGCAGACCTATATCTTTCTAGATCTAAAGTTTTGTTAAGTAGATCCCACATATTTTAGCACTCTTTTTTCTTTCTTTATGTTTTTGCTTTTCTAATATGTTCTCTGTTTAGTTTTGCAAGAGATTTTGGGATCAAATCTTAAGAAATTCGACGAAGGAGAACTTCAAGTGGATTTTGATGACCTTGATTTAAGAAATTCTCTCTCTCTCTCTCTATCTAAGAACACCTCTATTTTTATAGATATGAAGTTTTGGTAAGTAGATCGCACATATTGTAGCACTCATTTTTCTTTCTTTATGTTTTTGCTTTTCTAATATCTTCTCTCTTTAGTTTCGTAAGAGATTTTGGGATCAAATCTTTGGAAATTCGACGAAGAAGAACTTCAAGTGGATTTTGAAGACCTTGATTCAAACAATCACATCGATGTAAGTGATTGTTTTGTTTTTGATTGACATAGAGAGAGAGAGAAAGAGAGAGAGGGATAGATACATATACATACACACTCACATATGTATAAACACACAAATACATATGCATACAAACATGCATATGCATACACACATACACAATGCATATACATACACACATGCATATGCATACACATGCACATGCATATGCATACACATGCACATGCATATGCATACACATGCACATGCATATGCATACAAACATGCATATGCATACAAACATGCATGTGCATACAAACATGGATGTGCATACAAACATGCATATGCATACACATACACATATGCATACACACATGCATATACATACACACATGCATATGCATATGCACACATACACATGCATACGCATACAAGTATGCATACGCATACAAGCATGCATACGCATACAAGCATGCATACGCATACAAGCATGCATACGCATACAAGCATGCATATGCATACAAGCATGCATATGCATACACACAAGCATGCATATGCATACACATATGCATACAAGCATTCATATGCATACACACAAGCATGCATATGCATACAAGCATGCATATGCATACAAACATGCATATGCATACACGCATACATGCATATGCATACAAGCATGCATATGCATACACACATACATGCATATGCATACAAGCATGCATATGCATACAAGCATGCATATGCATACAAGCATGCATATGCATACACACAAGCATGCATATGCATACAAGCATGCATATGCATACACACATACATGCATATGAATACACACATACATGCATATGCATACAAGCATGGATATGCATACACACATACATGCATATGCATACAAGCATGCATATGCATACAAGCATGCATATGCATACAAGCATGCATATGCATACAAGCATGCACATGCATACAAGCATGCATATGCATACACAATGCATATGCATACACACAAGCATACATATATGCATATGCATACACATACACATGTATATGCATACAAACATGCATATGCATACACATACATATATGCATACACACATGCATATACAAACACACATGCATATGCATATACACATGCATATGCATACAAATATGCATATGCATACAAGCATGCATATGCATACACACAAGCATGCATACAAGCATGCATATGCATATACATATGCATACAAGCATGCATATGCATACAAACATGCATATGCATACAAACATGCATATGCATACACACAAGCATGCATATGCAAACAAGCATGCATATGCATACAAGTACGCATATGCATACAAACATGCATATGCATACACACATACATGCATATGCATACAAGCATGCATATGCATACACACATACATGCATATGCATACAAGTATGCATATGCATACAAGCATGCATATGCATACACACAAGCATGCATACAAGCATGCATACGCATACACATATGCATACATGCATGCATGTGCATACACACAAGCATGCATATGCATACAGACAAGCATGCATATGCATATAAACATGCATATGCATACACACATACATGCATATGCATACAAGCATGCATATGCATACACACATACATGCATATGCATATACACATGCATATGCTTATACACATGCATATGCATACACATACACATGCATACACACATACACACATACACAATGCATATGCATATGCATACACAAATTCATATGCATACACACAATGCATATGCATACACACAATGCATATGCATACACACATATGCATATGCATACACATATGCATATGCATACACACATTGGATGAGATGGTGCAGCTAGGAAGTGAATGCGTCCGCGCATTCGACAACTTTGCTCCATAGAATCTGGACATTCTGTAATGCTAAAATGGAGCAAACAGTATAGGTATTCTAAAAACAACATCACAGAATCGATATATGAAGAGTACCGGCTAGCACCTAGGAATCCTATTGTGAGTTCGAAGTGGATTCAGCATACGGCACGCGAGGTGATGTCTCATCGATTGTCGGAAGCTCGCGATGCTTTTAGAGCAGGCTTACCGAAGCCTCTCTGGTTAGATTTTGTAGAGTGGGAATCGATTCAGGATGAGCAGCAACATACTCCTGATCCATATCGTCAACAGAGAGATGCGGCGGCCACACGTTTGGATACGGTTGGAATGTCACATTTAGGTAGCGGCAGATACGACAGTATGTGCTACCAATATGTAAGTATCATGTTAATTATTGATTTTTTTTGTGTTCAGCACATCATGTATGTTCATCTAACATTTTCCATATTTATTATAGGAGTTGGTAGTGGGTTGTCCTTCGACGCGAGCCGAAGAATCTTTCGAATATCGTCAAGGATTGAACGCACTGTTGCAAGATTTAGAGGGACAAGGTGCAATCATTTCATGGGAGAATATTTTATGATTAGGTAAACTTATAGCTTGGTTTCGTATTTTTAGTTGTTGTTTATAAATTTCATGTCAGTTTGTCTCATTTTACACATGTTTTGTTGTAGGATTGCAAGTGTAAATGTTTTGATCTCCTTACGTATATGCTTTGCCACAATTTTGTATTACACTCTTATGGGCAATGTTGTACTATAATTTTGTATTGGATTCCTATATGGAAGTGCTTTTTCACATCACCACAATTTTGTATTACACTCATATGTGGCAATGATGTACCATAATTCTATATTCGATTCCTATATGCAAGTGGTTTGTCACATTCTTGTACATCTTTCATTTATGGAATATACAACTTTTTGTACATGATTCATGGTTCATTTTTTCTCATATAAAACAATGTTTTGGTTGTCATTAGAATACATAACACATGTACTCGGTTAGAGTTGGGCAGAGTGTATTGTCTTTTGCTAAACAACATCATGCCGTAGCAATAGACAACACACTCTACCCAAAAAAAATTTGTGCAGATATGGTCGTCAGTATAGGCTTCGGTATGCCCAACAGAGTCGTCGATTGGGCGTCGATATGCTCAGTAGAGTCGTCGGTATGAGCGTCGGTATTACGGACATGCATACCGATGCTCATACTGACGTTTATATCGCTGACTATATCGGAATTATCTTTCCGACGCCCATACTGACCCTAACACCGACGTCACGGAAAAATTACGCCCGTTCAATTTCCCCGGTAGTAGCCTCGGTATACCCTCAATGTGTTGTAGTGTTAGTGCCATTCAGATATCTCATAATCATCTTGACCGCTTCCCCATGTTTCTTGCCAGGATTAGATGTACATCTGCTCATAACTCCCACTACAAATGCAATGTCTAGTCTCATAGCTACCATAGCATAAATGAGACTACCAACAACAAACTGATAAGTAGTTTTGGTCATGAATTGCTTTTCCTCATCTCATTTGGGGCCATCATCCTTGATCAATTTCACACATGTGGATAAAGTGTGTATTCAATGCCTTTCACTACAAGGAATACGGGTGTATAGCGACGGTTAAGGCGACAGAATTTCGTCGCTATAAAATTGCAACATGCATCGTAATTAGCATCACGCATGGACCGTCGATTAAACGACGGAGAAAACGACAGTTTTTGCGAATTGTGGCACAACGGGACTATGACGCTCCCATACAGTGTCGTTAAGACGACGCTATTAAAGAGCATCGCAAAAGCGACGCTTTTCTGCATCGCATAGGCGACGATGTAACCGTTGCATTAGCGACTCTAAAAAGTTGTCGCTTATGGGACGATGAAGAGCATCACTTATACGATGGTCTGTTGACGGAGAAAAATTAAAATGTTGGAGGCTCTTAGATTGGCATTTTTACGCATCCGATCAAAGAGCTCTCCAACGTTCGCAATTGCGCTGCGCTTACGAGCTGAAGCAAGTATATGCAGAATTGTTGTTTTGCCTAAGCTCTCTCTAACTGTCTCCCTTTGTTTCTGTTTCTCTCTTTCTACATCTTTCTCTCTTTGAATTCTCTCTCTCTCTCTCTCCTTTCTCTCTTTATTGCAGGTTATTCAAGAAGCTAACCAAGCAAAAAGTATGGCTAACAATTGTAAGTACAATTTCTATTCTTTGTATATCATTTGAATTGTGTTATTTTCATTACATAGCATACTCACACTTATTGATATGCACTTATACACTTATACATGATGAAGATGCACTTTCACACATATACACATATACACATGCACATAGACACACATATATACACCGAGATACATGTGCACATACACTTAGCATACACACATATACACATGCATATGCACAAATATTCCTACAACCACATAAAAAGACCTACATGCATGCATTATTGCATATATATATATATATATATATATATATATATATATATATATATATATATATATATATATATATATATATATATATATACATACACACATTAACATATATGCAAATACATGTATATGCACATCCACATGCATGCACATTCACATGCATGCACATGGATGCAAATGGAAATGCATCCACATACACATGCATGTTTCATACATATACACATGCATATACAAATACACATATACATATACATATACACACATATACATATACATGCATATACATATACACACACATACACAAGAACATGCACATACTCATACACACATATACACTTATACATGCACATGCACATACATACATATACACACATATACACATGCACATACATACATATACACACACATACATATACACTTAGGTACACACATATGAATGAATTATATAATTAAAGTATTAAAACACATAAACACATGCACACACACATGCACATACCTACATATACACATATACATGCACATACACACATACACACATATACACATACACTTAGGTACACACATATGAATGAATTATATAATTAAAGTATTAAAACACATAAACACATGCACACACACATGCACATACCTACATATACACATATACATGCACATACCTACATATACACATATACATGCACATAGAGTTATACATATACATGCATATACATATACACACACATACACATGCACATGCACATACTCATACACACATATACACTTATACATGCACATGCACATACATACATATACACACACATACACATGCACATATAAATATATACACACACATACATATACACTTAAGTACACACATATGAATGAATTATATAATTAAAGTATTAAAACACATATACACATGCACATACCTACATAAACACATATACATGCACATACACACATGTACACATAGAGTTATACATATACATGCATATACATATACACATACATACACATGCATATGCACATACTCATACATAGATATACACTTATACATGCACATGCACATACATACATATACACAGATACACATGCACATACACACATATACACACACATACATATACACTTAGGTACACATATATGAACGAATTACATAATTAAAGTATTAAAACACATATACTCATGCACATGCACATGCACATGCACATGCACATACTCATACACACATATACACTTATGCACATGCACATACATACATATACACACACATACACATGCACATACATACATATACACTACATACATATACACTTAGATACACACATATGAATGAATTATATAATTAAAGTATTAAAACACATGCTTAATATAAACAATAATAACAATCGATAGAACAAAACTCTTCATTACTTAAAACCATACACACAATTAAAAACATAACTGAAATGAAAAATATATAGATAAAAAAAAATATATATATATCAATGTAAATACATATAATCCAAGGTCATAATCAACTAAAATCCTAATCATCATCATCATCATTAGCAATATCATGATCATCCTGATCTTCCTCATCCTCATCGTCATGATCACCCTCCTGTGTTTGTCTCTCCTCATCCATATTTGTCTCTCCATAATACTCCTGTATTACATATAACAAACATAAATAAAATAATTAAACCATTCATAAAAACAAAATAATTATATAAAATTTCAAAATACTCACAAAGGCATCAGGATGATCTTGCATATACTCGCCCAAACATCGATATCCAAAATGTGTAGCATACTCGATCTCTTGTTTCGTAGGATATCGGCCATAATCCTTCCGCTGCAATGAAACAAATAAAAAACATTAGTTGCTTGCATTTTAACTAAAATAAAAAATATACTCATAATAACACATATACTTACAAATGTAACTACAAAACCATTATCGCCCGTTTGGCCTAGGTGCGATGTGTGGCCTGACTCCACTCTCTTCTTTGCAGCATCCTGTTTATTCAAGAAAAAAATACATAAATTAAATGTAAAAAGTTACTAAAATATATAAAAATTATAAATATAAACTATTAATTTGTGTACCTTCTGCTGAGGAAATGACTCCTGAAGATGTAGCTATCTACAAAAAAACTGCCACGTCTCAGGTGGTATGTTAGCTCGCCTCTTAATTTTTTGGACCATACAATATCTCCTGTTAATTTAATCTCAAACAGAAAAAAAATCAGAATACATACACATATATACACACACATACACATACACATAGCCACATACACATATGCATGCAAACATATACGCATACATATATGTATACATAAACACATATACATACATATAACATAAACACACATATACATATCCACATCTATATGTACACACACATGCATGCATATACACTCATTGATACAAAATACATGCATTTATCCCACAATAATGTGTAGTTGTGTATATGTGAATATGTGTGTATGTGTAAATGTGTATATGTGAATATGTGTGTATGTGTAAATATGTATATGTGAATTTTTTGTATATGTAGATAATCAGATTATTAATATCAAATACCATTATTTGTAGATTCTGATCAATCAAATGGAACTCCACCACCGTCTCCTCATCCTGCAACGATTTTATACTGTAAGTATATCAAATATTTAATTTTAAATATATTTGATGGATACATAACTTATATTTTTTTTTTGTTTCTTATTATGTGCAGATTTTGATCAATCAGAGGGTACTTCACCACCTCCTACCCATGCAACGACTTCATATGTGTCCTCCGATAGGAATTATGATCAATTTTACTATGAAGAGCATATTATATGTTGGTGTAACTCTTGTTATGGCACATATCTAAGACCACGATTGGAATGTATTGAACATGAGGTAGAGTATGGTACTTTTGAGCATGCACCATCACCTAGTCAACGTGATAATGCTTGGGTATGTATTTTCTATATATATTAATGTCATTATTTTATTTGAAAACCATATATAAAATCAAATTATTGTTGATATACAGGAATACTTGCTCGATGATGATGATGATGATGATTTTTCTCATAATGTTAATATACCTCATACACGTCATGGACTTGCTGATCATCAATTACAAGCAGAGGTTTCTAGAAATCCTCTACCTCCTGGTTTAGAGAATGAAACGGCTGGAGATTATCCATTGCCAGCTCCTGATCATTCTTTAGTACAAACATATGATAAAAGAAGATATGGAGGATGGAATAGAGGACCACTTCCTTTAGATGGAGAGGTTTTCAACTTTTGGGGTAATCGCTATATGATTGCTCCATCCACTATTACTAATGCTGGTCGTAGTCTCTTTATTGTAGAGGATTTGTATGTGCCTCGGAACTCTGAAGTCACTCTTATGTCATTTTGTGGTCCTATATATGGATGGGGAGGTTGGCATTGACTTTCAGGTTATGTTCAAAGCATGAGTACTTATGGAATATGTTTGAACACAGGATCCCTTACTAGTAGAAGGATTTTACATTCAGAAAATGAAAGATTATATATTGATGGAAGACCTTACACACATGGAAATATAGCAGGTTTAATAAATAGTAGTCGAGGGTTACATAATAGTTCAAGGACTAATTGCACATTTGAGGAGCATGAAAATAGTCATGAATCACCATACATGAGTAGAGATGTATCAAGGTACATAGTTGTCAATGCTATTACTACATTACATGCTGGTGATGAACTATTAGTGAATTATGGATGGCGTAGACCTCCAAGAGCACCTTTTAGCTAGAGAGAAAAAAAAATTTCTATCCATATTTAATAACTTATATACTTAATTTTATATTTAAAGTTTACTTTTTATTCATTTATGGAATACTAATGAGTTTTATTTATATGTGTAGATTCCAACGTATGATATTGATGATATTCGTCCACAGCATTCACAATTACGAGTAAGACCTTATTTATCAGAAGCTTCCATGAGGAGGCTATGTAAAACTAATCCTGTGCAATATGCAAAGTTGAAAGATCTATATTCAAAAGACGATAAAATACAAGATTTGTGTGACAATGATGAAGATGATGGCATGGCAGATTTTATTGAGGATTGGTATCAAAATGAGAGTGAGAGCATTGATATTTCTAAAAATGAGAAATATCTTCGAGAGGAATGTCTAAAGCATGTGTATGAAGGAAGTCGTTTGACACGACTAAGTGCGAGCTTACTTATTCTCATCCTTCAAAATCGTTTTGGATGGAGTAATGTATCTATTTCCACACTATTAAGGTATAATTTTCAATTTATATATATGCATAAATATATATATATATACATATATATATATATATATATATATATATATATATATATATATATATATATATATATATATATATATATATAAATACATGCAAGTTTTTATTCTTACTTTAGATAAGGTAAGAACAAGAACTTGAATTGAATGGACACTTTTTGTCCGCGCATCTTTCAAAACTATTAATGCATCTTTCAAAATATTCGCGAAAAATTTGATTGTTTGGATGGCAAGATATGATTGTTTGTTTTGGAGGATATGAAGTATGTACCTTCATTGAATGATTTGTCGATTCACATATATGTTCAGTTTGAAAGTGTGAGAAGCGGATTTATAATTGCTATTCAAAGAATTTGGCACTGTTTATAGGCCATATAATGGTGACTTGGCTGAATCGCATGCACAGAGGTTACTCAAGATAGAGCAATCTGATTATAATGGACTAGTGCCAGCAGGATTCCTAGGGTATGCAGTAAACCTCTTGCATGTCAATGATGAGCATCAGAACTTTAGGATACAAAGTGGAAATCATGGTGGCTTGAGAGGATCACTTTTATGTAGCTTTTTCAAAAAACTTTAGTGTCATAAACCTGAAGTTCTTTGAACAAGCTGTATAAAAGTGATCCTCTCAAGCCACCATGATTTCCACTTTGTATCCTAAAGTTCAGATGCTCATCATTGATATGCAAGAGCTTTACTGCATACGCCAGAAATCTTGCTAGTACTAGTCCCTTATAATCTGGTTGCTCTATCTTGAGTAACCTCTGTGCATGCGATTCATCTAGGTCACCATCGTATGGCCTATAAACAGTGCCAAATTCTTTGAATAGCAATTATAAACCCTCTTCTCACACTTTCAAACTGAACATATGTGCGAATCGACAAATCATTCAATGAAGGTACATACTTCATATCCATTGTATCCTGCCATCTAAAACAATCAAATTTTGCGCGAATATTTTGAAAGATGCATTAATAGTTTTAAAAGATGTGTGGACAAAAAGTGTCCATTCAATTCAAGTTCTTGTTCTTACCTTATCTAAAGTAAGAATAAAAACCTGCATGTATATATGTATATTTATTTATTTACTTTTTTTAATATATCTTTTTTTGATAAACTTACAGGTTATTATCTGAAAAGTTTTTACCAAGTCAGAATACTCTTCCTACCTCACATGATGAAATGAAGAAGATAATCAACAATCTTGGTATAGATTATCAATGTATACATGCATGTCCTAACGATTGTATTTTATATAGAGGTGAATATGCAGACTCTTTGACATGTCCCAAATGTCAATCTCCTCGATATAAGGGCGAAGAAGAAATCCCAAAAAAGGTATTGAGACATTTTCCATTGGCTCCACAGATTAGACATATGTTTCAAAGCCTTGAATTATCAAAGCTTTTGATTTGGGGACATGATCACAAAAGTACTGATGGAATAATCATAATTCCTCATGATAGTGTTGCTTTTCAGCATATTGATTCTCCATGGCCTGAATTTGCACAAAATCCATAGAATCTAAAGTTAGGAGTTGCATTAGATGGGGTTAATCCATTCTCCATGAAATCTAGTAAATGGTCAACATGGCCAGTGGTAGTCATAAACTACAATCTTTCGCCATATCTTAGCATTAAAAAGGAACATTTAATGCTTTCACTTTTAATCCCAAGCAAAAGACAAGTTAAAGATATGAATGTATATCTTGCTCCTCTCATTGACAATCTTCAAGAGTTATGGAGAGGTATTAATGTCATTGATGTATCGAAAAGCATCAATGAAAGACATATTACGGTTTGTGGTATTGTGGCTTGGACTATTCATTATTTTCCTGGATATGGTGTTTGTTCAGGTATTGATGTAATTTTTTTATTCAATATGCATGTAAATAAACATGATTTAATCTAATTATATTTTTATCATTTTCCATGATGCATGAATATCTACTAAGGGTTATAAAGCTTGTCCATATTGTGGTGATTGGTTGAGATCAATCTATAGTAAGAATCTCAACAAAAATATTTATCTTTGACATCGATGATTCTTGCCTGATGATCATCCATTAAGATCTAAAAGAGAAGCGATACATTTTAATGGAAAGCGTGAAACAGGTCAGTATCCAAAACCTATGACGCCTATGGATTGGTATAAAAAATGGACAGATGGACCTCTGATAGATCCAGAAGTAGAACTCTTCAGTGATGATTCAGATAATGAGTATGTGAACAGAGGTAAAGGAAAATTGGCACTCGCAGAGAACATGTCAATATGGTATTCTTTGGAGTATTGGAAAGAGTTAAAAGTATGTCATCTTCTTGATCCTATGCATATATTCAAAAATATTGGTTATTCACTATGGCAACATCTTCTTGGACTAAAAGATACCACAGCATCAAGGAATGATTTGAAAGATAAAAAATCCAAGCCAAAGTTATGGCCAGTTTTTGATAGACATCGACAAGAAATGACTTATGCACCTGCTCCTTCGGTACTTACAACAAAAGAGATACAGACTATCAACAATAGAATTCAATTGATTAAGACTCCTACAGGATATGGAGCATCGTTTCAAAACATGTTTACTATGAATGATAAAAGCTTATCTGGGTTAAAGACCCATGACTAGCATAACTTTTTGAAACATATTTCACCTTTGGTTATCGATGGATGTACAACAAAAGGAGTACGAGATGTGATCTATCGTCTTGGATCACTTATAAGGTAATTATGATACTTTTATATTTAATATGTATGAATATTGGATATCTTTTATTTTTTAATTAACTTCTTTATAATTGTTTTTATGATATGTATAGGTGGATTACATCCATAGAGATCAACAAAAACTCGATCCCACAAAAAAAAACATGAATGCAAAGAGCTACTATGTTTGATGGAGAAAGAACTTCCTACTTCATTTTTTGATATTCAGGTTCATTTATTAGTTCATCTTGTAGATGAGATAGAGATTGCAGGTGTTTTCAACACTCGATGGATGTTCTAGGTCGAGCGATTTATGGGAATACTAAAAGGTTATGTGCGACAAAGAGCAAAACCAGAAGGATCCATGGCAAAGGGTTGGATGCTTGAGGAGTGCATGTATTACGCTAGTGAGTACCTTGAAAGAGTTCATGAAGAAGCTCCACGTGCATGGACCAATGAGTCTTCTTCAAAAATAACAGATGAGGTATTATCAGGTAAGGGGGTTCCATTCTTATTTATATTTCAAGAAAAAAATGATGTTTCTACTTTTGTAGCATATAATAGCGAATGCATGCAAGCATTCCTTAGGGAGTACCAGGAACTTCAAAATCTCCGAGGTAAAAGGCAAAAAATTAAAAGATCTAGATGTAAACTTGATAATAATGAGATTACAGATATACCTTCTTTCACGGATTGGCTATATAGTCGTTTGCAACGCGCCAACGCAAATAATGAAGAAATCTCAGATGAGCAAAGAGAGTTAATAATAGGTTGTGAATGAAAGGTAATTTTATTAAAATAATATTTTATTTTTTTCATATATGTATGTTAGTTTCTATTTACTAATTGAATTTATTTTGCAGGCTCAAATGTTCACTAATATGTGGGCTTTTGGACAACATACTAGAATCAAAGCCATTGATTCTTTACGTAAAACAGAGGACTCTAGTATTGTTGCTTCTTTCAAGCAACTATCACGTGCTAGCTCAAAAGACATGAACCTTATAGATAGCGAACTTGGTTACGTAGGAACTATTGTTGGTATCTAAGAAATCTCATTTCGTACATTCAAACAGGTAGAAAAAAGCTTATATTTTTTTTTTGAGTTAGTTATTTTTTTAAGCACCTAATAATGGGTTTTTGTTGTTATATATTTTGATAGGTCATTTTGAAGGTTGACTGGTTTCGAGCGGAGTATAAAGGTAGTAATTCCACATTAAGAAAGGAATTATCTGGGTTTTGGGCAATTGATTCTTCCAAGGTAATGTGATCTACTAAAGAACCATATATTCTTCCTAGGCATATTGAACAAGCATTTTTTTATAAAAACCCAGATGCTCATCCTTGGTGGCAAGTCCATTCATGTGCAACCTAGAGGTAGGTCATTGTTTGAACAGTTTATTGTTAGAGAGATCAAAGAAAGTCCTCTTGATGATTCAACATCAGATACTGATACATCAACATCTGAAATAGAAATTAGAATCATTATACGTGATAATGATACTAATCTTTTTGATGAAGAGGATAATTCTCTACATGCTGATTCTATTGATGAGGAAGAGGAATTACCAGAAATAGATATTAATCCATCAATAGATGATGTGATTCATGAGAACATAGATTTAACAATAGAAGAAATAAATGAAATCAATAAGGATAATGAAGATGAGACTATATTGATGTCTTACCAACATGATGGCAATAATGAAAACATATGAGCAGATTAGATAGTAAATTCTACTCTAGTTATCGATCAATAACTTGAAGCTTCTGAATGGATATCAGATAATATATTTTTTTATTAACTTGAATAACGATGAATCCTACTATAGATATGAAATCATGTTCTTCTAAGTTAGAACATGAAGCTCGGGGGTATGCCTAATTATTTTATATATAGCTTTATCTTCGAGGAGAAATTTTTTATCATGTATGTATGCATATGTGTGTGTATTCATGTGTATTATATGTATACATATGTTAGTATGCATATATATGTATTTCATGTATATGTATGTGTTTGCATGTGTGTGATATATGTATACATGTGTATGCATATGTGTATATATGCATATGCATTTATGTAAAATATTCCTGTATTCATGTAATATATGCAAGTGTTTATAATTGTGTACATGTATATATGTATATGTGTCTATGTGTAAATATGTACATGTAAATATGTATGCATGTATAGATATGTTTATGTGTGCATGTAGGCATGTATATGTGATGTGTACATGTATATATGTATATATGTCTATGTGTAAGTGTGTACATGTAAATATGTTAGTATGTATATATATATATTTATGTGTGCATTTAGGCATGTATGTGTGATGCATAATATATCTACTTCATTTTATATTTATGTATCCTATCTATATGATATGTATATATCTTTATATATATTATGATCCTCGTTGATTGGAGTAGCTATATATAGAGGCATAAGGTTGGGAGGAGAGACATCTCTCTAGTAGGACGTCGGAGGTGTACATATACTTCAAACATATGGCTAAAAGGTTGAATTAGAGTTTTTAAATTAGGGGTTTTAAAACCCTAATATCAAAATTAGTGTTTTCAATTTAGGATTTTTGAAATAAGATTTATTTATTTATGCATATACATGTGTTGTGTATGTATGTGTATCTATATGTGCATTTGCATGTGTTGTGTGTGTGTATATATGCATGTGTATATGTATATATGCATGTAAATATGATTATATGAGTCTATGTGTGTGTACATATGATTATGCATGTGTATGTGTATGTGAGTATGTGTACGTGTATGTGAGTATGTGTATGTGTCTATGTGTATTCATTGTATGTGTGTAACTACATGCATGTGTATCTCTGTAGAAACGTGCATGTATGTGTGTGTATGTATAAATGTGCATGTATATGTATATGTGTGTAAATGTGCATGTGTGATGTATATGTGTGTGTATGCGTGTAGTTATACCTCTAGTGTCACTCTTTTCTCTCTCTCTCTCTCATATATATACATAGATGCATAAACACACATACTCATATCCACATATATATACATAAAAGCAGTGCATACTGTGCATTATCGCGACGATGAGCCATAAGTGTCCGCATCTCTTTTAGACACCACTTAAGCGACCATCTTGTCCCAAACTCTGTCTCAAGTGAACTAAGTACGTATTTTTAATCCCTCTCATCATGATCATTACAAAAATAAAAAACATAATGTAAATAAAACATAAGATATTTATTTCAATTTACATGTAAAATTTTTACTTACTTCCACGGTAAGTCGACAAAGCGTAGGTAAGAGTCGCATAGTGCCCACATTCTTCTCTTGAACTCCAATCCATTCCCTACGTACACAATGTTCCCCTCTGGCTCTATGTGGCACTCTAGTCCTAAGGTGCCTATGCATGTCCTCATAGGTAACTCTGCTCTGCTATCACGATTTGGAGGTGGTATAGGTGTCCTAAAAATAGGTAGATAAAAATAAATAAAAATATGTGTTATAATATCATTAAAAAAGTTTATGAAAAAAAAACATACCTATGAGCAGATAACTCTCTTCCTGCATGTGGAGCCGCAGAAGAGCCCTCGTCTGATCGCTGGGTAAGCATCTGGATCGTATAGTCGAGCTCTTCATCAGACATCTCTGAATAATCATGCATTATGGCCCCTAGAGTATCGGCCGGAACTCTTGCTCTCATAAGACTTTTTTTAAGTGTGAGTTTCGCCTTTCTCTCTCTATTGGGATCCATAATACCTAACATATAAAACAAAATGGTTAGAAATCAAAATATATATATGTGTACGTATGTAAATGTGTATGCATTAAGTATGTGTATGTATACATGTGTGTGTGTATGTATGTGTGTGTGTATGTGTGTAGGCATGTGTATGTGTGTGTATGCATCATTATGTGCATATGTGTCTATGTGTGTATGTGTGTGTGTATATGTGTGTGTATATGTGTGTGTATGTATGTATGTATGTAGTATGTCTCTCTATGTGTGTGTATGCATATATGTGTGTATGTGTGTGTGTATATGTGTTTGTATGTGTGTATGCATGTGTATGTGTGTGTATGCATCATTATGTGTGTAAGTGTCTATGTGTGTTTGTGTGTGTGTATATGTGTGTGTGTGTGTGTGTCTATCTGTATGTGTGTGTGTCTATGAGTGTGTATGTGTTTATGTGTATGTATGTATCTATGTGTGTGTATGTGTCTATGTGTGTATGTGTATGCATGTATGTATGCATATGTGTGTGTATGCATGTGTATGTGTGTGTATGCATCATTATGTGTGTATGTGTCTATGTGTGTATGTATATGTGTGTGTTGTCTATGTGTATGTGTGTGTGTCTATGAGTGTGTATGTATTTATGTGTATGTATGTATCTATGTGTGTGTATGTGTCTATGTTTGTATGTGTATGCATGTATGTATGCATATGTGTGTGTATGCATCATTATGTGTGTATGTGTCTTTGTGTGTATGTTTGTGTGTGTGTGCGTATGTGTGTGTGTATGTGTCTATGTGTATGTGTCGCTATGCGTCTATGAGTGTGTATGTGTCTATGTGTGTGTATGTGTATATGTGTGTGTATGTGTCTATGTGTGTATGTGTATGCATGTATGCATGTATGTATGCATATGTGTGTATGTTTGTGTATGCATTATGTATGCATATGTGTGTGTATGCATTATGTATGTGTATGTATGCATGTATGTATGTATGTACGCATATGCATATGCATTATGTATGTATATATATGCATGTATGTGTATGTGTGAGTATGTCTCTCTATGTGTGTATATGCATATATGTGTATGTATGCATATATGTGTGTATGTGTGTGTGTATATGTGTTTGTATTTGTGTATGCATGTGTATGTGTGTGTATGCATGTGTGTATGTGTGTATGTGTCTATGTGTGTTTGTGTGTGTGTATATGTGTGTGTGTGTGTCTATGTGTATGCGTATGTGTCTATGAGTGTGTATGTGTTTATGTGTATGTATGTATCTATGTGTGTGTATGTATCTGTGTGTGTATGTGTATGCATGTATGTATGCATGTGTATGTGTGTATGCATCATTATGTGTGTATGTGTCTATGTGTGTTTTTGTGTGTGTATATGTGTGTGTGTGTCTATGTGTATGTGTGTGTGTCTATGAGTGTGTATGTGTTTATGTGTACGTATGTATCTATGTTTTTTTATGTGTCTATGTGTGTATGTGTATGCATGTATGTATGCATATGTGTGTGTATGCATATGTATGTGTACGATGCATCATTATGTGTGTATGTGTCTATGTGTGTATGTTTTTGTGTGTGTGTATACGTGTGTGTGTATGTGTATGTGTCTATGTGTATGTGTCGCTATGCGTCTATGAGTGTGTATGTGTCTATGTGTGTGTATGTGTATATGTGTGTGTATGTGTCTATGTGTGTTATGTATGCATGTATGTATGCATATGTGTGTATGTGTGTGTATGCATTATGTATGCATATGTGTGTATGCATTATGTATGTGTATGTATGAATGTATGTATGTATGTATGTATGCATATGCATATGCATTATGTATGTATATATATGCATGTATGTGTATGTGTGAGTATGTCTCTTATGTGTGTGTATGCATATATGTGTGTATGTGTGTATGTGTGTGTGTATATGTGTTTGTATGTGTGTATGCATGTGTATGTGTGTGTATGCATTCTTATGTGTGTATGTGTCTATGTGTGTTTGTGTGTGTGTATATGTGTGTGTGTGTCTATGTGTATGTGTGTGTGTCTTTAAGTGTGTATGTGTTTATGTGTATGTATGTATCTATGTGTGTGTGTATGTATCTATGTGTGTGTATGTATCTATGTGTGTATGTGTATGCATGTATGTATGCATGTGTATGTGTGTATGCATCATTATGTGTGTATGTGTCTATGTGTGTATGTGTGTGTATATGTGTGTGTGTGTGTCTATGTGTATGTGTGTGTGTCTATGAGTGTGTATGTGTTTATGTGTATGTATGTATCTATGTGTGTGTATGTGTCTATGTGTGTATGTGTATGCATGTATGTATGCATATGTGTGTGTATGCATATGTATGTGTGTGTATGCATCATTATGTGTGTATGTGTCTATGTGTGTATGTTTGTGTGTGTGTGTATATGTGTGTGTATGTGTATGTGTCTATGTGTATGTGTCGCTATGCGTCTATGAGTGTGTATGTGTTTATGTGTGTGTATGTGTCTATGTGTGTGTATGTGTCTATGTGTGTATGTGTATGCATGTATCTATGCATATGTGTGTATGTGTGTGTGTGTGCATTATGTATGCATATGTGTGTGTATGCATGATGTATGTGTATGTAAGCATGTAAGTATGTATGTATGCATATGCATATGCATTATGTATGCATATGTGTGTATGTGTGTGTGTATGCATTATGTATGCATATGTGTGTGTATGCATTATGTGTGTGAATGTAAGCATGTGCATTATGTATGCATGTATGTATGCATATGCATATGCATTATGTATGCATGTATGTGTATGTGTGTGTATGTCTCTCTATGTGTGTGTATGCATATATGTGTGTGTACATGTGTCTGTATGTGTGTATGCATGTGTATGTGTGTGTATGCATCATTATGTGTGTATGTGTGTGTGTATGTGTGTGTATATGTGTGTGGATGTGTGTGTGTGTGTGTCTATGTGTATGTGTGTGTAACTATGAGTATGTATGTGTTTATGTGTGTGTATGTGTCTATGTGTGCATGTGTCTGTGTGTGTATGTATCTATGCATGTGCATTATGTATGCATGTAAGTATGTATGTACATTGTATGCATATGCATATGCATTATGTATGCATATGCATATGCATTATGTATGCATATGTATGCATGTATGTGTATATGTGTGTATGTCTCTCTATGTGTGTGTGTATGCATATATGTGTGTGTATGTGTGTGTATATGTGTCTGTATGTGTGTATGCATGTGTACGTGTGTGTATGCATGTGTATGTGTGTATGTGTCTATGTGTGCATGTGTGTGTATATGTGTGTGTGTATGCGTGTGTGTCTATGTGTATGTGTGTGTATCTATGAGTGTGTATGTGTTTATGTGTGTATGTGTCTATGTGTGTGTATGTGTCTATGTGTGTATGTGTATGCATGTATGTATGCATATGTATGTGTATGCATGTGTATGTGTGTGTATGCATCATTATGTGTGCATGTGTCTATGTGTGTATGTGTTTGTGTATATGTGTGTGTGTATGTGTGTGTGTCTATGTGTATGTGTCGCTACGCGTCTATGAGTGTGTATGTGTTTATGTGTGTGTATGTGTCTATGTGTGTGTGTGTGTCTATGTGTGTATGTGTCTATGTGTGTATGTGTATGCATGTATGTATGCATAGGTTTGTGTATGTCTGTGTATGCATTATGTATGCATATGTGTGTGTATGCATTATGTATATGTATGTATGCATATGCATTATGTATGCATATGTATGCATGTATGTGTATGTGTGTGTATGTCTCTCTATGTGTGTGTATGCATATATGTGTGTGTATGTGTGTCTGTGTGTATGTGTGTATGTGTGTATGTGTGTGTGTATATGTGTGTCTATGTGTGTATGCATGTGTATGTGTATGAATGCATCATTATGTGTGTATGTGCCTATGTGTGTATGTGTGTGTGTGTATATGTGTGTGTTTGTGTCTGCGTGTCTATGTGTATGTGTGTGTGTCTATGAGTGTGTATGTGTTTATGTGTGTGTATGTGTATATGTGTGTATGTGTCTATGTGTGTATGTGTATGCATGTATGTATGCATATGTGTGTGTATGTGCATGCATTATGTATGCATATGTGTGTGTATGCATTATGTATGTGTATGTATGCATATGCATTATGTATGCATATGCATTATGTATGCATATGCATTATGTATATGTATGTATGCATGTGAATTATGCATGCATATGTGTGTGTATGCATGTAAGTAAGTATGTATGTATGTATGCATATGCATATGCATTATGTATGCATATGTGTGTGTATGCATGTAAGTATGTATGGATGTACGCATATGCATATGCATTATGTATGCATGTATGTGTATGTGTGTGCATGTCTCTCTATGTGTGTGTGTATGCATATATGTGTGTGTATGTGTGTGTGTATGTGTGTGTGTATGTGTGTATGTGTGTGTATATGTATTTGTATATGGGTGTGCATGTGTATGCATTATGTGTGCATGTGTGTATGCAACATTATTTGTGTATGTGTGTATATGTTAGTGTATTTGTGTGTATGTGTGTGTGTGTCTATGTGTATGTGTGTGTGTGTGTGTCTATGTGTGTGTGTATGCATATGTATGTGTGTGTGTATGCATATGTATGTGTGTGTAAGTGTTTGTGTGTGCGCATACCTTCCTTTAAGTAGATGTCTCTCTCTCTCTGTCTCTCTCTCTCTCTCTCTCTCTCTCTCTCTCTCTCGTGCGCGCGCTCTCTCTCTCTCTCTCTCTCTCTCTCTCTCTCTCTCGCTCTTGGCCTCTTCTTGCTCTCGCATCCAAATCCCGGAAAAAATGTGCCGGGAGAAATCAAAATTTTTTTTTTACATTCCAGAGGGTCGCATATGCGACGCTCTTCAGTTTGGCAATGTCGCTAATCACGTCGCTAGTCAGTGACGATATTTGCGACGCTGTTAATTCAGTGTCGCTTATGCGACGGGTGTCGAAGAAAAAAAAATCAAAAAATCTACCGTCGCTTATGCGATGATAGCATCGCATAAGCGACGATACCCATTTTTTTTTTCAATTCGGGGGCATCGCTATGCCCCCCTATTTTTTGTAGTGTTTATACCCTGCATATTGAACATGTGAAGTACCTTGGATATGTTCTCACTTTGGAACAACTATATGCATCTTTTAATCCTATAACAAGTAATGTACATGCAAAGAATATGTTTGGCATCCCCCAAATCCTTCATATCAAATGTTTGAGTCAACTTCTTTTTGAGAATTGTCAATTCATAAGATAACTTCCATGCAACGAATATATCATCGACACATAGTATCAAGCATATTGAGCTGCCATCTATGCATCTCCTTGTGTAGAAATAATGATCCTTGCTGCTTCGCGAATAGCTGTAGGACTTCATAAAAGCATCAATCTTTTGGTACCATTGTCTAGGGGACTGTTTAAGTCCATATAAGCTCTTCTTCAACTTACAAACTAGACTTTCTTTGGCAAGAACTACATAACCCTCTAGTTGTTTGATATAGATCTCATATGTAAGATCTCCATGCAAGAAATCAGTATTCACATCCATTTGGACTAGCTCTAAGTCCATTGCAAGGAATCCAAGCAACATGTGCATGATAGTCATCTTGATTATTAGAGAGAAGATTTCCTTGAAATCAATGCCATGTTTTTGCTTAAAAACCTTTGCAACATGTCGTGCTTTATACTTTGGAGAAGAGCTATCTAATGTGAATTTCAGCTTATATACATATTTACATGGTAAAGCTTTCCTATCATTTGGCAAAGGTACTAAATCCCATGTACCATTCTTGTGAATAGAATCCACTCCCACTTGACATGATCTTCTATGTGCAGAGCCTCTTTGTAGCAAGAAGGCTCAGGCTAGCATCAAATAGCATAAGAAAATTCAAACTCGGAACATATCCATCAGATGGATGTGAGACATGTATAGAGTATCTCAATGATTGGTGCATAGTAACATTTGCTGACTAATCTCATTGGATATCTTTTGACCATCTCTATGCGCAGCATTTTTATGCATGCAAGGTGGAGGACTAGTATCATTAAACACAAATCTTCTCGCTTAAAACTCATTAATGGGTAGTTTATGCATCTTAGACTCATTGCAAATGACATCACTAGTTTTGCTCAATGACCATGTTTGAGGATCCCATAAGCAATATCCAAGTTGTCCTTCTCGACCATATCCAAGAAAAATGCATTTCTTTGATTTATGCTCCAACTTTTATCTATGAATCTTGGGTATACGAACATATGCTTCACACCCTAAAACTCTAAGATGATCATAATATGGTGGCTTCAGTGTCCATAACTCTTGTGCTAGTTTTAGAACTTTGGTAGTACTAGGTGAAAGGTTAATAACGTGAACTATAGTCAATAGTACGTATGTCATAAAATCCTTATGAAATATTTGCATGATGATGCATAGAGACTACTCTATCCTGAATAGTTCTATTCATCCTTTTAGCCACACCATCTTATACTAGGGTATAAGGAGCTGTAAACTTTCGAAGAATTCCTCGACCGGTAGAATCTAAAGCTTTGAGCCTAGTTGCTCTTTGAGTCTCAACTCAAGCAAGGCTTTTTTTGAAGGTAGGGAATACCTCATCCATTGCTTTCATATGACATACCCATACTTTGCAAGTAGTATCATCTATGAAAGTGATGAAACAAAGAGAACCACCTAATGAACTTATGGACATAAGACCACACACATCTGTACGAACAAGATCTAAAGTCAGAATTGAAGAGTGAATATGTGTTTTATGCAAATTCTTAGTTTTTTTACCATATTAACAATGCTCATATAATGAAAATTTAGAGGAAGATAAGACATGCAAGTAGCCAGAACGAGAAACATTGTCCATTCCAGTACAAGATATCTAGCCTAAATGGCCATGCCAAAAACAAGCCATAAGCTAGTCCGTAACATCTAACCTGTTCTTTCTGTGATACAAATAAAGGATAAAGTGAGCAAACTTTGCTTCCTTTTTCAATAACCATATTGCCCTTTGATATGTGAAAGGAGAGAGCATATAAAACCACCTTCTAACCAAGGTCATCAAGTTGACTAAGGGACATCAAAGTACGTGATAACTGAGGTACATGCCCTACATTATGCATTGTAAATTTTGAACCATCAATGAGCTACTCAACCACATCTACAATCCCCAAAACATCACACTAGTAAGAGTCAATAAGCCCCATAGTACCAAGAGACTTTGGTGCATAATTAGAGAACCATTCTTTATGTAGTGTCACATGGAAAGAAGCACTAGAATCTAGAAGTCACATGTGGGAAAGAGAATTAGTCATAAGAGCCTCAGTGAGCATAGTATTATCATGTCTCAACACAACAAAATCATAAAAAATAGCATTAATTTCTTTAATCTTCATAGTTCAAGAAGATGGTGAAGGTTTACCTCTAGCATTCTTTAATGAATAAAATTCTTTCTTCATATGCCCTTTCTTGCAAAAATAATGACATTCGATATCCTTCTTCCTTGATTTACTTCTACTCTTATTCCATTGACCATTCCTTTTCTTGTTCTTTCTCTTGCCATGTTGTTGATTCTTTCCTTGGTAAGAATAACGACATTATATGCATCTTCACTCTAAGTGACAACCATAGATTTTCTATGAATCTCCTCACTCAAGAGTGCTCCACATATGTCATCATAGACTAGTTTACCATGAGGTGCACTATTGCTAATGGCTATGTAGAATGTATCTCATGATGATGGAAAGATGCATAGCAACAAGACTTCTTTCATTTCATTATCCACCTCTAGTTTTTGAGCCTATAGCTAAGAGAATATAGCATCAAACTGATTTAGATGAGCACTAATACTATCTCTCTCCTTGATGTGAATGCCATATAATTTTCTCATCAAATACACTTTATTTGATGCCATTTATTTTTTTTATATGTGTTACATAACCTCTTCCACACCTCCTTTGCACCTTCATAGACCAATACTATAAATTAAACATTATTTGCCAGGTTCAATCAAATGGTAGACCTATCCATTTCATCCATCTCATCTCAATCATCTTCATCCATGCTAGAAGGCTTCTTTGTGATTCCATTGAGTGGCTTCCGTTGCCTCCTTTGAATCAACACATCTTTCATCTGATTCTTCCATGGTCCAAAGTTTGTGCCATCAATTTTTTGAATCTCAAAATGTTATTTGCTATGCAAGTTGTAACTCCCCTTGGGAACACTATCACTAGAATATGATCAACCATACGTCCTTGAAATCTCTGATGCCATGATGATAGAGAACTAACTAGAATGATAATGGAGCTGGAATAGTCCAAACACGACTAAGGCTAAAAGGATGATTGACTATGAGACTTAGGGAAAAATTCAACAGTGTCTTGTGAGAAAAATGGATTAATGAACAATAATGTCCTACCAAAAGGATTATGTGAGAATGTATGTGATCACATGAGCGGGTGCGTCGAGGAGTAAAGTCGACCACAATATACTTGAAAAAACTAAAATACAGAAAATTTTCACTAGAGTCTTCTCTGCGAAATGAGCAACAATGAGTGTCAAAAGAATCACTAAACTACAAGTACTAAAATGTGAACCTACATGGTGAGTCACTAACTTTATTGCATAGAACCACTTAACTGAAAGAATCCAACTAGGCTTACCAAGGACCTATGAAAAGCTATCATAAATCTCCTGTGGCAAGATTGGGTAAAACTTCCACCTTCAATACCAAAGAGACCTTGAAATTTGAATGTCTCCTAGTTAAGAAAACATCACCACATGCCTCTTTATCAAATGTAAAATGCTTTATGCAATAAACATAATTCGTATATCAATGACCACATGGGCATACATAAGCAATATCCAAAAAAGCATACATAGTGTGTATGTGATCGATATATTTATTAAAATGGCAATGAAAGGCTGAATTCATAGCCTAAACATGAGCCAAAAAAACCAAAAAGTGTTTATCAACTCTCTTCTTTAAGCTAAAAGACCTCCATAAATTTGTGATGGCTACTTCTACCACAATTGAAAATTTTTCAAGAAACTTGTAGATCTACTAGCGTGGTTTAAAATACAACCCCAAAGCTGAATATTCATTGTCACAAAACTACAAAAGAGCACTCTTTGTGATGTTGTTGAACACGTGTAATGAGGAATATGCATGAAATTACTCCAAAATGACTCCAAAAATCACCCCAAAAATGCATCAAAATAGGCCTTGAAAGCAAAGAATGAAGCTTCGAGAGCCCAAAACATGTCCAAGGTATGTGAACCTTAGTATTTCCATTTTCTTAGGCACTATAAGAGTGTAGCTTAGTGGCAAGTGATTTTGAGTTAAGAAAGCTCTACAGGGGACGAATTAGGATGGGTGACCTCCCAAGAATTACTAGGAACCCTTGTGTTCCTTGATGGTTGAGGTCCTCCCTCGTGCACAACCAATGGCACCAGATGTGAATTTGGTGACTTAGATGACAAGGTATACCAAGGTGTATGCCTTGGGCGGTGAGTTGGTTTTAAGCCTTGGGTGGGTAGGCAGATGGGTGTTTGATTTGTTTGCACAAAAGAAACAATGCTTTTTCTTCAAAATGCTCGAATACTAGTAAAGTATTTCAATGTGAATGCACCACATTGGATTCTCCTTCTCAAGAGATCCATGAGGATACCCTCAAGGTAGAAAAGTGAGCTCCACATGCCACACAAACTGCTTTGCAGAGAGGTTGTAGAATACACATAAAATACATAGCACATAGGCCATGAACAAAGATTTCTTAAGTCACACAAATGCGATCAAACTTACAATCTATGGCTCAGTAGGCCACTATATGTTTTATTAAAGAACATATACAAAAGTTTCTAATGGCCATTTGGCCTTTTACATGGACACGAATGGTAATAGTTCCTTGGATATTTATATTTTTAAGAGAAGGAATACATAAGGAATCTATTGATTATTCAAAGAGTAGAAAGGAGATATTGGTGTATCTTGTTCAACAATAGATTGAGGAATTATCGTTTTGCTTTTTATCTTGTTTCTATACTTACTAGTTAGTGCCATAGACCCAATCTATTGAAGACTAATTGGAATAAAGTGGTGTAAAATAAACTCTAAGATGAAAATTCTAGCACATTTACCCATTTAGCTGTATGGGGACTTGTCACAAGAAGTCAAGGAGTCCATAACCATGCTCAGGAGTGTGAGGAGGTGATGGGTAGTATGCAGATATGAGATAGTCTTGGTGAAATCCTTCTCTAGAGTAGCCTTGATGATTTCAAAGAGCCTTAATAGAATCCTTGAAATTCAAATATATTCATCTAGACCGATATAGTAATTTGGACTATCATTCCTAAAATGCTATGTCAAAATAGATAAGTTGTGAGTACAAGGCGCCTTGAACTTTTGAACACCTTCAAATGAAGTGTTAAGAAAGCTATACCTAGTTAGTTGATGTTTTTAGAGTGACTACACTCAAGGGTAATCCTGACGTTTTAGGAGGAAGATGATGCACATACCCTGCCACATAGATTTACTCAAAACTCAAGATCTATACCCGCAACATTTCTGAAAATCTCTAGACATGCTCAATTACATTCTTGGCTTAGTTTTCCAATTTATGGGATTGGATGATGACTACTCTAACATAAATAAATGACTATGAGAACTTGATAGATTTAATCAATGTACTATAGCAAAAAAGAACAAGGATTCAGAAATAAAAAAGATTGAAGTATAAGGTGTATTGGTAATGTACATATTATACAAAAGAGAGTGTGGAGGAATTGTCGGACTATAAGGTATTATAATGCTCACTCAATGATAGTGTGATGATCACATATAATCTATATACATCCCACAACTCAAATCATAGTGTATTTATACACTTTTTGACTTGATGATTTTTGGAGATTCCACCTTAAAGGGATCCTAACTTCCAGGATCTGGTTTAAGTTTTGAATTCAAACTGATTCCTATATTTTTGGATCCTATTGGGATTTTGAACATTTCTTCATCTATCCCTCTTATCTTTCAATGAGATAAAACTAAAAGTTTCAACCTTTTAGATGTCCATAGCATATGATGCAATGGATGCACATTATGCTTCTTGAATCAGGAGAAGTCCAATGTGCAATTAGGTTTGCTCCATGCACGAAGAGCTTCCCCTCAAGCCTTATATTCTTAAGTCTTCAATCCTTTAAAGCACAACCATAGCTTTAAACTTGTTTAACTTTACTCCATCCAATGACTTGAACATCATATCTATAGATAGTTGTTGAGTAGATAAATATAAAATCTCAATTTCCTTGCTTGTGACTTTTTCCCTAAGAAAGTGATAGTGTACCTCTATGTGTTTGGTCGGAGCATGATCAATGGGATTTGTTGCAAGATGGAACGAGCTTATGTTATCTCCAAAAAATACAACGAGTACGAGATTTCATACCTAAATTTGGGTATAAGGTCTTGATCCACATTGCTTCTTGAGTTGGATTGGCTAATCCTCTATATTTAGCTATAGTTGATGAAAGTCTGATAGTAGGTTGTTTGTTTGATGAACTTGAAATCAGCTTTGTGCCTATAAAAGTAAGAAATTCTAAAGTATTTTTCTTATCATCTATAGAACCTTCCCAATCTGAAGCAAAGAAGAGCTTTAAGTCTATATCTGATGTAAATGGATAACATCAACCTTAAGTTATGGTACCCTTCAAATATTTGGGTATCCTCTTTGTGCCTTCCATGTAGCATTTCCTAGGAGTGTGCATAAATTGACTTACAAAACCTACACTATAGGGAATGTCTATTTTATTTAGTGTCGCATAGTTCAAACTACCCATTAGACTATGATAGCTTCTTATTTCTTCAATTGGCTCTTCGTCATGAGCATTTAGCTTCAAATTTACATCTATGAGTGTACCTTCAATCTTAGATTTCTCCATCTTGAATTTGGAAAGTATATCATTGATGTATTTTTTTTGAGTGAGAAACATACCCATTTATGTGGTTACAACTTTCAACCTTAGGAAGTATGTGAGAGTGCTTAGGTCACTAATCTTGAATTCGTCCTTGATTTGTAGCTTGAGCCTCCAAATTCCTTTAGCATCATTATCAGCTCATTTCTTACTGTCAATGCTATGCTCATGCAATGAGATACTGTTTTATGAGGGATGGTGTGTCTTTTGGGTCTCTAAAAATTCAAGTATTCTTGACCTAAAGTAAGAGCAGTCCTCATAGCATTATTCATTGAAGGTCACTCTACAACTCTTTGCATGTAACGAGTAACTTACTACCGTTCTTATGTGGTTCTAAGGATTATATCATCATGGTATTTTCTTGGAAGTACATAGCTTTCCTAATAAGCTTTTAAGTGACTTCAAACTCTAGCAACTCACCTTGGCTATCATGCATTATTGAATATACTTGTTTTTCCTCCCAAAAAAGATTATCCGTGAGCTTTTCAAACCTCCATAGATAAGTATAGAGATTAAAATAGCATCTCCTTTTTGGCACATATATGTTGCATAGTTTAGAAACTAATGAGATCCTTCTTTGCTTGAGTGAATTTTCTTGCAATGAGAGGTTAGTGTGAAGATCTATAGATGAGATGGTACAGCGATGAACATTGCCCAAAATCTAAAATTTCATAAGATGAAGTTTCTTAAGCCAAGTACTTCATCAAATAAGACATTATCTCTTTAAGTATGGCAAGAACTTGTTTCTCATAGGTGTGATTTACAATGCAAGATCAAGATTTTGATTTTCTTCTTCTATTTCTACTTATTTTTCATGAATGTTCAAGTCCTATTACTCAAGGGTCCATTAAGGTTAGGATTTTCACTTAGTGATCATCAAAAGATATAGCTTTATCACACACAGTCACTAAGCACGTTTATCTTTGTGATCATCTTAGATTTTAGCAATATTACACATAGATGAGGTGATGTGTCAAAGACAATATACAAATCCATTTTTGCATAGGTGAACTAATCTTTTAAATGGTACCATTCTTAGTTGGAAACTTGAGAATAGTCCAATTTTGAGCTATTGAAGGATTGTTTTCTAGTGCTTCCACAATGCATTTTTGTCTTGATACATCTCAATAAGACATTTTTGGTGGATCTTTCTCTCTCTAGATTAACTTTTTTGTCTCGGGTGATGTAACATGTTGTAGAGTTCTACTCTTTTGTTGCCCTTAGGTGGATAGTTTTGCTTGAATTTATTTTTCCTTTGAGGATTCATGGTCATGATTTGCTTAAGAGATTTAGAAACAATACTAGACTTGGGAACCCAATTTTGAGTATGATCTTTGATCTTCTTATGCTTTTTATAGAGTCTTGAGAATCCATACATGCTTTCTCAAACAAGATTGATTGGAAAACTACTAAAATCATTGGTTTTTTCATGTTCGTGATTGCAACCTCCTAGGTTTTAAAAGTGAAGAGAAATGCTTCCTCTTTGTATTCAAATCTATGTTGGAGGTTAAGGTACTATGCTTGACTCGCTTCCTTTGATCCTAGAACACTTGTTGTCTTGATATTTGCTTAGAATCCATCTGAGTGAGACATTTAGAATCCATTTGTGTACTTTTCTTGTGTGTGGAATGCCCTTGTGATTCACTCATGAGTTTCCCTAATAGTATGGTAACCTATTCAGCATCAATTCATGCCATGAGATGGCTGGTGGCTAGCTTTAATAGTACCAAATGCTCTAGAAGCCAATCTTGTCCTAAGACCACAATATTTGCAAGAAAATATTGCTCCACACTAGGAATTTGGATATAATGGTCCCTCATGCAATATGAACTAGGATATTTTCATCTCCTATGCATGGGGTAAATGTATTTCCTATGCGAATTATGTAGCATTGACATGTTTGATATCAATTGCAAGCTTGCATACAAAAGAGAAACTTATGAAATTGCTTAAAACTCCAATATCTATGAGAATGTTTGACTGTGCATTACAATAATGCCTTAAGGTATCCCACATGTGTGGTTTTGATCAATGGATGTTTTGGATAATACTTCAATATCACAGATTCCAATATGAATTCCTTGTTGTTCTTCTATGTATTATGTATCTTTTATTGCATCAAAGTTCTCTTCTTAATACGTTCAAGTGCTTATTATTTGATTCATACCTCTTTGACCTTTTTATTTTTAGCCTTTTGGAATGCGGCAACATCTTTTCTATGAGTGTCTCTTGATTGAGCTTAACTATGCATCTACTAATATAAATATATGGATGACATCTTCTTTTAAATAAGTGAGTTTTAGTGAACTACTCGATGAAATCTATTGGATTATCAATGATTTGTAGTCTATATTTTGAAGCTTCTTTACATATTGCTTAAGCATGTAAACTACGATTAAGTATCCTTCTTGCAATTTGCTTATCCTTTATACGAACATCAAGGTATGCCTTCTATCTATTCTTAGATGCATAAATACATGCCTTATCTCTCAAGCATTACTATTGGATATTTTTGAGACTATGTACTAGCTTAGAGAGTTCAATTGAAGTCCAATCATATCCTTTTTCCGTTTGTATAGTAGGTACAAGAAAATATTCTAGCAAAATTGCGTATAGGCTAGCTTGAATGGACTTATACCTAAAGATGTCTTAAAACATCTTGATTAGCTCACATGCTTTGATGCAATTGCTTATCCCCTTCCATTATTTACCGAATCGGTCAGTATTTCGAAAAGAAATTTTTTAAAGCTCTCTACTTATTCGTTTGCTTGTGGGTATTAGGGAGAAACTTCAAGCAAAGTTTGCAATTCATTTGGAAGCAATAATCGAATAATGTAAGTAAAAATCAATCAATACATGTATATATGTTCGTTTTGCAAGTTGACTAAGCAAGAAATCGAGGAACTATCAAATGGATTTATGTCATGATCAAGAGATAAAGTCAACACGTAAAACTATAGGGATATACAAAATTTCTAGTGATTTCATTACCTAATTTTCTTATTCAATGTGTTATTGAATGCATGTCGTGATGCACATGTCTAATCTTAAGTGATCATATTGGAATTTAGTTTTTATGGCCGCATTGATTTTCCATTTTCTTTTTTCATAAAAAGTCTATGTTTATTCCTTAAGTGCATACCATTTCTACTTGCATAAGACGTACGAAAACTCATTTGTGTGCATACTGTGCGTGCTTCATTCTTGTATATACATATACATGTGTTTGTGTATGTTCACATGCATGTGAACGTGTGTTTCTAAGCACATTTGCAAGTGTGATGTATGTTTTATTTGCATGAGTGCTTGTATGTGTATATGTATGTGCATATATATTTTTATTGTGTAACGCTGTGTATATACATGTGAATATATGCATATGTGTGTATATTTAAGTATGCATCTGGGTATGCATATGTATGAACAATCATGTACACTCATATGTGTGCATAAGTACTTCTATTTACATATGTGCATATGAATGTGCAATGACAAGGATCGATTTGCATGTACTTAATATGTGAATGTGTCCCACTACAACATATAAGGGGCATTACTGACGTGCATACGGACGGACACACCTTGACATCATATGACCATTGAAAACCCTTGGAAAACCACGGAGGCAATATATGCATTGGAAACTACTACGTCGGTATGAGTGTTGATATAAGCATCGGTTGTTTCTAGTAATTTACTAACACTCGTAACGATGCTTATACCGATGCTCATACCGATGCTGTGTTTTAACTGAACCCGAGAGCTAAAATTTGACATTCATCACATTTTGAAGCAAAACCTACTATTGTCGAGTTTGCGCACATGAGCTACATCTCTCTATTTCTCACTCTCTCTCCTTCTATGCACACCTCTCCATTTCTCTAGATCTGATGTTTTGGTAAGTATGGCACATAGTATAGCACTCTTTTCTATTTCTTTATGTTTTCCCTTTTCTATTTTCTCTTCTCTTTAATTTTGCAAGAGATTTTGGCGTGAGGTCTTTGGAATTCAATGAAGGAAAACATTAAGTGGACTTTGACAACAATTATCCAAACAATTACATCAATGTAAGTGATTGTTTTTTTTTTCGATTGACATAGAGAGAGAGTGAGAGATGAAAGAAACAGGGAGATCTAGAGAAACATAAAGAGAGAGAGAGAGAGAGAGAGAGAGAGAGAGAGAGACAGAGAGAGATAGAAAGAGAGAGCCATATACATATACATACACACTCACATATGTATACACACACATATGTGCATACACACATGAATATGCATACACACATGAATATGCATACATACATACACACACATATGCATATACATACACACATGCATATACATACACACATGCATATACATACACACATACACATGCATATGCATACACACATACACACGCATATGCATACACACATACACACATGCATATGCATACACACATGCATATGCATACACACATGCATATGCATACACACATGCATATGCATACACACATGCATATACATACACACATGGTGCACACACACATATGTGTATACACACATACACATGCATATGCATACACACATACACATGCATATGCATACACACATACACACATGCATATGCATACACACATACACACATGCATATGCATACATACATACACACACAAGTTGCATATACATACACACATGCATATACATACATACATACACACATGCATATGCATATACATACACACATACACATATGCATATCCATACACACATGCATATACATCACACATATGTGCATACACACATACACATGCATATGCATACACACATAAACACATGCATATGCTTTACCAAAATTTTGTATTACAGTCATATGTGGCAATGGTGCACCATAATTTTGTATTTTTCTTGTAGTTTTGTCCATCTCTTATTTCTTCAGTTGTTGGTGTTGAGCATGTCCTAGGGCTTTTAGTGTCGTGTGTTCAAGCCATAGGGAAGATATTACTCTTTTAAAAAGCATAGTCCCTTTACATGGAGAGCTTGAGAACATGTCATATTGCATATAAAGTTAAAAGAAAGTACTCTTTAATATGGCATTATATTAGTGCATACTATATCATTGGAAGGACTTTCAACTAGCTCCTAAATGAAAGCAAAATTACATGAAACATCATTTCCCTTTTTTGTGTTCTTATTCCTTTGCAAAGAATGTCATACATGTATGTGAAAAGATTCAAAACTACATATCTATTTGTTTAAGGACAAAAGGTTGTTTTCCACACGTTAGAGACTCTTAAGATAATAAACATTATCCTTCTATGTGGATGTTGGTAGTGACGTCAATTCTTGTTTCATTCATTTTCCAATGCTGCACATCTGATGTCATATGGAAAAAAAATTGTCAATTTGACACACATCAAATCAAGGAGATGAAGAATCATAAAGAATCTTCTTCTTTGGCATGCCCATGCCCTTTGGATAATATCCAGTGCCTCTTAATATAGAAAGGTAGTCACAATTGATTTCAGCTTCTTCTATGAGCCTACATCCTTTGATACATCGGTTGGTAGAGAATAGTACACCCTTTGTCTTCCCTGAGTTCATACTCTAGCAGGGCATCTTGGATAGTAGCTTGTGTCTTCCTTGCATGAGTTGGAAGAAAATTCTCTCTGCCAAAAATGAGGAGCCCTTGTGCGATTGGGTAGACACTGCTCGGTAGATGTCTCATGCTATCTCCCTGTAGTGCATATAAGCAAAGACAAGATCCTTATGCTAACTTGCCCAACTTCCAATCATCTATTCTTGAAGACACAAGCTGAATGATCTCTAGTAACTCGTGAGTGTGCATTGATGTTCATTATTTTCTATCAGCCTATAAGATGCATATGTGCAAATGAAGGTTGAGTTCTATTTAGAGGGAGCTAAGGTACGTGCACAACTGGCGAATACCATTTCAGCTCTACAAGCACATACCTTTGTTAAGGAGGGAGAGTGGATGTTTAAGTTGCTATAGGTAAGTGAATTTGTGAGCTCTTCTCTTTCTAGATCATTCTACAACTACCCCTCATAGCTCTATATGGATGAAATCTCTCCGAAATATATTTTAAGTACATCTTCTTTAAAAGTGCTAAGGTCTTGTTTTGCACCATATTCTAAGTGTGACACAACATGGCACTAAGTTTCCTGGTTCTTCTTATGTGTATATCTGGTTCTGTTCCAAGGTTTTGATGGAAAACTCTCTTCTTCTATGGAGATTGCAAGTGGTAAACACCATGAGGGTAGTGCAAGAAGTAGTGATAGAGGTGAGAAAATGTCATGGAGAGGATTCCTATTGCCAAGAAGTTCATGGGTTTGGTGGAAGGGAGATGTAGGGATCAATAGAAATCTTCATTTTCAGCTTTGATGTGACTCTCTATTAGATGAAGCATCGAAGTTCACTTTCTAGATAGACTGTTTGCTATGTGCTTATATGAGAGAAGCTTAAGCGACATCAAGCTTAAGCACCTTCTTGAGACCCTAAAATAGGTGATGACGGGTGATAAATCTCATACATCATCCTTGAAATAATCTATACCATTGACTACTAATAAAAAACACATCAATGCAAGACCCTAGTGCAGAAATGTTCTAAGAGAATGCATGCAAGTATAGTGTTAGAAAAAATTCTTATAATTAGTTTTATACTAAGCTAATCAACCATGCTGAAAATAAAAATCCATAGCTATAGGTGAATATAGTGCTTAGAAACATCCTTATCATAAAGGGAGGGAGGGAGGGATTAACGAAAAAAATTGTATCTATGTCAATGAACATGAAAAAAAAACTCAAGACTTTAACTCAAGAGGAAAAAGTACAATTAACCTATGCTTTGATACCGTGTTGAAATAACAAAAGCATTACTTCTACTCTACTTACACACACTGACACACATCTAACAAGCTATAGAGGAAAGAACAAAAGATAACAAGACATGATGAATGAATTAAGATGGAAATGACTTACATATAATGGTCTATGATCATGAAGAATCCATGAGGAGAGTGAGGACAACCTTGCCAAGAGCTTACAAATAAATAAAAGAAAAACAAATAAATAAGTGGTTTGAATATATCTAAATATGAGTGTATGTGTGTATGAGATGAGTGTATGTAAAATGAAGTTAAATGTGTGCATGTGTTAGTATGAGTGCATGCATGTGCATGAGTGTAAGTGAATTTTATCTGTTTGCATGAGTGCGTGTGTTTGTTTGCATGTGCATCTATGTATGCAAAGTGTGTGCATGGATAATGGTTTAAGTGTGCGCATGCCTTTATGTATATATATGTGTTTTTGTTGTGTGTTCTATTTTTTAATGACTTTCTTTTGAAGATCATTATAAGATTTAGGAGATATTACGAATTGAATAAGAAGTCTACAAGAAGGTGGAAAGAGCACGAGTGTTTGTTGTGGCTCCAGCTGCAAAGGTTGAAGTTTTCAGCCATCTTTTCCATTCATATGAATTTTGTTCATTAAAACTTAGAACTCTTGTGATAGCTTCCTGTTCATCATATATTTTGTATAGGAATTTATGTTCAGTACTCATTTACATTCATTTCTAGGGTTTATTAATGAATGTAAAATTCATTTTCTAGAGAAGTTTCACATCAATCTACTAGAAATATTCATGTGGACCAGAGACCAATCTATATTTTTCTTTGTACCTATTTATTTCCTCTAGAACAAAATATGTATCTATCTTCTAACATTTCTGTAGATGAAGAAACTATCAATCCTCTGATTTTTTAATATTTCCTTCCAATAGCATAATACTAACTCCCTCTCGCTAAGTTAGTTAAACTACATATTTGTTACCCATGAGCTCTTGACCATACACTAAGTTTGATAAGGTTTCTTAATTGAAATACTAACCATTTCTAAATTTCTATTCATCATTTCAATTTTTCCAATAGCATCCGACATGCATCATCACTTGGAACAGTGGCAGTTTGCTTGATTGATCAACGGAGGCCTTCACCCTGACATTGAACCTGATGTGAAGTTCCATGACACGGTGACTCAGCTGCTGGACTGTAATTGTAAGAACTCCTTGGTGTTGAGGGCTACTCAAGTTGACCTAAACACCTCCATGGAGTCTTATAAGTGGTTGAACTTCCTTGCTTCTACCCTTTCCATAAACATAAAGAAGTAGTAACATTTGCACACACAACATATGCTTGGAGTTTCTTATATTTAGGCTTTGACAAACCAAAAGTGTATCAATGATCACATATTTACAAATGTTGAACCTTGACAACAAACCAAGAAAGGTATATGTACTTTAAGTTCCTGTTTGTTTTCATTCTAAGCATATAAAAGGAATCTTCTCACATACATATTTGCACATTGTTTGACTCGTTTTTACACTTTTTCATACATGCATAGCAAGTAGTGAAAACGGATATTTCATGAGAAGAGGAGGTAGAAAGGATTCTTTATGAACTACATTCTTATGTTTCTATTCTTCCAAATCTATCTAAAAAAATTTACACAACATGACATCAATGCTTGAGGAACAAAGAATTTTTAAAATAATAGATTCAGTTAAGACAGATCCAAGAGAGTCTAATGGAATGAACTTTATGTCGTATCTTAGGTATTATGAATAGATCATTGAGAAATATGGATTTCCAAGAGGTAAGAAAAAAACATTCATTCATATCTCTCATGGCTTTACTAGGGAATGCATTCTTCTTAGGGTAGTTACCCCAAACATGACTTGGGCTAATTTTAAGACCTTGATCCTTGGAGAGTTCTCTCGTGAGGACTATAGAAAAAATAATAGAGCCATGTTTTTAAGATGGGTAAATACCTCTAGAGCTGATAAACACACTACACAATACTTAACTAAGTTGGAAGTCAAATTCAATCAATTGCCTAAAATTGATCATACAGTTTTAGAACCGGATAAGCTTTGTAATTTCCTAGGGAAGCTTGGTATGCCTCTACAATGAGAATTAGAGCCAATGTTGGAAGATGAAACAACTACAAGTGCGTTGGTGCTAATAAATCCAAGCCTACATACTTGGACAACTAAATTCATATGTTCATATAGTCACATATGACTATTCCCTTGTAGAAATCATTTTACTTTTATCCTTGTAAAAGTGAATATGATTGCACTACCCTACGTGGAGTTAGGAGGAATCAAATCTCAAATTCTTGGTAGTTGATTTATGTAAAAGTAAAGCCTAAAGATTAGGATATACTATTGATATATTTAGGTAGTGATGTATGTGAACACTCTAGGATCGCCGGACACTTTTCTCCTTCTTTAGGAGGTTTCCCCCCCCCCCCCTGCTTGAATATAGGCCTATATCCCTAATGTGCCACTTATCTTTGTAAATTCTAGTTGTAATACATTCAGTATTGTGTGTTGCACTCCCAGCTTCTTCTTCTTCTTCCTTGTGCTGCTCATGTGCTTTTGCAAATGTCAACTCCAACAATTGGTATCAGAGCAGGTCGTCACTTCATCTAAGGCATTGTCAACACCTCTCCGATTGCATGCTGAGAATCGCACAAATTTTGGTGAGCATACTCAGCCTCATCTGAGCTCGTTTTGGCCTTCGAACACACTAATGCAGCGCTTCTGGAGGCTATTTCATCTTTTTGTGCCAAAGGTATATACTAGTTTTGATTTGCTAGTATAAGCATCTCAAAGTCTACTACAAGTTTAGCAGAATTTCTCTGTGTAGTTCTGATCAACTTTTCGAGATACAATCAATTTTCTACATCAAGGTATTTTAGTCACCAACCATGGCTGAAAGCAATGATGTATTTCGTATGTTGGCTATTGAGGATAAGTTGGATGGTACCAACTATGCGTTATGGGCTTATATGATGCGACATGTATTAGTTGCAAAAGGACTACGAAACATTATGGAGAGTGTTGAAACACGTCCTATCACATCTGTAACTGTTACAAATGCATGTACTGAAGTTGATGTAGAAGGTGTCAAAGATGATGATATTCTGCATATTCGTGTTTGTGCTCGGGTTTCTAATGCACCTACTGCATAGCAAATTTGTTGGGATGGCAGGGATGCCCAGGCATATGCATTCATAGCTTTGTCTATCAAATGTGCCATTATTCCTCACATCCGCTCTTGCAGAATAGGTAAGGATGCTTGGGATACAGTTATGACATTGTACCAAGCTAGCAATGAGGCTCGTGTTGCTTACCTCCGAAAACATTTGGAGAGCATGAATGAAGGTGATTCTATGGAAAGTTTTCTAACAAAGATCAAAGACTTGAAGGAACAATTGATTTCTGTTGATGAGGTTATACCACACAACTCACTTGTGTAGGCCGTTCTGAATGGTCTTCGTGATTCATATCAGAGTTTTGGTTCTACTCTTCGATTGATGATGACAGGCAATCCAAATGGCTTTTCATTTGAGGAGCTAGTCTCTGTTCTATTGTAGGAAGATCAGTCTAGGCAGAACAGGTCCATTACATATGCTGCAGATCAAGGTTTCCTAGCTAGTCAAAAGGGCAAAGGAAAATGGAGCTCTTCAACTAGTAAGCAAAAATCTGCTAGTTCTCCACAATCGAAGAGGAAAGTCAAAGATGAAAAGGAATCAGAAAAGACGAAATTATTTTGCAAGTACTGTAAAGGAAATGATCATATCATAAACAACGGTCCAAAACTGGGTGCTAAAGAGGAAAAGAAGAAAGAGGTTGGAATGGGTGTTTACTACTGTTTGCAGTTTTGACCCATCTTCTCATGAGCATTGCATGTCTGCAGTAGACTCGGATGTTTGGTACTTTGACGGTGGGGCAACCAAACATATTACCTCACAACACAGTTTCTTCTCTTCAGTCGAGCTTGCCCCTACAGGGAATACTGTTACATGCACCAACAACTCCTCTTATCCTGTTATGGGAGTTGGTAAGATTATTTTGACTACTGTTGATGGTAGTTCTTTGACTTTGTGAGATGTTTTGTTTGTGCTAGGGATCAAGAAAAATGTGTTATCAGTTCCTACATTAGCCAAGATTGGCTTGGTTGTGAAATTTGTTGATGATAGATGTACAATTCATGATCTGTCGAATGGCGACATGATTATTGCTTCCGGCATTTTATGCCGTGGGTTGTATAAGCTCATAGACTATGAAAGATCTGTAAATGATTTGCCATGTGCAGTACATGATTCTTCGTCTATATCAGATGCAAAGCTTTGGCATGCAGGCTTTGGTCATCTAAATTTTTTATGTTTTCTATGCCTGTAGAACTCTGAAATGGTGTCCTCTTTGCCCAAAATTAAGGCATCCGGAAAACATGTTTGTGAAGGATGTATTTTGGAAAAAATGCAGTGTTCCTCCTTTCCAAAAGATGGTTAAGTTCGGGCTACTAAAAAATTAGAGGTTGTACATAGTGATGTTTGTGGTCCTATGCAAACACCTTCTTTTGGAAATTATCTTTACTTTGCGAATTTCATCGATCATTTTTCCAGGCATGCATAAGTATATCCATTGAAGGCAAAGTCCAAAGTGTTTATGTGCTTCAAAATGCTTTTGGTTTTGGCTAAAAGTCTATCAGCATGAAAAATGAGCACCGTCTTGACTCTGATCGAGGGGGGAATATATGCCTTTTGATTTTAATGCATTTTTGGCTGAACATGGGATAAACACTAGTGTACAAGGCTGTATACACCTCAACAAAATGGAGTTGCTGAATGAAAGAACACATCACTCATGGAGATGGCAAGGTGTATGGTCAAGAGTCAAGCTTTACTCCAAGCTAATTACCACTTTACCTCATTGTAAAAGTCAAATTGACTTGGAATCTTTTGTAATCACCTACCAAAATGAGTCGTGGAAAAAGTAGCTCATTTGATTGAAGGAATATCTCCAAGCATTTAGGAGCTTGATCATAGGGAGCCAAAATTTGAATTTGAATTCAAATCTTTGTTCATTACATATAAAAAGTGAACATGAAAAGTCACGGTGAGTGAGATCATTCCTGAGCCTCATTCTACTGATTTTGAGTGTGTGTGAGAACTATACTATAGCCTACACCTCTCTACACCATTAGGCAATGTTGTTCATGCCAATGGGATTGTATACAAGTGTTCATTAATAGATACATTTACATCATTAATCTCTGAGTTCTCTGTTAGTCTACTCAAAAGTCTGTCAACTTGTCAAGGGCATATCTCAGTCAATTCTTCACCAACTCAAGTAAATCAAAGCTTGATGGATTCAACTCAAAGTGATCTACATGCTATCAAAGTTTGAAGTGATTCTATTTAGCCATTTTAGAGAAATCTGTGTCGAGGTGAACTCTGGTCATTTTCTGCTATAGTCCTAAAAAGTCGGGGGTATAGCTAAACTTGCTAAATTGATTTCTCTTAGCATAGTTTATCTTTTTACATCATTTCAATTGCAAATGGTAGCTTACTAAGCTAATTAAATACCCCTAGAAGGAATTTTCTCAATTTCTCTTGTGCTGGTCACACTAAGCAAAACATTCAACAGGTGTCAAGACATAAATAGAAGGTTTTCTTGAGTTTGTGAACTTCAAAGTTAGTTGTTTTGGTTCAATCATTACACACATCACTTCCAAAGTACATAGGTCATTTTTTGGTGTTATTGGAAAGCTAAGAAGGTCTTCTTATCAACTCTGAAGCAAAAGAGGGCTGGTACAAAGCAGGTTTAACAGTACCTACTCAGTCTCTTGGAGCATCCATCCATCTATCCCAACAGTGGTATCAGAGCCATAGAGGTAAAATGGGAGATGGTTTTCCTTCATATATTGATAAATTGGACAGGAAAAACTATCAAGCTTGGTCTCTAAGGATGAAGACCTATTTACAAGGAAGGAGTCTCTATGGATACATCTCAGGAGATGAGGAATTGCCCTCATTCAAAGCAAGAGGATTACCAACCAAGGAAGAACAAGAAAAGCTCAACACATGGTGTGCTAAGGATGCATTGGCAAGGTCTTATTTACTCAACTCTATCTCTGACTTTCTTTTGCCACATATCAGAAATCGTAAGACATCCCAAGAAACTTGGGAAACCTTGTTATCATACTTTTCCTCCAATACAAGGGCTAGGAAAAATCAGTTGTGGATTGAATTCACAACACTAAGGAAGCAACCTAAGCAAGCTGTTTCAGAATTTGTGACCAAGAGCAAAGATGTTGCAGATCAGTTAGCAAGCATAGGAGAAGAAATTGAAGAAGAACAAATTGTAAGGCAAGTGATCAATGGAATCAAGGCTGATGACAAATTGGAAAGCTTCACCACTGCAATGGATCTCTACATGGACATGCACACTCTTGATCTTACAACTCTCATGGGACAACTATTTACACATGAAGCAAAGCTCACCAAAAATGGAGATACATCCAAAGGTAATAACTCTTCTGCCCTATACACTGATAAGAAGTCTAAGGATAAAGGCAAGAGCAAGAAGATGGAAGAGGAAGGCTCTACCTCCCAAGCCAACTATGCAGGGAGAGGTAGATCTTCAAGAGGAAGGGGAAGAGGAGGTAAGCAAGGTAGGGGGAGACCCTATAATTCATCACCATGCAACATTTGTGGTTTATCAAATCATACTACAGATGAGTGTTTCAGGAATTACAAAAATCAGAGAGGAAGAGGCTACCAAAGAGGTGGATACTCACAGTCAAGAGGAAGGTTCAACCATCACCAAGGCCACAACAACAATTACAACAACAATTACAATGGCAACTACCAAGGAGGATTCAAAACCAGAAAGGACTACAACAACTACACAGAGGAGCAGGATGACTCGCTTCTGATCATGAACGTGACTTCAAAGTCAGGTACAAATGATGACCACTTATTCTACATTGACTCAGGGTGCTCAAATCATGTGGCTAGCAATGTGGCACTACTCTCTGATCTTGAGGAACCAAAAGGTAAACATCAAGTCCAAACAGGTGATGATACAAAGCATTCAGTAGTTAAAGTTGGAAATGTTAAGACTTTTGATGGTAATCAGAATTTGTTGAGCAGGGTACTCTATGTACCAACCATTTACCAAAAATTTGTGAGTGTTGGTCAGATTGTGGAGAAAGGTTTGCAGGTCAGATTCAATCAATATGGAGCATATGTGGAGGACCCAAGACATGGGTTCAAGAGGATTGCTAAAGGAGAAAAATCAGGTAGACTTTTCACTTTTGAGTTGGAAGATACAAAGAATATTGCACTATAGAGTTATAAGGATCAAACACTTTCAGAGCTTGAGATTTGGCACAAAAGATAAGGCCACATAGGAGAAAGAACCTTGAAACAAATGTGCAGGGACCAATGTGTGCTTGGGATACCTAATGTATCCAAGCAACATATGATTTACTAGTGTGGTGCTTGTCAATTTGGTAAGTCTCACAGGTTACCCTTCTCCAAGAAAGGATATATGCATGAAGACTACCTAGAACCTGTACACACAGATGTTTGGGGACCTAGCAAAGACTCCTCAGTCTCAGGTTCAAGGTACTATGTGTCTTTCATTGATGATTATAGTAGATGGACTGTATTATACTTCATGAAGCACAAGGACGAGGTATTTAATTGTTTTAAGAAATATCTTGCATTAGTTGAAAACCAGACAGGAAGGAACTTGAAGAGGCTAAGGTCAGATGGAGGAGGTGAGTACTTCTCCAATGAATTTGAAGACTTCTTGCAGGACAGAGGCATCAAAAGAGAGATAACCACAAGGTATTCTCTTGAACAGAATGGAGTAGCTGAAAGAAGAAATAGGTTAATTGTTGAGATAGCTAGATCTATGCTTAATGAGAAGAAGTTACCTAACTATCTATGGGCATAGAGTGTTTCTACTACCAATTACCTCATAAACAGGTTACCATCTAAGTCACTTGATGGTATGACACCCTATGAAGCATGGCATGGTAAGAGACCATCATTAGATCACTGCAAAATATTTGGATGTGTAGCATATGTGCACATTCCTTCTCAGATAAGAGGCAAGCTAGACCCAAAGGCTGAAAAATGCATTTTTATTAGGTATGATTTAAATAAAAAAGGTTACAGGTTCTATAATCCTACCAATAAGGGATTTATGGTAAGCAGAGATGTGATCTTTGATGAAAATGATTCTTGGTATGAGAATGAATGCAGGAAGGTCAAATTACCCTATGATTTGGAAGAGGAATTTCCAAAACTTGCAAAGGAGGAACCTACTCAGAATGAAGACTCAAGTTTAGATGATGAAGACACTATCAACCTTGAAGAATTCAAGGCATGGAAGTCCAAGGGCAAAATGAAGATGAAGAAGCTTGAAGACATACCTGAATCTTCAACTCAATCCATCAGAAGATCTCAAGAGAAAGCAAGAAACCTATCAGATATGGGTATGATACATCTCTTGTTACTAAACATTCAGTTTATCTTGCCAAAGATTTGTCAAATGAGGAACCAGGTTCATATGAAGAAGCAATAACCAAATCAGAGTGGAAAGAAGCTATGGATGAGGAGATTGAAGCACTCAAGGAGAGTGACACATGGGAGTTAGTACCCAAGAAGGATTCTATGAAGGTAATAGGATCCAGATGGATCTATAAGTTGAAAAGAAATTCTGATGGAACAATTAATAGGTACAAAGCTAGATTGGTAGCCAAGGGTCTTGCACAAACCCAAGGCATTGACTATGAAGAGACATTTTCTCCTGTGGCCAAGATGCCAACAATCAGAGTGTTGGTAAGTGTGGCTGCATCAAAGAATTGGAACATGTACGAATTGGATGTCAAGAATGCTTTCTTGAATGGATGGATTTCAGAAGAAGTTTATATGTCACAACCTCCTGGCTATGAGGACCCTAAGAAGGTAACTTATGTTTGCAAATTAAAAAAGGCTTTATATGGATTGAAGCAGGCACCTAGGGCATGGAATTACAGGTTAACTACATACCTCCAAGACCAAGGTTTTGTCATGAGCAAGGCTGATACTTCTCTGTTCATTAAGAGAAGTAGTTCAGAGGTAATATATCTCTGTGTTTATGTTGATGACATCATCATTATAGGTAATGATGTCAATGGAATCAGGTATATCAAAAGCCAGATGATGAAGGAGTTCAAGATCAATGATCTTGGTTTATTGAAGTATTTTTTAGGGCTTGAATTAGTTTACACTAATTCAAGGATATACATTACTCAGAAAAAGTATGTACAATATATGTTGAAGAAGTTTCACTTGCAGGATGCTAAAATAGCAAGCACTCCAATGGAGGTAAACCTAAAGCTAAGTGCCCATGAAGGTGATGAAGTCAAAGACATTACAGGTTATCAAAGTATGGTAGGTAGCTTGAACTATGCTACTCTTACAAGAATTGATATTGCATATGGTGTAAGTGTGCTAAGACAATTTATGCACAAGCCATGGATACCTCACTTAGAGGCTACCATGAGAATCTTGAAGTATCTCAAGGGTACACAGAACCATGGTTTGTATTTCCCTTACACTTCAGATATTGATATCAAAAGTTATTCAGATGCAGATTAGGCAGGATGCAAGGATGATAAGAGGAGCACTTCTGGATATATCTCTTTTGCAGGTGACAAACCAATTTCATGGTCTTCAAAGAAGCAACCTACTGTTGCTTTGTCTTCCACAGAGGCAGAGTATAGAGGATTGGCTAATGCCACACAAGAAGCAATTTGGATTAAGCTTTTGTATACAGAATTGGGCTTATATACTAGGTCTCCAATAATCTTTGGAGATAATACAAGTTCTCTTCACCTTGTAGCTAATCCTATCTATCATGCTAGGACCAAACACATAGAGGTTCATTATCATTATGTGAGAGAGAAGTTGATAAGCAATGACATTCAACTTACCTATGTATCAACCAACATGCAATGTGCAGATTTGTTGACTAAAGCTTTGGATGGAACAAAACTTTGTAGGTTCAAATCCATGATTGGATTGCAGGATATACTTGAAGATTGAAGATGAAGACTTAAGCCAAAATGTTTGGCTTGAGGGGGAGCTATCGGTGTAATTTGCAAGCATACACATTTGGCTCAAAGGATGCATTAAAGTCTACACATACATGGAGAAGCATAGGAACATATGCTAGTGGCTAATTACCACTTTACCTCATTGTAAAAGTCAAATTGACTTGGAATCTTTTGTAATCACCTACCAAAATGAGTCATGGAAAAAGTAGCTCATTTGATTGAAGGAATATCTCCAAGCATTTAAGAGCTTGATTATACGGAGCCAAAATTTGAATTTGAATTCAAATCTTTGTTCATTACATATAAAAAGTGAACATGAAAAGTCGCTGTGAGTGAGATCATTCCCGAGCCTCATTCTACTGATTTTGAGTGTGTGTGAGGACTATACTATAGCCTACACCTCTCTACACCATTAGGCAATGTCTTTCATGCCAATGGGATTGTATAAAAATGTTCATTAATAGATACATTTACATCATTCATCTCTGAGTTCTCTGTTAGTCTACTCAAAAGTCTGTCAACATGTCAAGGGCATATCTTAGTCACTTCTTCACCAAATCAAGTGATTCAAAGATTTATGGATTCAGCTCAAAGTCATCTACATGCTATCAAAGTTTGAAGTGATTCTATTAAGCCATTTCAGAGAAATCTGTGTCGAGGTGAACTCTGGTCATTTTCTGCTACAGTCCTAAAAAGTCAGGGGTATAACTAAACTTGCTAAATTGATTTCTCTTAGCATAGTTTATCTTTTTACATCATTTCACTTGAAAATGGTAGCTTACTAAGCTAATTAAATACCCCTAGAAGGAATTTTATCAATTTCTACTATGCTGGTCACACTGAGTAAAACATTCAATAGGTGTCAAGACATAAATAAAAGGTTTTGTTGAGTTTGTGAACTTCAAAGTTATCTGTTTTGGTTCAATCATTACACACATCACTTCCAAAGTACATAGGCCATTTTTTGGTGTTATTGGAAAGCTAAGAAGGTCTTCTTATCAACTCTGAAGCAAAAGAGGGCTGGTACAAAGCAGGTTTAACAGTACCTACTCAGTATCTTGGAGCATCCATCCATCTATCCCAACACAACATATGTACTTAGCAGGTGTCCCACTAAAGTGTTGTGGTCTATTACTCCATATGAGGCTTGGAATGATTGCAAGCCAGCTGTTGCTCATCTACATGTTTTTGGTTGTTTGGCATATGCATTAGTGCTTGAACAACATCGCATAAAATTGGATGATAAAGGAGTAGAATGTATTTCTGTTCGGTACAGTTTTGAAAGTAAAGGCTATCGTCTGTATCGTCCATAGACTAAACACATTCTAGTTAGCCGTGATGTTGTTTTTTGTAAAAGATGCTATTCACCCATTGCTTTCATGTACTAAGGCGACATTTGTTAGCTCCAAAGACATGTATGATACTTTGCTACCTCTTTTTACAGGTGGACAGTCTAGTACTGATCCTAATGAGGCAACTTCTCAGGCTTTGCAGGTTTCATGTGATGATGCAGATCATCCCATTTTTTATGTAGATTTACATGATGCACTTGTTGATGAGAGAGTTGATATTGAGGAGGCAAAAACTATGCCAAAATGGCTAGTGCAGACTTTGCATGACATAAAATTAGATGCACCTCTCTCATATTGTACTCGATCAGGTGCTCATAGTGCCTGTTTTGCATGAGATGGCTATGCTATGGCTACATCTAGTATCTGTGATGAGAATGAGCCTATTTCATTTGACAAAGCACAAAATTCACAAAATTGGATGGCTCCTATGCAATCTGAATATGATGCTATAATGAAGAATGGTACTTGGTCTTTATGAGACTTGCCTCCTCACAAGAAGGCCATTGACACTAAGTGGGTTTACAAGCTAAAGCGTAAGCGTGATGGAACAGTTGACATGTATAAGGCTAGGCTTGTTGAAAAGGGTTATGCATAGGAAAGAGGCATTGATTTTGATGAGACCTTTGCACCTACATGTCGTATGACTACTATTCAGAGCATATGTGCATTTCTAAATGTTGACTTGCATGAAGAAGTGTATGTTTTTCAGCCCCATGGCTTTGTGTAGAAAGGGCGTGAAAACTAGGTGTGCAGGTTAAAAAAGGCATTATATGCTTTAAAGCAAGCATCACATGCTTGGTATGAGAAGATACATGCCTATATGATTGCACATAGTTTTGAGAACAATCCAAATAAGAGCACCTTATATGTTAAGAGTGCAAACGATGTGCTTTTGATCATTGTTGTCTATGTTGATGACATGCTGCTCACTAGTCCTATGGAGAAGCATATTGCTGATTTTAAGGCTATTTTGCATGCCTCATTTAAGATGTCTCATTTGGGGCATTTGCATCACTATTTGGGCATTTAGTTTATGCAAGTTGATGGTGGAATGGCTTTGTGTCAAACGAAATATATTGACACATTATTGCAGTGTTTTGGACTGAGGACTATAAGACTATTGCCACTCCTATGGAGAAAAGTTCACAATTGAGTCTTCATGATACTAGAGATTCATTTGATGCTATCCTCTATCAGCGGGTTGTGGGATGCCTGATTTACTTATGCATTGCTTGGCCAGATATTCAGTTTGCTGTCTCACAGATGAGCACGTTTATGAATTGCCCAGGTGTCAAGCATTGGTAGGCGGTTAAGCACATCTTTCGCTACTTGAGTGGTACTCGGCTACCTAGGTTGTTTTATCACAAAGGGGGGATCACTATCACTAGATTTGCATGCTTTCTCTGACTTAGACTAGGCTAGTTGCTATGACACTCGTGTGTCCACTAGTGGATTTTGCTTCATGCTTGGTAGCTCATGTATATCTTGATTAAGCAAGGCAGCCTATTGTGGCCACTTCTAATTGTGAGGCTGAGTATAGAGCAACTTTCATAGCAATTGTTGAGTGTGTGTGGCCTAGACGCCTTATGGATGATTTGGGTGTTATTCAGTCTTCTGTCACCACCATGTTCACTAATAGTCAGAGTCTGTTGGTAGTTGCGAGGAACCATATGTTCCATGCTTGCATTACTTGGGAGATCAGCTTGGCATATGTGCCCACACAAGAGAACATTGCAGGGAGAGATTTCCACATAGCTTGGCACTTCCTTATACATAAGAGCCAACTACTTGTTCACTCATCACTCCAAGGGGGGATTTGTTGATATATTTAGGTAGTGATGTGTGTGAACACTCTAGGACTTCAGGGGCAAATTTTTTCCCTCTTTAGGAGGTTTTTTCCCCCTGCTTTGTATATACGCCTATTGCCCTAATGGGCTACTTATCTTTGTATATTCTAGTGGTAAAACATTTAGTATTGTCTGCCTTGTGCTGTTCGCATCCTTCCACAGACGTCTAACTCCAACACTCACTTTATGGTGAGAGATTGAATTTGAGTTCAAAACGTTGGCTCCAACTCTAGCTATAAAAATGGATCAAAATCTCCCGTGGAATAGAGGCCAATGTGAAGATCAATTGAGAGGGGTTATTTTTTATTAAAGAGATCATTCCATAGCTCCATCACTACCCACACATTGTGCAATTATACATTGCCAATGTCATTGTATTTCTATGTGATTTAATACGTTGATCACTTCCTACTTTACCTCTTTGTCAAGTTCATATCAGAAAAATGATCTTCTCAGACTTGGTTCTCATTGCATAATTGATCATTTGATGTGATTTAAAATGCTATAGACTCATCGTAGTGTCGTCTTCATAGCTACAAAGTTTCATTCTTGTTTTCTTTCTGAACCTCGAGATATCTTCACATCTCTACTCACTGGTCTGCATACTATAGCAGTCAGAAAATGTCATACTAGTGTTCCAACTTGCTAAGCATGATTCTAAGTGTACACTTGATTATTTTTATTAAAATAACTCATTATTGGTAGCTATCTAAGCTAGTTAGATACTCCCAAAAGGATTTTAGTCAATTTCTAGCACATTGGAAGCACTATTCATTTTATTGAGCATGTGTAGAGACCAAAATAACAAGTCTTAGATCATAATTGAACTTTCTACTCATCTGTCTTGATATGTTGTTGAGAGGATCATGTTCCAAATCACATAGGCAATTATTTGTGATTGTTGAGAATTTCAAGGGGTCTACTATACTCTCCACAACTTCTTCTTGGCTAGTGTGAAGCAAGATTTTGCACCAACACTTCATCTCTGGAATCTATCCACCATCTCCTCCAATAGTGGTGTGAGAGCAACCACAAGCAAAATGGGAGATGGATTTTTATCATTCATTGAAAAATTGGATAGAAGCAACTATCCAACATGGTTCTTGAGGATGTAGGAATCCATACCTTCCTCATGAGCGGTCATTATGGCCTTCACCACCCCAAGTAAATTGTATCATCACTCCAGATTTGTTTGAGTCTAGCATCACGTTGTTTTATCTTGTTTTGAGCATGTTGGAGTTCATGCCACAAAAGCTCTAACTATTGCTCAATCAGTACCTCGAGTAGGGGTAATGTACCAAAATCCTCGGTATTATGGGTAGGGTGCATGGCCTTATATAGAACCACAAACTAGGACTAAGCATTTGAAAAGAATTTTAGCAATGTTGCAAAAAAGAAAAAGAAAGATTTTATCTTGTAAATATAAAAAAAGCTACTTTCTAAAGCAATCTATTATTTTTAGAAAAAATATCTAAAATACTATCTTTAAAATATCTTTAAAAATATATGAATAAGTCCACATGCGTTCATGTCCTCGTGATTCCTCACCTGCTAAATCAAAACGCAATCACATTAAAGCCTCAAAACATTAGAATCCATATAACATTGCATTATTCCATAAAGGATAACATAATAAATGAAGAAGTTCAAAGAGATTTGTCATTTAGTCATTTATCTCTATTCAGATGCCAATCAACATGCCAAATTCATTTTGAAAGTTGTTCTTCTCCTAAATCTTCACCCCCTCATTAGAGATCTTTTCCTTCACATATGTTTCTTTAGTCAGTCCCTACTCCTCATAGAGTAGCCTTCAATAGTCATTTCCAAAGTCTCTCTGCTTTTCTTGTTATGGACTAGTTTATGATTCTCTTCCCCTATATTCCTGCCAACGGCCCTCTCCTTATAGGATCAAAGCCTCTTGACCTCATGTACAAAAACCTCTTGGCAAACGTTTTCTCCTGAGAATAATTCCCTAAATACAAAGAAAAAACGCCTCTTCCCCCATTGTGCTAGTCCCCATTCATATCCTTGGTGTTGAATGAGAATGAGATTTATACTCTGATCTCTTTATCTTAAACGACCTACAAGACTTCCAATTTTTCTACCTTAGGACTACCTTGCCCAGCCTTGACACCACCCTAAGTGATTTGAGTCATGAATTTTGTCCACATTAAGGTCTTTTGACCCCTTTAGCCACCTAAAGCTTGCATAGTTAACATTTTCATTATAACAAAGGTCCAAATGGTGCACGTCATAGGAAACTTCCAAGTGTCCCTCATTTGGACAATCTTACTAGATAACTCACATGATTTCTAATTCAATTGAAGCCTTCTCCTCATGTAAAAATCAAGATGACACTTTGGGACAAGCTACTCCCAATACTAAAGTTCTCTTACTTGGGATAATTATTCCTAAAGGAAATCCCCTTTTTATTGAGGCTCGAATGAAGTAAGCAAGCCAAGGGTTCAGATTAGGGTTAAAACCCCTTCATATGAAACCTAACATCAAGGTTCTAACCAGATTTTATACAAATTTCTTCCCCCTTTAAGATTCTCATCCTTGAAAATACGTGTTAGTATATTATGTGGAGTATTCCCCCATGCATCATGCTCAGTCTTTTCAATCATGAACTCACTCTCACAAATTTCCGTCATTTCCAACTTAAAGTTGGAAAAGTGGAAAATATTTTGTTTATGGAACTTAGTCATTCCCAATTGGCCCTTTCTTCTATCACATTCTTCATTTGAATAGGAATTCTTGATATAAATCATTCCTAATATTTTTATCTAGTTTTTTTGTATTTTCTTTAGTTCATGAAAGATGTTCTGAAGTGAAATAGGTTGGACTATTATATGTGAGTATAAAGGATTGTCTTGTTCAACTACATTTATTTTCAATCTATTAGCATGAAATACTGGATGAAGTAGAGAATCATTTAGAAGCTCCAACTCATAAGTCAAATGTGCAATTTTTTGACAATCTTGAAAGTGCCACAAAATCTTAGAGATAATTTAGGAAAGGGTCTATTTTCTCAAAGTTTCAAATTTTGTGAGCTCTTGCAAATATACTTGTTCTCCAACCTCAAAAAAAATATCTCACCTCTTAGGGTTGCTAATACTTTAGCTCTATCCTAGGCTTTCCTTAAGTTTTCTCTGGCTACTTTTAACTTAAAGTTCATTTCTTCCAAAAAAATCTTTAGCTACTTGGAATTTCCCATTTTCCGATCCACCTGTATATGAGGCCCTTGGCTAGAGTCCATACATTAATCAAAAGGGACTATATTTAGTTGTTGAATGCTCAACACTATTTTATGAAAAAACAACTAAAAGTAAAAAGTCTTTCCAATTAACGGTGTGTGAAGAAACATAGTTTTGTAACATATCTTGAAGTATTCCATTGAACCTTTCTATTTGTCCATCCGTATGTGGATATTGTACTCATGTTCAAATTTGTTTCTAACCTACTGAATATAACTCTCCTCAAATGACCACTCAACTTTCTATCTCGATCAGAAACTATGCCTTGTGGTAGAACATAGAGTCGATAGAGATATTTTACAACCATTTTAGCTAATTCTAGAGTTTAAATTATAGCTCAAGTAGTTATGAAATGTACCAATTTGTTCAACAAGTCAATTATGACCCAAACTATATCATTTCCTTTTTAGGTTTGAGGAAAACGTTTAATAAAGTGCATGGAAATACTTTTCAATTTCCTATTGGAAATTTCCAAGGGTTGTAACCAACATTATATCTTGATCTTTTCTGCTTTATTTACATGCCATTTTGTACACCAAAGCACTTGTCTTGTACATCTTCATAAGAGACTGACAAATTATGACCAACACCATGTGCTAGAGAGATGAATCTCCTCCCAACCTTATGCATGTATATATAGCTGCTCAAATCAACAAGAACCACAAACGTAACTAGAGTCCGCATGTGCATGTGCGTTCTCCTCCACTCCTTTAATATCTTCTAATAGAGTCTATTAGTGGCTAGAGTGATCTCAACCACTATTGTAGTACCTTCCACTAGAGTCCACTAGTGTTTGGTGTACTTGCCACTAGAGTGAAGTCTCATTGAACTCAAACTAACTCATGTTAACTTGCAAAACGCTCTCCCCATGCTTCCCATGGGGATTGAACCCAAGACCTTCTACATTACAACCTTAAGACTTAACTACTAAGCTAAGTGGATTACTTGTTTGTGAGAGCACATGAACTTATGCTTAAATTTAGTCTTGAGATCTTTAGCCATACACACTAGTGAACAAATGGTGTCCGGTTTCCGATTTTTCTAAATGGGTTGGACCCGTAGATCATAGACTTCCTTTATTAGATTATTCCCCCCTTGGAAAAGAATTCCTTTCTCAAAAAAAAATCTATAATAAGTAATCGTAGGTAACTGCCAAGCCTCATGTTCGAAGAACTAAAAGAACATCTTTCATCTATGTGGTGGGATCCTTGTCCATATGCTGCAAAGCATCATCTTTCTTTGTAATTTGATAAATTGGTCAAAGTAAAAAGTAGTAAATGAATATAAACGGTGGATCTAAAAACATCCCCTACCCACTTCATGGTTTCTCAATGTCCGATCTAGGCACAAACATATGAAATGGATGGATTCAAATTAGTGGTCTATTTGTGGGCATAACTGATGCATGGACTTAGTACCTAAGGCAAGCTTCTTATCCCTCACAAGACTTTGAGAACTCTTGATTCACATGAATTTGATTTGGAGAACTTGAATTTTGGTTGGCCCAAACATCTAACTTGGATGTCTGTACAATGGTTTACTCCCAACCAATGGTTACTTGATTTTTTTCCCTTGATTGGAAGACTAGTTTGTCCTAATGGGATTGAAAATCCTATGTAAACTCTAGGAGAAACTTTATCATTTACTTTGGGTCAACATACTATAACTTGATGAAGTCAAATCCAAAATGAAAACCGTCCAACTTAGGAAACGTTTCTCAAAGTCTTTTTCTTTAAGTTCTTGGGAATTGTCAAGCTAATGAGCAATTCGTAACTTCTCTTTTCTAGAGTTTACTGAACCTTAGAAATTTATTAAAGTTATGCTAAATAACTAGAAGCAAACTCAAATGAATAAGTCAACTTAGAATTATCATCTTTTGAATATTGAAAGGGTTCTTATAGAGAACATCTATCTGGGATGTTGAATCTAGTTTTCAGGTTCTAATTGGCTAATCCTAGTCTCTTGTAAAAAGAATCAGATTCAGAGAAAATCTAAAACATCATCCAACCAAAAGATACTAGTGTGGTATCCAACATCAGTGTGTCAACCCACTAATGTTCTATTGATGATCTTTTTACTCAAATACTACTTCACTTGAAACTAAGTTCATGCCATCTTCAATCTTTATGAATGCTTACTAGGAATGAAGTTCTTGTGCATTACTTAGAGTACGGTTTACTTACCGAGTTACACTAGGATCTTGGTGCTTGACTTAGTCAGTCCATTTGATAAATGAACAAAAATGTTTGATGTCAAAGTACTACTTATTTAGTAATTTATCAAATATTTTTGATCAACAACACTTATCTTGAAGTGTTTGATAATTCCAATAAGAAAAAGTCTTTGTCTTTTTTAAAAAAGAAGATCTTCGAAGTTTCTTACTTCGTATCATTCATACTTTCTTAATCTTGAAGTATCTTTAGATCAAGCTTTTATCCTTCTTGAATTTAAACTTCTTCTTCGAAGTTTGAATTCCTTTGAAGATCAAATATAACTTCAAGTTTCATTTTAGGACTAAAAGATAATTATCATCTCATGGTCGGATGTCCCATACGATATTTCTTATATGAGTCTAAGTATAAAACTTGGTATCTTATACTACTCTATTTTAAATTCACATTGTTGTGGGAGTAATATATATATGAAATTCTAAAATTATCCTTATAGAGTGCCTTCTTACTTCAAAAAGGATTTTGAAGTTTTAGGCATTACATCTAACTTGATATTCCATGTTTGGATTCCATCTTATCCGAATCTCATGATTTGCCTTGGAAACTTGAAAATATTTGGATAAAAGATCTAGTCTTCTTTTGTAGGGTTTTTAGAAGAAAACCGATTTCAATTCCAAGTTCTTGAATTTTTCAAATTCAAGTCTAATTGGTTATACTTGACTACTTTTTAGTGAGAAGAGTTTTTCACTTCTTGTCTTTAGATTTCGTTCTTACTAAAGCTTTAAGTAAACACCTGGTTTCCCATTACAATATGAAATTTTGTCTTTACCTTTCATTCATGTGATATGCATTCCTCTTCTTGAGTTTGAAACAAAAACTATTATGATTGGTCAAGCATCTTTTGATGATTGATCCAATACACAATAATAATACTATGAACACATAATTTTGAACTTTATAGCTTGTTTAGGAAATTTTCATGGATTGGAGATCCATTTTTTGGAACTTTGCTAAAGATTTCTTTGCTTAGGTTTCCTCTTGAGACTTCAACTAGCTCAAATGAGACCAAAAATTAATTCTCTAATCCTTCTAAAAGGAAGAGTTCTTTCAAGTTTCCATGTTTGCTTAGTAATTTGCATCATTACTAGAGATGCAATCATGGAACCTAATATCTGCCTATTGAACCTCAAAGTTGAATTGATCCTAAGGTTCAATCTTTGATTTCCATCACTCCTTGGGATGGAATCAAGTGAGAACTTAGAAAAATTTCATGGTTCTAAATGTAAGCGACTCACAAATTATGACCAACACCTTATGCCTATATTTATAGCTACGCCAATCAATGAGGAACACAAATGTAAATAGAGATCCACAAGTGCATGTGCAAACTCCTCCACTCCTTTCTTATATTCCACTAGAGTCTACTAGTGCTTGGAGCGATCTCGACCATTGCTTTAGTACCTTAGACTGAAGTCCACTAGTGGTTGGTGTACTCATCACTCGAGTTAAGTCTCACTCGACTCATGTTAACTCATGTTAACTTGAGTTAGAAGGCTCTAGAGCTCCTTGAGAATAACGCTCTCCCCATGCTCCCCATGGATATTGAACCCAAGACCTTCTCCTTCACAACCTTGAGACTTAACCACTAGGCTAAGTGGATCACTTGTTTAAGAGGCCACATGAACTTATGGTTAAGTTTAATCTTGAGGCATGATGCCTAAAGTTGAGGCATCATTCAAAAATTTCTTTCATTCTAAGTTCTTGATCACAAGGTAACATATTTTTCCTTTCTATAACACATATTTGTCTTGAATACTGTAATGTTCAAGTTTATCTTCAACTGATAAGTTTGTACCTTGATCTATATCCTTCTTCCAAGATTTAGATATACATTACATTAATTCTAATAAACTATTGGGAATTTCATAAACTCAAAAAATTCAACATAGGCCTACCATTTAAAGAATCTATGAATACATTGAATTTCCCTCTTTGAAATCTCAGTTCATAGTCAATTTATTGGAATAACTTTGCCCATATAGCTTTTCTACCTGTTGAACCAGATTGGTTTCAAATTATTTGATAATTTATTGATGAAAGACCATAGTTGCTTTGGTGTGAAAGAGGTAATGTCTCCATTTCTTTAGAGCATGCAAAATGGCATAAAGCTCTCTCTCATAGGTAGAATAACTTAATTGAGGTAAGTTTAGGTTTTGAATTTTCAAATGCAATTGGTCTACTAATCTTATTCAAGTAAGCTCCAATCTCCAAATCACTAGCATCTCTTTCAACCACAAAGGGTTCATTTTGATCTACTATCTCTAGGAGTGGTGCTAAAGCTAAGGCTTCTGTAAGTTGTTCCATACTTTAGCTTGTAGCCTATCCCAAGCAAGGCTTTTAGACTTTCTCTTTAGGTTCTCAAATAGATGGATCCGGATCGTTCCAAAATTTGGTACAAACTTTCTATACTATCCTACTAATCTAAACAACTTTCGCGCTCTATAGAAGTTTTAGGGTGTGGATAGCTAAGAATAACATGGAACTTTCTACAATCCACTTGAGTTCCTTTCTCAGATATAATGTGTTCAAGGTATCCAATTTATGTTGAAAAGAATTCACACTTGGATTCCTTTCCAAATAACTTGTTTTCTCTTAGAGCTTGGAAAATCATTTCCAAATGTTCTAAATAAGGGGTTGCATCTTGACTTTAGACAAGAATATCAAGAATATCTTCAAGGAAATCAACTACAAAATTCACTCAGTAAGGGCTTCCGATTGTGTTTATAAAATTCATGAACATAGTAAGGCATCTTTTAGTAAAAAAGGCATTACAAAAAACTCAAAATGCACGTATTTGATTGTAAAAGCTATGCTGGAGACAACTTCAATTTTAATTCTAATTTTAGTATATCCTTGATGAAGATGAGGCTTGAAAAATATCTCTACTCCCTTTAATTGATCAAATAGGTCATCTATTTGGAGCATTGGATATTTATTATTTATCATATTTGTTTTACAAATCTTGATAACCAATACACAGTCTCATCATTTTCCTTAAGCAAAACAATAACTGCTACTCAAGCTGATTAGCTAGGTTGAGTGAATTCTTTGTTCATGTATTCTTTCACTTTTTTCCACTTCTTCTTGTTTGGAATATGGGAGTCGATAGGGGGTTTACAGGTAGGCTTACTTCTTGGGAAAAAAGTGTATACAATGATCAACATGCCCATGACAAGTAGATACCATGGGGAAGTTCTCCTCGGAAAACATCTAGGTATTCATTCAATAAGCAGTTAAATTTAAACTTTTCATGATGAGAGAAAGGAGACAAAAAATACAGAACTCAATTTATATTACACATCATTCCCGTCGATTGGAAGTATCATGTAAACTTCTACATTATGAGTCTTTACATTCTTTTTCAGTTCCATACTTGAGATAAAGGGAGTCTTGACATATCTTTACATTCCAAAGGATTCAAAAGAAACTCCCTTTAAGTGATCTACCTAGACCTCAGAGTCATTCCGTACCCAACACCACATCAGTTCTATCCATATGCTTGATTTATAAATCAAGTGTATCTTTGTATGGAAGGTTGATTTTGCGACGACATATCATAGTGTCCCATACTTCTTATCCTATCCTTGCATTGAACACTACATATTGATGTGAATACTTTTGTTGAGGCAAGTTTTATCTCTTTAATAATGAGTAGTTCTTGAAATTATTGCTAGTTGAGTCATATATATATATATATATATATATATATATATATATATATATATATATATATATATATATATATATATATATATATATATATATATATATATATATATATATATATATATATATATATATATATATGCACATATGTATACACACACACATATATCAAAAATAGGAATTTTGAGTTTTTACACATAAACGCATCCTAAATAAAGTATGTAAACATTAGAGAATTTAAATATATGAAACATAAATAATTAAATATATCAAAAACTAGATTTTTGAGTTTTTACACATAGACACATCCTAAATAAAGTTTAAGGATTAATTTGAACATACAATGAAATATATGTAAAAATATGTAAAAAATAGATCTTTAGATTTTTTAGGGTTTCTATATATATCCTAACATCTCCACATGGGATCAGATGGCATCTACATGTACACCTTGGGGAGCTCATGACCATGGTGATGGATGCAACTGGAAAGTCCATGCATCAACACATTCAACAATTTTTTGCATACAGTTTGGCCATTCTGTCATGTTAAAATAGACCGAATAGGATAAAGATTCCAAAAATTTTATCACAGTGTGTATATATGAAGAGTACAGGCCAGCACGTGGGCATCCTATTATGAGCTCAGAGTGGATTCAACACATGGCATGCAAGGTGATGTCTCATCGGCGGTCCGAGGCTCGCGATGCTTTCAGAGCATGCTTACTAAAGCCTGTATGGTTAGATGCTGAGGAGTGGGAATCGATTTATGATGAGCAGCAACATACTCCTGGCCGATATTGTTAGCAGTAGGATGCGACAGCCACACGTTTAGATACGGTTGGGATGTCATATTTGGGTAGCGGCAGATAGGACAGTATGCATTACCATTTTGTAAGTATCATTTTAAATATTGGATTTGTTTGTGTTATGCATATCATGTATGTTAATCTAACATTTTGCATATTTATTATAGGAGTTGGTAGTGGGTTGCCCTCCGACGCGAAATAAAGAAGCTTATGGATATCATCATGGATTGGCTGCAGTATTGGAGGACTTAGAGGGACGTGGTGCGATCATTTCTTGGGAGCATCTATAAAGTGGTGAACTTATAGCTTGCTTTGGTATTTTTAGTTATTGTTTATAAATATCATGTCAATTTGTCTCCTTTTACGCATATGCTTTGTTGGAGGGCTGTAGGTGTAAGGTTTTCATTCCCTTGAGCATATGTATGGTAGTGCTTTGCGACAATTTTGTATTTCACTCATATGTGACAATGGTGCACCATAATTTTGTATTTGGTTCCTATATGGAAGTGCTTTGTCACATTTTGTATTTGGCTCATATATGGCAATGGCTTGCCTCACTCTTCTACATGCTTCATTTATAGAATATATAACTTTTTTGTACATGATTCATGGTTCATTCTGCTCATCTCTTTTGTGTCCAACAGTATTTTGCTATATGAAATCATGTTTTGGCTCCCATTAGAGTACACATCACATGTACTCGGTTTTCTTTGGGTAGAGTGTATCTTCTTTTGCTATACAACATTATGGTAATGTTGCCACAGCAAGAGACAACACACTTTGCCCAAAAAAGTTCTACACATATGGTCATGGGTATGATCATTGGTATTTCCACCAGGATGTTGGTATACATTGTGGTACTTTTAGTAGGTTGTCGATATACGCATCGGTACGAGCATCGGTAATATCGATGCTCATACCGATGCATATACTAGCGCTTATATCGATGCCTATACCAGCGCTTATACTGACTAATAGACCGACATCGGGGCAAAAGTGTGCCCATTCAATTTCCTCAGTAGAAGCCTCGATATAACGCTGATATATTGCAATGTTGCAATACATTTCTTCAGCCACCTGATGCATATGAACAGATCTGCATTCAAGATAAATAGAAAGTTTGTCAGTGAGCCATTTTAATTTATGAACAAGTAGATGGCTGCAGACCGTAGAGAGCCCTCGGGTACTGAGAAGGGCTTGCTGGTTTAGAAGTCCATCAATCCTACAAAGCGAAGCCTAGTTAGAGAAGCCAAATTTTCTACATTTGTTAGCTATGATATTAAGAGAGTTATCCTTAAACCATCCCACCCACATGGAGTCTTGCATAATATACCACGTTATTAGAAAATCTATCAGATAAAGAGTAATTTTCCTTCACTTTGAACCAGGCATTCCCGAGGGAGCAGATGAGAGTACTTCCTTTAGGAACATAGGGCATAGGGGAAACAACAATGTCCCAAAGATCAAAATTATACCAACTTTTATATCCTTTAACATGGAATTTGGATATGCTCCTTTTGATAACATTAGCCCAAATGTCACTTGATGTATTAGACCTCAAGACCCACTTAGCAGCCATCTGGTTAGCCATCTTGGTTGGACATATGAGTCCTAGTCCACCTTCCTCTTTCCTTAGACAACATATGTTCCAAGCTACCTTAGGGATTTTTTAATGAGTGGTGAGCCATCCCATAGGAACCTTTTGGCACGGACCACAACTTCATTGAGATGTTTCCTGTAAGGGTGCCAACACGACCAAATGTTGCATTTCTTTTACAACATGTCCTATCACCTGTGTGTCCAATTCCTGTAGATATAGAATTCATCAACTTAGTTTCATATGTCTTCTTTCGTGATAATACTACTATTCGCTGCTCCAACCATGCCTCTAGATCTTGAGCGCTCGTCTATTGAAGCCTGCTTACTCTGCCTTCTTGTTATCTACATATTACCATTTGTCTCCTCAATCAGTCACCTCAAGTTCACGCTTGATAACTTAGACTTTGCGTACCACCACACAAAAAATCTCACTAGGGTCTGCCCAACGATATCACATATCGCTTCGTCTAAGATTATCCATTTTATTATGTATCACGACCTCCATCATTCTCAAAATTTTCTGTCATGAGGAGAGAATCACTTCTCTTCCATTTGGCCATATACGTATGTCTCACATATCGTCTTCACCCAACCCCATAGCGAGCTGTTTTCTTAAAAAAAGGAAAATAAAACTATATGCATCAGAGGATACTTCTTCACAAGACCCCGAGGATCCTACCAAAACCTTGTATTGATAAGTCGAATTTTGTTACAAACATGGAACGTTACTCTGAAACTAAAAAAAACCAATTCCTTAAGCCCTAATATGTATGAGAATATAATAACTTTTTACTTTTACAAAAAATTAATTTGGCATTTAGAACTGTTAACAAGTAGGCCAACTTCTATAAAATTCCTGGAAGAAAACTTCTATAGGGCTTGTTCAGAGTGGTGGGGTCCTGAGTTCGACCATGTTGCAATCAACATGCAATTTTCATGTGTGATAGTTCCAATTAGATTGTTGTTTTGGTTCATTTTTATGCAGTACTTGTGCACGGACGTAACAAAGTAAGTGGATACCTTATCTAGATTAAGACTTTCTTATTAGTCTCATCTGTTTACTCAGAGCTTATCCTGATAAAATAGGAACACAAATCTTTCATAATTCTTACCTCACTAACTTTTCCTTAATCTTTGTAGATGTATGCACTCTTTCTACCTTTGGATGAGTGAAATGGTTGGGGTTATTTCTTGTGGTTCGCCTCCAAATAAAAGATCAATATAAAGAAGGGGAATCTATTCTCTTATGGCTACCCAACCCTTAAGAGTTGTACGGGTGGATTACATAGATGTTCTTAAGATAAAATCGTTGTATCCTTAGTACTTGTATCTCGTTTTTCAAGCAAACAGAGATTGAAGTCATGTTCCCCGAATATTTCTCAAATATCATACTCGATCACATTACACCGAAGCATTAATTTTAAATAGCATCAATTTTACTAAAAACAAAGAACGGCCGAAATAGAATCTACTGAGCCATTTAGAGTACTGAAACTCTTGAGTTGAAAATTTTCATGAATTGTTACGAGTAGATCCGTGCGCTCCTTGTTTTGATTAATATGAATACCTACATATTGAGTTTAAAGATGAGAATTACCTAAACTAAAGCAATTGCAAGTTTTCTCACGAGAACAAACTGGTTGGAAGGTTCATTCAATGTATTTCTAAACCTAATGCATATTGTGAGTGCTCACATGCAAACGAAAACAACCATTCTCTTCCACTGCATGAATAGGATATAAAGAACTGAATAAGTTTAAAACATTATTTAAAAATTGTGTTTTGCTATCGAGGCTCAGTTCTAAGTATAATGAATTAACTATTTACATATAATTAAACAATAATACTTTGCACAGTTTGAGTTCTCTTGTTGAATGAGATGGACCCACTTATGGAAATGTTCGAAAATAAATATTATAATTACGCAAAAGATGTTTATATTTTTGCTGTCATAGGCCTAAGAGTGAGTGATATATATATATATATATATATATATATATATATATATATATATATATATATATATATATATATATATATATGTGTGTGTGTGTGTGTGTGTGTGTGGGGAACGACATGGGGAGTGTCATCACCTATCTTTACACGCCCTTTGGTTGATGGAAGTTGCATATTTGAGAGCCAGTCCTCTGGCTAACTAGCTCTAGAATGTAAACCAGCAGCGAAGAATTCGAATAGCAGCAACATTAGGCTAGCTATAAGAGCACTCTCTCTCTCTCTCTCTCTCTCTCTCTCTCTCTCTCTTTCGCACACACAAACACACCAACCCCACCCCATCTCCCCCTACCACACATAAACCCCACCCCATCTCCCCCTACCACACATACATACATCAGTGGAACAATGTTCTGACTAAATACCTGTAGGAATACAAACCAGCTGAGAAGAATTCGAATAGCAGCAATATTAGCCTTAAATTCGAACGAGGATAAAATCCGAAATAGCATAAAATCAGATGCAAGTAATTTATTTTGGAATGTTCATTTAATATAATAGACCATGAGATCAATTTGGCGCTAATCTTGTTTTCTTGGATCTGAAAGAGAAGAAACTTTTTGCTCTGAAGTTATATATTTCCTATTGGGCCAAAGTCCGTACTTAATTCGTTCTGAAGCTTTGCAGAATCTAGAACACGTTTGAGCGCCTTCGAATCAACCAATAACCTCTAAACAAGAGTATTGAATCCACGAGGGAGATAGAGAAAGTACACATATATTCATTCTAACTATATACGGTGCAACAAAGTTCATAAGCATCTTAAGTTATAAATTTCCTATTGTTTTTTGTTTTCATAGAAACAATATCTTCTGGCATATCTTCATTGTTATGATTGTTATCATTATCTGGGACCATTAAATTCTTACCCTCGCTCAATCATTATATCTTCACAATGATCATTTTCCGACCCCTACAACTCGTCCTTCTTCCGTTTTCCTGTCCGTTCGGTTCATGAATGTTGATCCTATCAATCATTAACAGAATCTCTTCATTCAACGTTCTTGTACAGAACAGTGCACTGATAAAACGATGTATGTTAAGATGACTTTGAAATAACAATCATTTTGTCCCTTGATGAGCATCGCCCAACAACATTTTCCATTAGAAAAGCCGGAAAGTTCAAGAGAGCGTACATAACTTCCAAGCCAGAAAAGCTAAAAGTTGGTAATCTATTGTTTTTGTGTGTTGATTATTGCCCATGGATGTCTTTTCGCGCGTGTACGAAAACAGCGACTCTTTAATCAAAGGATATCCAAGTTGAATATTGCGCAGGGATCTTCATTTTGCTGTGCTCCAGACGCAAAAGTACTGAAGAACATCCATCCGACTCGCCGTACATACTGTGACGAGAACAAGGAATCAAACATATCCGCTTTGGTTCGCACAAGTACATTTAAGAAGAAGAAGGATGCTGTGACCAGCTCTAGAATGCTAACATAGTTTATCACGTCCGAAACCGCAAGGAACTCCCCTACTCTGAAAAAATGACGATTTCTCAAATTTTTGATGTCTATTTAGTTTCGCTTATCTGGGTAGGACTTCTTAAGATTATCGTATCCTTCAGACAATATTTCTTAAATACATAGCGTACTCATATGTTCTCTGGCTGCATAAACATCTACCGCCTGATATGGAACCAAATAACATATTGGATCACATTACACCGAAGCGTTAATTTTTAAATATCAATAGGTTTACTGCAAACAAAGAATGGTTGAAAAACAAACTCCTGGGCCATTTGCAGTACCGACAGTCTTGAGGTTGACTTAATAATCAACGTTTCCTTTGATATTCACGATTTTTGTTAGACAATTACCATTATGCCATCTTTGTCCTACCGGCATGACACTTCGTGTCCCATGAGAAGATGGACTTTAGAGCGGTCGTAGGCAAGATGTCTTCTTTGTAGAATATTCCATTCTTCATAGGTAATGCTGATGCCAAGGTCGATATCCTCAAAGTTGATCCATTGGTTGGTGTGTTGTTTCTAGAGATATTTCCATTTTCTGAAGCCCTTGTTCCTGAGCCTTTTGGCACTTTTGTGTTTGAAGATTCCACATTCTTGAAGCCATGGATCAAAAACCAAATGGAGTAATTCTGTCTGATACCAGCCGCCCACTTCCAATCTCCACTGATTCTTATGAAGCTTTGGACTTTATTCTAACTCTTCCATAGGGAGCACACTAGATTCAAGCCTTTGGGGAAAACAAAAGGGTTTGAATGTCAAGATTCTTCCAATTCGGGAATCCCACTAAAGTCAATGCATTCTTCATCCATATTAAATTGATAGATGAACTACTTTTCTTATGAACTTTAACTCGATAAAAAATTATAAATACAATTAATCTCTACTGACCATAAGACTCCGGTTTCGCAAAAGAAAAATAAAAACAAAATTCTGCAAACATCCTTATTTGTATATAATTGAGCGTACAGACTAGAGAACAACAACATTTCTTTGTATATCATTTTCACGCATGCATCTCTCATTTAGAAGAGACACGGACACACATACGCATCTATATAATGCGTGTATATATATTCTTTACTCTTCTATTTTCTATAATGTTTGTTCAAATTTGATACTCAAGAAAATTTTTTTCGTCACTATGTGCATGTAACTATCTTCTACTTTCACAATAAGATGACTGAATATTGTCGAAATTTATAATTTTTTCCATATTATGAACATTCAATCCGTTTGTTAAAATCCTTTATTGGAATCGCAATGAGACAGTACACATGCAAAGTTATGTCACATACGTTAACAAAAATGTACATTTCACACTACAAAAAAAGAGTTTATTTAACAAAGTAATACTTTATTGTGCTTAATGCAAAATTTTACATTTCCAAACATATACTTTAATCAAGTGTCACCTAAAGGAAATTGAATCGAACGAATATTTGTTCTATATTGAGTCGAACGTATATTGAATCGAACGTATATTTGTTCTATATATCTTACTCGATTGAATTCAAAGGCAGTTTTGGAGAATCCTCAAAACCAATCATAGATTTAATCAAGTCTCATACTCACCATAAAAGGTGGGTTTACATCAGTGCAGGAAATTCCAATTCACATGCAATCGAGTGAGTGATAGACTTTTCAAACAATTGCGAGACCAGAGAAGGATCCGAAATTTATTGGAATAAAGCAAAAATAATAATGCCTCGAGTACAAACTAAGATTCAAAGACACGCGACATGGTAGAGATCTTTTGTGAGTAGATTCCAATGATATGGCTACAGAAAATATAGGGGATGAGCAGCTTCGTGGGGCTAATTACACTTAAATTGTGAAGGAATGTACCGTCTTGCCCTATTTAGGGGCTTTCTGCATGAAAGGGCATTTTTGAAAGATTCTTGCTAAGAACCAGGGCTCTAGTTGAAGTGATAGCCTATTAGCTTGGATCCTCACAAGAGCAATCAGGCTCTCCTGGGAAAACTTACATTTATGATAGACATCTCATGAAAGTTATTCTTGCCATGGCCATATGCGCATGCAATTAGAGGAATGGGTATAGTCATTGTTGATGTCTGCAGTCTCGGGTTAAGCTTCCACAAGAGGTTTGCATCCATGATGATGAGATGGATTCCAGGCCTTCACTCCATTCCTCATCATTTAAATTCTTCATTGATCCATCCTTTTCATTCATACTGTTCAAAAATTAAACATCTTTGTCAGTTGCATCTGCACCGTTTTCCTCATTCTTCGCATGTTTTCCAAGGCGTTTCCATTTTCGGGTGCAGTGCCTCCAACCACAAAAGTCCTTGCAAAGAAACAATCAATGGAAAAGGAGGCACTCCATAATAACAAAGATATGGTGATTGATTGGGAACATTCTTGGAGGCTTATAAAGTGTTTCACAAATTGTAATGAAAGGGGGGAGTATAATGGAGTTCGCTTATCTCTGTCCACATGAAAGCTGGACAAAGCACCTTTCCACTCCATCTATTGACTAGTATGCAAAAGAAGGGTTTTAATCTTGATCCATACTCATTTCCCTATGCCTTTCAAGCACACAGGAGTTCGGTAGCTAAAGACGGATTTTCGCTCACATTTTCAGCTCGGGAGGTCGCTTAGGGGGATCTCACACATAACTTCTGACGGTTCTTTGGATTTTTTCTTCTTTCATGGGAAGAAGATCTGAGAAAGGAGGTTGCAATTGGAGGGCCAAACACTGCTAATCAGCTTTATCATCAATATCTTAGTGAACATTTCTTTCCTGAGATATTTGAATGTATAGCTTGCTCCTCTTTGTCATGTGTGTCCAAATCGTAATCAGGAGTTAAACATCTCAATAATCGAATGTGTGGCACTATATATAAACAGAGAAGATATTACGTCTCTCCATCTCTAAGTGAAGATCGAAAGCTCAGTTGAAGTCAACTATATCGTGATGGTGCCGAATTATAATGGAAAGAGATCAGAGGTGCTTGAGATTAGTGGAGTGACTCTCGTTTATGCAAACAGAGAGTTGATGCTTAGTGTAATAATGGAGGCAAAGGGTATCATCGGAAACTCATAGGTAACCTTCAAGTTGATGCTTACATAGGGAACTACACAATTTCCTTTTTAAAAGGTTTATAGGAATAACTTCGTGTTAAAAGAACGATGGGTATTTGTTGAAGTTTGATGCAATCATTCACATATGGAAACTCCCCTTTGCGCAGAAGAGAAACCTAGAGCTTAATTGTAAGTTTCTTATAAGAGAATTTCTAAACGTGCATAGAATCCAGGTTAATGTAAGTACAATGAGAAAGGTAACTTTCTTGGCTGTATGAATGTTGTGAACTCAATAAGCTATATATAAGCTGAGGATTATGCTTTCTTGAAAACAATTTTTTTGCAAAATTCTTTATGATGGGTTTCAATGGGTATTTCTTGTTTCTTTTTTGTTGATGTTACATGCTGGGAATCAACAAGATGCGAAACTTACTAATACTTATTGAAAGAATAGGTAGTATTCTTTCGCCGAGTCTCTAACACAGACAGACATCACTACAAAGGAACAAATAAAAAAATACTTGGTACATTTTTATGGGTAAAGAATGAATAAACTCGTGCATAAACACGTATATATATATATATATATATATATATATATATATATATATATATATATATATATATATATATATATATATATATATATATATATATATATATATATATATATATATATATATATGTATATATATATATAGAAGAAAACCTAGATAATACGATTACATTTTTCAGCAAGTTTCTTTGGTTATACAATTCGAAAAATAGCACGATACTTTATTGTTATTGAATGAAAGATTTACAGATTACTCAGATCAAACAAACTCAGAGAGAGAGCGAGATAAAAATGCTTTTGAGTTTGTTTTATCTGAGTAATCTGTAAATCTTTCATTCAATAACAATAAAGTATCGTGCTATTTTTCGAATTGTATAACCAAAGAAACTTGCTGAAAAATGTAATCGTATTATCTAGGTTTGCTTCTTTCCATTCCGATGATAAAGAAGGCTGAAAATATCTATTTCTTGGAAGTATATGCTATGCATCACATCGACTGAGTCAAAGTCATCCACTTACATTCATATGCATAGAAAGAATGTGGAAACCATGAAGTTGTGAAAACATTGCAAAGACTTCAATCTGATCATTTGAAGTCTGAAATATAAGATGTTGAAAATAAATCAAATGGTATGGATCAATGAACACTAGATACAAATACAAACATGTCACGATATGCTATGCCTAGAAATATTGATAAAAATGTGAAGTGTATGTTCATACTACTTTTATCATTAAAGAATAATCCTACATGAAGCTTTATTTTTCTTTTGAAGAAAAGTTTAATCTTCACCTTAATTATAGAGCAACTTTGAACAAAGTTAAGGCCTCTCGTTCACTTTAACCCTCCTTTCTAAGAAATCCACAAGAACAGGAAGGATCGATGTGACCTGTGAGAGATATTTGTTCGGTTTATGGTAATGATGCACGCCTAGGAAGCTAACAGACTCTATGCACTTAACTAAAAAACAAAACTCCATAAGACTTGTTAATAAATATCAAGGATAGTAATGTAACTCATTTTTAGCATTCGTCACTTATTGCGAGGGACTCTTCAAGCTTGAAGTGCTCGTATAATAAATATTCATCTTATTTGTGATGTAAAGCATGTGAAGCTTTGCTAAATAATTTGTAAAATCATATGAAGAGCCAAAGAATATGGTGCCCAAAAGTATCCATATTACTGCTATTAACGCCTTTTTTCACAAACTCCTTGGCACTGCGTTGTCAGGATCAAATCCCATGTGGCAAGAATATCATGACGATTCAATTTAAATTCTCTTTACTCGTTATCCTCCATATTGATTTGGCATGCTATTGCTGATTGTTTATAGTGAGTACCTGCAAGAAGAAGAGAAACTAAAACCATTAACTTAGAGATATATACATTAATGCGCAGAGGAACCCTAATTGGGTGTCTTACCCCTTGTGTATGTGAGACCTAAATGTCTCTAAACCATAAAAATCCTAATTGCCTAAAAAAATACCATTATTCTTGTATATGAATTCAATACCTAAGAAATGCATTAGATCTCCAAGGTCTAAGATCTTGAAATCCTTCCCAAACTATGCATTGATGTCCTTAATACCCTCTTCATGATCACCTAAAATAACTAAGTCATCTACATATACAAATAAGTAGAGAGATGCTTCACCTTCTCTCTTGTAGAACAATGATGGATCTTTTTCTGCTTTGATTGTATCCAAAACTCCTCAAACAGTATACATGCCTTTAGTTCCATGACCTTGGGGTTTTCTTTAGACCATATAATGCTTTCTTTCATCTGCTAACATAATCATTCTAGACTTTTTCTTTAAACCCTTATGATACTTCCATGTACGCAACCTTGCCTAACTCCCCATTCAGAAATGCATTCTTCACATCAAGTTGGTACATCTTTCAAAGTTTTTACTTCAGTAATAATGATGGTTGTGATGGTAGTCATCTTACCCACAAGGTTAAATGACTCTTCATGGTTTACTCCATATTTTTTAGCAAAGCCGTTAGCTACAAATCTAGATTTATACCTAGCTATACTACTATCTAAATGCATTTTACTTTGTAAACCCACTTCTTTCTAATTTCCTTCATATTCTTCTTCATTGGCATTAGATACCAAGTGTGATTGTGCTCCAAAACCTTGATCTCCTCCTCCATAGCTTCTTTGTGATTCCATACATGTGTTTGCTTCTTAGAAGCATGTGGGTTCTTCAACAACCTTGCTCATGTAAGCATAATGTCTAGCTATAAATAAATCATAGGTAGTCTTTAAATTGGATACCTTAACCATCAGCCCTTATTATCTCACCATTATATTAGTTTCCTTATTGTTTTGGACCTTTCAGATCTACCCCTTCTTCCCATGATGGTCTGCATTGAGGTCAATCCATAAGTTTTCATCTTCTTCTACTTCTCTGATTTTGTCCTTTCATGTACTCCTTGCATCACTTAGTTGGCTTGATGTAGGACTTCCTTTATCCCATGATGGTTCAGTATTCGAATCCTTTCTTCCATTAAGAACCATGCTTTCTAGTTCATCCCTTGAAATCTTGCTTTGTTCAGGTTCATTACCCTACATGGATACATTTGTATCATAACAAGGTAGAATTTCATCAATCTCACATCATTTGATACCTTTAGCTCCTTCATTGTACGGTTATCACATCTATAACCCTTTTGCTCATGTGCATACCCTATAAAGACACATCTTTCTCATCTATAATCAACCCTAATCCTTAATTCACTTGGAACTAATACATAGCATGTGCAACCAACGACTCTCAAGTGTGATACATTTGGATTTCTATTATACCAAGCTTCATAGGGTTTGATAGCTTGTATACCTGATCTGGGAGCTCTGTTGATGATGCATATAGCTATGGTTGTTGCAATAGCCTAGTAGCTCTTCTTGACACTGTCATTTTCATGAGCTCCTCCTGAAGAAACCAGGAACTTCCTCGAGCACGTCTCCCCATTCTTACAGTAATGACATGAGTGACATTCATGAAGTGTGCATTTATATACTACACAACATACTGAAAATAGACATTTTTTGATTTGATATCTTTACTCAACTCCAAGCTCATAAAAAGACTAGGACATTCCTCCAATGTTGAAACCTCCATACACACTGATTTTTCATTTCTAATAGTTTCGTAAAAAATTCCACGAACACTAGAACTTCATTTTTTTTGCAGCCCTTTTCTATTGTTTAGTGTCTTGTCAAGCTTCATCCCAATCTGTTTTGCCCTCTCGTCCACCACAAATGACACGTTCATAATATCAAGCATTCAATGATGCTTCACTTGCATATGCCATGTGTTGGCTTCCACAGACATAGTCATGCCTATCTCCAACCCGGTATTGGTCCAATCAACATGTTTGAACATCTTGACTTATGTTTGTAACATGTAGGTGCCTTTTCTTACCACTTAGTTGATGAGTAGTGGAATTTGAGTGGAGCTTTCCTTAGCTTTAGCTTTAGTTGAGCCACTCCAGAACATATGCAAGTCAAACATGATTAAATATTACCCCCATTTTTATTTACATGCAATTTATTTCTAACAAAGTTGGTAGAGAAGACCACTTTGCATATAGAGCTTATGTGTAGGCATGCCAAGCTCAGCACATGCTAGAAGAGCATTGCCATGCTTGTAGACATTGATGAAGTTATGTTCATCTCGCTCAGACCCGAGAAGAGATCAAGCAACATTCACGAGCCCCCTTTATAGTTCCACCACAATAAAAATGTCCGAATGAATGCGATAGTTGATTGAGCAACACCTTGTCAGACAGGTGAACTTCCGATCACAAGGATGGTCATACTAATCATCTTCTTCAGCATTGTATTGGTATGCCATGTCCTGCCACCAAAATGATCCGTCTACTTCTAGCCTATCCCTCCCTTTTAGCAATATGCTATCAAAAAAGAAATTGAAGATCACCAACTAACAAGAAGGAATCATTTCTCCCCTTCTCTAGCCTTCTTGATCAGCCCATTTTTAGAAATAGAGTCTCTAGCTATCACTGAGCAATCAACATTCAACCTTCTACTTATATGAGAAGGAACTATGTAGGTGGCACACGAATAAACCATTTATGATTCTTCAAAATGAAACTTGGCTCTGAATTGAATACATTCTTCAAGTCCTTAGGGTTCATTGTGTTTCCAATGTTGAGATCATACATGTACTCCCCAAAGAGTTGAACATAACAATCAATGAATTTGTAGCAAGTCATCTTTAAATTACTCCTTTTGATCAAGTCGCAAGCATGGTCTTCGAGTCTCGGCCATATCCACCCTCTTTGAACCTGTGCATCCTCCAAATGTGCCACATCAATCTTCATATCTGCAGGAATTTATGAATTCCAAAACAATTCAAGTCTATGTCTTATCAAACACATGTGCCTATGCATGGCCATGTAGTGGGCCGTATCATATGCATACTTTACATGCATTAACAACTATCATGGTGCATCGAAAAGCTATAAGGCATTCAATGTCGAGGTATTATCACTCAAACTCGAAATCAAGATCTCATCATATATTCATAATCCAATTAATGTGCAATTGGATGTGTTCCTATAGGCTTGAAAACTTTACTTTGTGCAAATACATTTCACACATGCATACTTGAGATACAACAACTCTCAATTATGGTGCAGTTATGGAATGAGTTTTCATGGTTTCTAAAGAAAGAAGCTCACCCCTCATAGTATAGCTCACCAATTTAATCACTCTCTCTTCTCAACTCCACTCATAACTCTATCCTATTTTTATTCATGATATTTATGAATCCATTCATGCGCAAATCAATGTGCATCTATGGGATTTGAAAACATGTGCTCTTTTCAATTTAAAATATGCATACTTTATGTGCAATGAAACTGAAAGTTGTTGCAAGAGATCAAGGTTAAAATAGAACGACTAATGAAAGAAAAAATTTCTTGAACTCCATGTTTTTTTGTCATCTCCATTGTCTTCAATTGATCTTACCCTGCACCCATAAAACCAAACACAAGATGAGAATCATTAAATCCAAATAACCATATATATATATATATATATATATACATATATATATATATACACACACATATATATATATATATATATATATATATATATATATATATATATATATATATATATATATATATATATATATATATATATATATATATATATATATATATATATATATATATATATAGAGAGAGAGAGAGAGAGAGAGAGAGAGAGAGAGAGAGAGAAATGCTTTTGAGTTTGTTTTATCTGAGTAATTTGTAAATCTTTCATTCAATAACAATAAAGTATCGTGCTATTTTTCGAATTGTATAACCAAAGAAACTTGCTGAAAAATGTAATCGTATTATCTAGGTTTGCTTCTTTCCATTCCGATAATAAAGAAGGCTGAAAATATCTATTTCTTGGAAGTATATGCTATGCATCACATCGACTGAGTCAAAGTAATCCACTTACATTTATATGGATAGAAAGAATGTGGAAACCATGAAGTTGTGAAAACATTTCAAAGACTTCAATCGGATCATTTGAAGTCTGAAATATTAGATGTTGAAAATAAATCAAATGGTATGGATAAATGAACACTAGATACAAATACAAACATGTCACGATATGCTATTCCTAGAAATATTGATAAAAATGTGAAGTGTATGTTCATACTACTTTTATCATTAAAGAATAATCCTACATGAAGCTTTATTTTTCTTTTGAAGAAATGTTTAATCTTCAACTTAATTATAGAGCAACTTTGAACAAAGTTAAGGCCTCTCGTTCACTTTAACCCTCCTTTCTAAGAAATCCACAAGAACAGGAAGGATCGATGTGACTTGTGAGAGATATTTGTTCGGTTTATGGTAATGATGCACGCCTAGGAAGTTAACAGACTCTGTGCACTTAACTAAAAAACAAAACTCCATAAGACTTGTTAATAAATATCAAGGATAGTAATGTAACTCATTTTTAGCATTGGTCACTTATTGCGAGGGACTCTTCAAGCTTGATGTGCTCGTATAATAAATATTCATCTTATTTGTGATGTAAAGCATGTGAAGCTTTGCTAAATAATTTGTAAAATCATATATACATTAATGTGCCGAGGAACCCTAATTGGGTGTGTTACCCCTTGTGTATGTGAGACTTAAATGTCTCTAAACCATAAAAATCCTAATTGCCTAAAAAAATACCATTATTCTTGTATATGAATTCAATACCTAAGAAATGCATTAGATCTCCAAGGTGTAAGATCTTGAAATCCTTCCCAAGCTATGCATTGATGTCCTTAATACCCTCTTCATGATCACCTATAATAACTAAGTCATCTACATATACAAATAAGTAGACAGATGCTTCACCTTCTCTCTTGTAGAACAATGATGGATCTTTTTGTGCTTTGATTGTATCCAAAACTCCTCAAACAGTATACATGCGTTTAGTTCCATGACCTTGGGGTTTTCTTTAGACCATATAATGCTTTCTTTCATCTACTAACATAATCATTCTAGACTTTTTCTTTAAACCCTTATGGTTCTTCCATGTAGGCAACCTTGCCTAACTCCCCATTCAGAAATGCATTCTTCACATCAAGCTGATACATCTTTCAAAGATTTTTACTTCAGTAATAATGATGGTTGTGATGGTAGTCATCTTACCCACAAGGTTAAATGACTCTTCATGGTTTACTCCATATTTTTTAGCAAAGCCGTTAGCTACAAATCTAGATTTATACCTAGCTATACTACTATCTAAATGCATTTTACTTTGTAAACCCACTTCTTTCTAATTTCCTTCATATTCTTCTTCATTGCAATTAGATACCAAGTGTGATTGTGCTCCAAAACCTTGATCTCCTCCTCCATAGCTTCTTTGTGATTCCATACATGTGTTTGCTTCCTCAAAGCATGTGGGTTCTTCAACAACCTTGCTCATGTAAGCATAATGTCTAGCCATAAATAAATCATAGGTAGTCTTTAAATTGGATACCTTAACCATCAGCCCTTATTATCTCACCATTATATTAGTTTCCTTATTGTTTTGGACCTTTTAGATCTACCCCTTCTTCCCATGATGGTCTGCATTGAGGTCAATCCATAAGTTTTCATCTTCTTCTACTTCTCTGATTTTGTCCTTTCATGTACTCCTTGCATCACTTAGTTGGCTTGATGTAGGACTTCCTTTATCCCATGATGGTTTAGTGTTCGAATCCTTTCTTCCATTAAGAACCATGCTTTCTAGTGCATCCCTTGAAATCTTGCTTTGTTCAGGTTCATTACCCTACATGGATACATTTGTATCATAACAAGGTAGAATTTCATCAATCTCACATCGTTTGATACCTTTAGCTCCTTCATTGTACGGTTATCACATCTATAACCCTTTTGCTCATGTGCATACCCTATAAAGACACATCTTTCTCATCTATAATCAACCCTAATCCTTAATTCACTTGGAACTAATACATAGCATGTGCAACCAACGACTCTCAAGTGTGATACATTTGGATTTCTATTATACCAAGCTTGATAGGGTTTGATAGCTTGTATACCTGATCTGGGAGCTCTGTTGATGATGCATATAGCTATGGTTGTTGCAATAGCCTAGTAGCTCTTCTTGACACTGTCATTTTCATGAGCTCCTCCTGAAGAAACCAGGAACTTCCTCGAGCACGTCTCCCCATTCTTACAGTAATGACATGAGTGACATTCATGAAGTGTGCATTTATATACTACACAACATACTGAAAATAGACATTTTTTGATTTGATATCTTTACTCAACTCCAAGCTCATAAAAAGACTAGGACATTCCTCCAATGTTGAAACCTCCATACACACTAATTTTTCATTTCTAATAGTTTCGTAAAAAATTCCACGAACACTAGAACTTCATTTTTTTTCAGCCCTTTTCTATTGTTTAGTGTCTTGTCAAGCTTCATCCCAATCTGTTTTGCCCTCTCGTCCACCACAAATGACACGTTCATAATATCAAGCATTCAATGATGCTTCACTTGCATATGCCATGTGTTGGCTTCCACAGACATAGTCATGCCTATCTCCAACCCGGTATTGGTCCAATCAACATGTTTGAACATCTTGACTTATGTTTGTAACATGTAGGTGCCTTTTCTTACCACTTAGTTGATGAGTAGTGGAATTTGAGTGGAGCTTTCCTTAGCTTTGGCTTTAGTTGAGCCACTCCAGAACATATGCAAGTCAAACATGATTAAATATTACCCCCATTTTTATTTACATGCAATTTATTTCTAACAAAGTTGGTAGAGAAGACCACTTTGCATATAGAGCTTATGTGTAGGCATGCCAAGCTCAGCACATGCTAGAAGAGCATTGCCATGCTTGTAGACATTGATGAAGTTATGTTCATCTCGCTCAGACCCGAGAAGAGATCAAGCAACATTCACGAGCCCCCTTTATAGTTCCACCACAATAAAAATGTCCGAATGAATGCGATAGTTGATTGAGCAACACCTTGTCAGACAGGTGAACTTCCGATCACAAGGATGGTCATACTAATCATCTTCTTCAGCATTGTATTGGTATGCCATGTCCTGCCACCAAAATGATCCGGCTACTTCTAGCCTATCCCTCCCTTTTAGCAATATGCTATCAAAAAAGAAATTGAAGATCACCAACTAACAAGAAGGAATCGTTTCTCCCCTTCTCTAGCCTTCTTGATCAGCCCATTTTTAGAAATAGAGTCTCTAGCTATCACTGAGCAATCAACATTCAACCTTCTACTCATATGAGAAGGAACTATGTAGGTGGCACACGAATAAACCATTTATGATTCTTCAAAATGAAACTTGGCTCTGAATTGAATACATTCTTCAAGTCCTTAGGGTTCATTGTGTTTCCAATGTTGAGATCATACATGTACTCCCCAAAGAGTTGAACATAACAATCAATGAATTTGTAGCAAGTCATCTTTAAATTACTCCTTTTGATCAAGTCCCAAGCATGGTCTTCGAGTCTCGGCCATATCCACCCTCTTTGAACCTCTGCATCCTCCAAATGTGCCACATCAATCTTCATATCTGCAGGAATTTATGAATTCCAAAACAATTCAAGTCTATGTCTTATCAAACACATGTGCCTATGCATGGCCATGTAGTGGGCCGTATCATATGCATACTTTACATGCATTAACAACTATCATGGTGCATCGAAAAGCTATAAGGCATTCAATGTCGAGGTATTATCACTCAAACTCGAAATCAAGATCTCATCATATATTCATAATCCAATTAATGTGCAATTGGATGTGTTCCTATAGGCTTGAAAACTTTACTTTGTGCAAATACATTTCACACATGCATACTTGAGATACAACAACTCTCAATTATGGTGCAGTTATGGAATGAGTCATGGTTTCTAAAGAAAGAAGCTCACCCCTCATAGTATAGCTCACCAATTTAATCACTCTCTCTTCTCAACTCCACTCATGACTCTATCCTATTTTTATTCATGATATTTATGAATCCATTCATGCGCAAATCAATGTGCATCTATGGGATTTGAAAACATGTGCTCTTTTCAATTTAAAATATGCATACTTTATGTGCAATGAAACTGAAAGTTGTTGCAAGAGATCAAGGTTAAAATAGAACGACTAATGAAAGAAAAAATTTCTTGAACTCCATGTTTTTTTGTCATCTCCATTGTCTTCAATTGATCTTACCCTGCACCCATAAAACCAAACACAAGATGAGAATCATTAAATCCAAATAACCATATATATATATATATATATATATATATACATATATATATATATATATACACACACACATATATATATATATATATATATATATATATATATATATATATATATATATATATATATATATATATATATATATATATATATATATATATATATATATATAGAGAGAGAGAGAGAGAGAGAGAGAGAGAGAGAAATGCTTTTGAGTTTGTTTTATCTGAGTAATTTGTAAATCTTTCATTCAATAACAATAAAGTATCGTGCTATTTTTCGAATTGTATAACCAAAGAAACTTGCTGAAAAATGTAATCGTATTATCTAGGTTTGCTTCTTTCCATTCCGATAATAAAGAAGGCTGAAAATATCTATTTCTTGGAAGTATATGCTATGCATCACATCGACTGAGTCAAAGTAATCCACTTACATTTATATGGATAGAAAGAATGTGGAAACCATGAAGTTGTGAAAACATTTCAAAGACTTCAATCGGATCATTTGAAGTCTGAAATATTAGATGTTGAAAATAAATCAAATGGTATGGATAAATGAACACTAGATACAAATACAAACATGTCACGATATGCTATTCCTAGAAATATTGATAAAAATGTGAAGTGTATGTTCATACTACTTTTATCATTAAAGAATAATCCTACATGAAGCTTTATTTTTCTTTTGAAGAAATGTTTAATCTTCAACTTAATTATAGAGCAACTTTGAACAAAGTTAAGGCCTCTCGTTCACTTTAACCCTCCTTTCTAAGAAATCCACAAGAACAGGAAGGATCGATGTGACTTGTGAGAGATATTTGTTCGGTTTATGGTAATGATGCACGCCTAGGAAGTTAACAGACTCTGTGCACTTAACTAAAAAACAAAACTCCATAAGACTTGTTAATAAATATCAAGGATAGTAATGTAACTCATTTTTAGCATTGGTCACTTATTGCGAGGGACTCTTCAAGCTTGATGTGCTCGTATAATAAATATTCATCTTATTTGTGATGTAAAGCATGTGAAGCTTTGCTAAATAATTTGTAAAATCATATATACATTAATGTGCCGAGGAACCCTAATTGGGTGTGTTACCCCTTGTGTATGTGAGACTTAAATGTCTCTAAACCATAAAAATCCTAATTGCCTAAAAAAATACCATTATTCTTGTATATGAATTCAATACCTAAGAAATGCATTAGATCTCCAAGGTGTAAGATCTTGAAATCCTTCCCAAGCTATGCATTGATGTCCTTAATACCCTCTTCATGATCACCTATAATAACTAAGTCATCTACATATACAAATAAGTAGACAGATGCTTCACCTTCTCTCTTGTAGAACAATGATGGATCTTTTTGTGCTTTGATTGTATCCAAAACTCCTCAAACAGTATACATGCGTTTAGTTCCATGACCTTGGGGTTTTCTTTAGACCATATAATGCTTTCTTTCATCTACTAACATAATCATTCTAGACTTTTTCTTTAAACCCTTATGGTTCTTCCATGTAGGCAACCTTGCCTAACTCCCCATTCAGAAATGCATTCTTCACATCAAGCTGATACATCTTTCAAAGATTTTTACTTCAGTAATAATGATGGTTGTGATGGTAGTCATCTTACCCACAAGGTTAAATGACTCTTCATGGTTTACTCCATATTTTTTAGCAAAGCCGTTAGCTACAAATCTAGATTTATACCTAGCTATACTACTATCTAAATGCATTTTACTTTGTAAACCCACTTCTTTCTAATTTCCTTCATATTCTTCTTCATTGCAATTAGATACCAAGTGTGATTGTGCTCCAAAACCTTGATCTCCTCCTCCATAGCTTCTTTGTGATTCCATACATGTGTTTGCTTCCTCAAAGCATGTGGGTTCTTCAACAACCTTGCTCATGTAAGCATAATGTCTAGCCATAAATAAATCATAGGTAGTCTTTAAATTGGATACCTTAACCATCAGCCCTTATTATCTCACCATTATATTAGTTTCCTTATTGTTTTGGACCTTTCAGATCTACCCCTTCTTCCCATGATGGTCTGCATTGAGGTCAATCCATAAGTTTTCATCTTCTTCTACTTCTCTGATTTTGTCCTTTCATGTACTCCTTGCATCACTTAGTTGGCTTGATGTAGGACTTCCTTTATCCCATGATGGTTTAGTGTTCGAATCCTTTCTTCCATTAAGAACCATGCTTTCTAGTGCATCCCTTGAAATCTTGCTTTGTTCAGGTTCATTACCCTACATGGATACATTTGTATCATAACAAGGTAGAATTTCATCAATCTCACATCATTTGATACCTTTAGCTCCTTCATTGTACGGTTATCACATCTATAACCCTTTTGCTCATGTGCATACCCTATAAAGACACATCTTTCTCATCTATAATCAACCCTAATCCTTAATTCACTTGGAACTAATACATAGCATGTGCAACCAACGACTCTCAAGTGTGATACATTTGGATTTCTATTATACCAAGCTTGATAGGGTTTGATAGCTTGTATACCTGATCTGGGAGCTCTGTTGATGATGCATATAGCTATGGTTGTTGCAATAGCCTAGTAGCTCTTCTTGACACTGTCATTTTCATGAGCTCCTCCTGAAGAAACCAGGAACTTCCTCGAGCACGTCTCCCCATTCTTACAGTAATGACATGAGTGACATTCATGAAGTGTGCATTTATATACTACACAACATACTGAAAATAGACATTTTTTGATTTGATATCTTTACTCAACTCCAAGCTCATAAAAAGACTAGGACATTCCTCCAATGTTGAAACCTCCATACACACTAATTTTTCATTTCTAATAGTTTCGTAAAAAATTCCACGAACACTAGAACTTCATTTTTTTTCAGCCCTTTTCTATTGTTTAGTGTCTTGTCAAGCTTCATCCCAATCTGTTTTGCCCTCTCGTCCACCACAAATGACACGTTCATAATATCAAGCATTCAATGATGCTTCACTTGCATATGCCATGTGTTGGCTTCCACAGACATAGTCATGCCTATCTCCAACCCGGTATTGGTCCAATCAACATGTTTGAACATCTTGACTTATGTTTGTAACATGTAGGTGCCTTTTCTTACCACTTAGTTGATGAGTAGTGGAATTTGAGTGGAGCTTTCCTTAGCTTTAGCTTTAGTTGAGCCACTCCAGAACATATGCAAGTCAAACATGATTAAATATTACCCCCATTTTTATTTACATGCAATTTATTTCTAACAAAGTTGGTAGAGAAGACCACTTTGCATATAGAGCTTATGTGTAGGCATGCCAAGCTCAGCACATGCTAGAAGAGCATTGCCATGCTTGTAGACATTGATGAAGTTATGTTCATCTCGCTCAGACCCGAGAAGAGATCAAGCAACATTCACGAGCCCCCTTTATAGTTCCACCACAATAAAAATGTCCGAATGAATGCGATAGTTGATTGAGCAACACCTTGTCAGACAGGTGAACTTCCGATCACAAGGATGGTCATACTAATCATCTTCTTCAGCATTGTATTGGTATGCCATGTCCTGCCACCAAAATGATCCGGCTACTTCTAGCCTATCCCTCCCTTTTAGCAATATGCTATCAAAAAAGAAATTGAAGATCACCAACTAACAAGAAGGAATCGTTTCTCCCCTTCTCTAGCCTTCTTGATCAGCCCATTTTTAGAAATAGAGTCTCTAGCTATCACTGAGCAATCAACATTCAACCTTCTACTCATATGAGAAGGAACTATGTAGGTGGCACACGAATAAACCATTTATGATTCTTCAAAATGAAACTTGGCTCTGAATTGAATACATTCTTCAAGTCCTTAGGGTTCATTGTGTTTCCAATGTTGAGATCATACATGTACTCCCCAAAGAGTTGAACATAACAATCAATGAATTTGTAGCAAGTCATCTTTAAATTACTCCTTTTGATCAAGTCCCAAGCATGGTCTTCGAGTCTCGGCCATATCCACCCTCTTTGAACCTCTGCATCCTCCAAATGTGCCACATCAATCTTCATATCTGCAGGAATTTATGAATTCCAAAACAATTCAAGTCTATGTCTTATCAAACACATGTGCCTATGCATGGCCATGTAGTGGGCCGTATCATATGCATACTTTACATGCATTAACAACTATCATGGTGCATCGAAAAGCTATAAGGCATTCAATGTCGAGGTATTATCACTCAAACTCGAAATCAAGATCTCATCATATATTCATAATCCAATTAATGTGCAATTGGATGTGTTCCTATAGGCTTGAAAACTTTACTTTGTGCAAATACATTTCACACATGCATACTTGAGATACAACAACTCTCAATTATGGTGCAGTTATGGAATGAGTCATGGTTTCTAAAGAAAGAAGCTCACCCCTCATAGTATAGCTCACCAATTTAATCACTCTCTCTTCTCAACTCCACTCATGACTCTATCCTATTTTTATTCATGATATTTATGAATCCATTCATGCGCAAATCAATGTGCATCTATGGGATTTGAAAACATGTGCTCTTTTCAATTTAAAATATGCATACTTTATGTGCAATGAAACTGAAAGTTGTTGCAAGAGATCAAGGTTAAAATAGAACGACTAATGAAAGAAAAAATTTCTTGAACTCCATGTTTTTTTGTCATCTCCATTGTCTTCAATTGATCTTACCCTGCACCCATAAAACCAAACACAAGATGAGAATCATTAAATCCAAATAACCATATATATATATATATATATATATATACATATATATATATATATATACACACACACATATATATATATATATATATATATATATATATATATATATATATATATATATATATATATATAGAGAGAGAGAGAGAGAGAGAGAGAGAGAGAGAGAGAGAGAGAGAGAGAAATGCTTTTGAGTTTGTTTTATCTGAGTAATTTGTAAATCTTTCATTCAATAACAATAAAGTATCGTGCTATTTTTCGAATTGTATAACCAAAGAAACTTGCTGAAAAATGTAATCGTATTATCTAGGTTTGCTTCTTTCCATTCCGATAATAAAGAAGGCTGAAAATATCTATTTCTTGGAAGTATATGCTATGCATCACATCGACTGAGTCAAAGTAATCCACTTACATTTATATGGATAGAAAGAATGTGGAAACCATGAAGTTGTGAAAACATTGCAAAGACTTCAATCGGATCATTTGAAGTCTGAAATATTAGATGTTGAAAATAAATCAAATGGTATGGATAAATGAACACTAGATACAAATACAAACATGTCACGATATGCTATTCCTAGAAATATTGATAAAAATGTGAAGTGTATGTTCATACTACTTTTATCATTAAAGAATAATCCTACATGAAGCTTTATTTTTCTTTTGAAGAAATGTTTAATCTTCAACTTAATTATAGAGCAACTTTGAACAAAGTTAAGGCCTCTCGTTCACTTTAACCCTCCTTTCTAAGAAATCCACAAGAACAGGAAGGATCGATGTGACTTGTGAGAGATATTTGTTCGGTTTATGGTAATGATGCACGCCTAGGAAGTTAACAGACTCTGTGCACTTAACTAAAAAACAAAACTCCATAAGACTTGTTAATAAATATCAAGGATAGTAATGTAACTCATTTTTAGCATTGGTCACTTATTGCGAGGGACTCTTCAAGCTTGAAGTGCTCGTATAATAAATATTCATCTTATTTGTGATGTAAAGCATGTGAAGCTTTGCTAAATAATTTGTAAAATCATATATACATTAATGTGCCGAGGAACCCTAATTGGGTGTGTTACCCCTTGTGTATGTGAGACTTAAATGTCTCTAAACCATAAAAATCCTAATTGCATAAAAAAATACCATTATTCTTGTATATGAATTCAATACCTAAGAAATGCATTAGATCTCCAAGGTGTAAGATCTTGAAATCCTTCCCAAGCTATGCATTGATGTCCTTAATACCCTCTTCATGATCACCTATAATAACTAAGTCATCTACATATACAAATAAGTAGACAGATGCTTCACCTTCTCTCTTGTAGAACAATGATGGATCTTTTTGTGCTTTGATTGTATCCAAAACTCCTCAAACAGTATACATGCGTTTAGTTCCATGACCTTGGGGTTTTCTTTAGACCATATAATGCTTTCTTTCATCTACTAACATAATCATTCTAGACTTTTTCTTTAAACCCTTATGGTTCTTCCATGTAGGCAACCTTGCCTAACTCCCCATTCAGAAATGCATTCTTCACATCAAGCTGATACATCTTTCAAAGATTTTTACTTCAGTAATAATGATGGTTGTGATGGTAGTCATCTTACCCACAAGGTTAAATGACTCTTCATGGTTTACTCCATATTTTTTAGCAAAGCCGTTAGCTACAAATCTAGATTTATACCTAGCTATACTACTATCTAAATGCATTTTACTTTGTAAACCCACTTCTTTCTAATTTCCTTCATATTCTTCTTCATTGCAATTAGATACCAAGTGTGATTGTGCTCCAAAACCTTGATCTCCTCCTCCATAGCTTCTTTGTGATTCCATACATGTGTTTGCTTCCTCAAAGCATGTGGGTTCTTCAACAACCTTGCTCATGTAAGCATAATGTCTAGCCATAAATAAATCATAGGTAGTCTTTAAATTGGATACCTTAACCATCAGCCCTTATTATCTCACCATTATATTAGTTTCCTTATTGTTTTGGACCTTTCAGATCTACCCCTTCTTCCCATGATGGTCTGCATTGAGGTCAATCCATAAGTTTTCATCTTCTTCTACTTCTCTGATTTTGTCCTTTCATGTACTCCTTGCATCACTTAGTTGGCTTGATGTAGGACTTCCTTTATCCCATGATGGTTTAGTGTTCGAATCCTTTCTTCCATTAAGAACCATGCTTTCTAGTGCATCCCTTGAAATCTTGCTTTGTTCAGGTTCATTACCCTACATGGATACATTTGTATCATAACAAGGTAGAATTTCATCAATCTCACATCATTTGATACCTTTAGCTCCTTCATTGTACGGTTATCACATCTATAACCCTTTTGCTCATGTGCATACCCTATAAAGACACATCTTTCTCATCTATAATCAACCCTAATCCTTAATTCACTTGGAACTAATACATAGCATGTGCAAGCAACGACTCTCAAGTGTGATACATTTGGATTTCTATTATACCAAGCTTCATAGGGTGTGATAGCATGTATACGTGATGTGGGAGCTCTATTCATAATGCATATAGCTATGGTTTTTGCACTAGCCTAGTAGCTCTTCTTGACACTATCATTTTCATGAGCTCCTCCTGAAGAAACCAGGAACTTCCTCCAGCACTTCTCCCCATTCTTATAGTAATGACATGAGTGACATTCATGAAGTGTGCATTTATATACTACACAACATACTGAAAATAGAGATTTTTTGATTTGATATCTTTATTCAACTCGAAGCTCATAAAAAGACTATGACATTCCTCCAATAATGAAACTTCTATACACATTGTTTTTTCATTTCTAATAGTTTCGTAAAAAATTCCACGAAAACTAGAACTTTATTTTTTTTGCAGCCATTTTCTGTTGTTTAGTGTCTTGTCAAGCTTCATCCCAAACTGTTTTGCCCTCTCGTCCACCATAAATGACACGTTCATAATATCTAGCATTCAATGATGCTTCACTTGCATATGCCCTGTGTTGGCTTCCACAGACATAGTCATGCCTATCTCCAACCCGGTATTGGTCCAGTGAACATGTTTGAACATCTTGACTTATGTTTGTAACATGTAGGTGCCTTTTCTTACCAGTTAGTTGATGAGTAGTAGAATTTGAGTGGAGCTTTCCTTAGCTTTAGCTTTAGTTGAGCCACTCCACAACATATGCAAGTCAAACATGATTAAATATTACCCCCATTTTTATTTACATGCAATTTATTTCTAACAAAGTTGGTAGAGAAGACCACTTCGCATATAGAGCTTATGTGTAGGCACGACAAACTCAGCACAAGCTAGAAGAGCATTGCCATGCTTGTAGACATTGATGAAGTTATGTTCATCTCGCTCAGACCCGAGAAGAGATCAAGCAACATTCATGAGCCCCCTTTATAGTTCCACCACAATAAAAATGTCCGAATGAATGCGATAGTTGATTGAGCAACACCTTGTCAGACAGCTGAACTTCCGATCACAAGGATGGTCATACTAATCATCTTCTTCACCATTGCATTGGTATGCCATGTCCTGCCACCAAAATGATCCGGCTACTTCTAGCCTATCCCTCCCTTTTAGCAATATGCTATCGAAAAAGAAATTGAAGATCACCAACTAACAAGAAGGAATCATTTCTCCCCTTCTCTAGCCTTCTTGATCAGCCCATTCTTAGAAATAGAGTCTCTAGCTATCACTGAGCAATCAGCATTCGACCTTCTACTCATATGAGAAGGAACTATGTAGGTTGCACACCAATAATCCATTTATGATTCTTCAAAATGAAACTTGGCTCTGAATTGAATACATTCTTCAAGTCCTTACGGTTCATTGTCTTTCCAATGTTTAGATCATACATGTACTCGCCAAAGAGTGGAACATAACAATCACGCTGTGGTCGAGATTTGCTCTCCTCTCTCACTTGTGAAGGCCTACAAAAAACATATTTGGCGAAGGTAGCCAGAATTCCCCGAGAAGTCCAGGATGCATCAAGGATGTCAAAGGAAGGTCACATACAAAGTTTCAAAGAAATCAAGAAAGTCCATGGTAGCGGTCAAAGCTGGTCAAAGCTGGTCAAAGTTGGGAAATTAGGGCAAAAATTTCATTGTCACCAAATTAGATGAAAATCCATATACTTGTAAAGATTGTCAAAGGCAGTCTATAGCCCAAATTTCAGCAGAAAATGGATTTTGTAGCACATTGATATGCTATGTTCATTTTGTAAAAATGTAATTTTTCTAGTTTGACCCTACAAATTCTTGTATAGAAAATTATGTTAGCCATATGGTTTGGCATGTATAAAGATCATATGTGGCTACATATTTGTACAAATTTTCAAGGCTATCAGAGCTTCCTAGACACCTTAATGCCACCTTGCAAGCTTCCAAATGTAGTCAAACTTGTACAAGGGAGATTCAGATGGGAGTTCTTCCTGCATATTCCTGAAGGAGATCTTTGGAAACATAGTCCTACAAAGTTTCATCTTCATCAAAGTCTTTTTGGAGGGTCAAAGAGCACAAAGTCCAGTTTTCAAGGTCACCGCAGTTTTCTAGAATAAGAAAATTGAAGGCTTGAAGGGCTGCCACATGTCAAAATATGATTGAACCATGGTGTACGGTCAAGATGAGCTCCTATTCAAGGGTGGAGATGCACTAAAGCATAAAGGAAGGAGGATCCACGAATTTTTTCCATAAAAGAAGACTTTGTTGACAGTTAAAGATCAATAATGCAAAGTTTCTCCAAAAATAGTGGCTTATCTTATTCGAATTGATGTCAGCACTGATCCGACAGTCCAGATCATCCCCAGATCCAATGGTGGAGAATGAGGGCGCCTAAAGTTCACTCCTTTACTCTAGATTTGATAGAAAGAACAATTCCAAGCCATTGATTTGATTAATCAAATGGTTGTAATCGAAAGTAGTGATCCTAGAGTTGAGAGTTGATTTCTCTAGATCCAAGGGCCCAAATTCATTCAAAAAACTATATAAACCCCCCTCCAAACTCCTAGAGCATCATTGTTAGGCATCCATAGGGCTCATGCTAGCTTACGGTTTCCTTGAGACGATCACCCTCGGTTGAGCGAGTGACGATCCAAGGTGAGCTAGTATGAGTATAGAACCTAGTTTCAAATTTAAGTTAGAACTCCTATCTAGGATAGGCTCTTGAAACCAGCATCTCTATCTTGACTCACCCTCGGTGGAGCGTGTGAGTGAGTTAGAGCTGATTTTAATGAGTCTTAGACTTCTTTAGTTAGACGTTACGAGCCTAGACAGACATAGGGTCACTGGAGTGGAACTCACCTTCTTACGTGTGACATTCGGTTGAGCTGTCATGGTTTGAGGGTCGGAACCACCTTTGATCAGTAGACTGCTTAGCATGACGTACCACGACGATATTTTACATGTAACTTAATTCAAATCCTTTTAATTCATGTCACTTGTCACTTGTCTCTTGTCTCCTCTGTCAGTCTCTTAAGTATTTTTACATGTCTTCTATTTCTTCTATGTGTGAGAAGGCTCCGCAGTATTGCGTTGAACCAGTGAGGATGTTTCTTTGAGCTTGTGAGTAAAATCCATCATCATAATTCACTTGCATGCATATAATCCATACAAATCCATACATATTTATTAGTTTCTGAAAGTGTATAAGAAGCTCCAATATTGGACCATTCTTCCTTTCGAAACTGATTTATGTGAAAGGATTCCATCTATTCTCGTCATGCATACATATCATCCAAAGAAGACTATGCATATGGATTGGAATTAGGAAGTGTTTAAGAAGCTCCTTCAATGGACCATTCTTCCTTCCAAATTTCATTCGTATGTATGGTTCTCTTTCATTCTTATCATTCATGTTCATAAATCTAACTTGCACTCCTACATTCCTATTCCCATAATCATTTCAACATCTCTCTCTTCTCCATAATCAACATTAATTTCACTTCCATGTCCTTAAAGCTTCCAACATTCAGTAGCTTCATACACCCTGTGTGTGCCACGACCGGACCCGATCCACCCGGATTGCGATCACCTCCACATTTGAACCCGACGTGAAACGCTTCGTGGCATTTGCTTCTGATCTTGTTGGGAGGTTGTGATCCATATCCTTTGTTTCATATTTTTCATCCTCATCATATCATCATCATCAGTCTTGAGTGTTGCACTGGATTTCTCACAGTATCGTGCACATCTTCGTCGTGAAGTAAACGCATTTGTGAGAGATCTAGAGCATCGTGCATCACTTGCTTATTCACATAAGATGGAGGAAGGATTCAAATCCCTTATTGTTGAGAAACAAGGCCAAAGAATAGTCTCTTCTATGTTGAGAGAGAAGGGAAAATTCAATGGCATCAACATCACAAGCTACTTAGATTTGTTTGAAGAGCAAGCTTTGATTTTTGGTCTTCCCGAAGATCTTTTGATATCATTCTTTGAACGAATTGTTGATAGCTCTATCATAAACCGTGTCACTCAATATGATAGTCTTCCTTGGAGTGATTTTAGAAAGGAGATGCTCAAAGAATTCTATCTTGAAGATTATAGCCAACATAATCGAGATGGATTCTTACGATGGGTGAATTCTCCAAAGCCTAGTAGCTCTATTACTCACTTAAAAAATGAGTATATTAGACGCTATGAACAACTTCCTGATGAGGATAAGATAACTTTGGAACCTGATCTTGTGATCAATTTTCTTAAGCTTCTTCATCCTGAAACTCGTAGGGAAGTTGAACGGCGATTAGAAGAACCAGATAAGCGCTATGGTCTTACTGACAATTGGCAAAAAGTGCGTAAAGTAGCTAGCCTTCCACAAACTAAGGAGCAAGTTAGAGAACAATCCCATGCTATGCTTTTTTCTACTCGTATTCCTCAAATGATGGAGCCTAATCAAGGTTTTAAAGTAGAGCCAAATAAAAGTGTAGTTGAACAATCTCAAGTGTAGAGCCAAATAAAACCTCAAGCTAGCCTTCCACAAACTAAGGAGCAAGTTAGAGAACAATCCCATGCTATGCTTTTTTCTACTCCTATTCCTCAAATGATGGAGCCTGCAACAGCGTAACGACTGCAAATGCTCATGAATGAATGACTCTCCTCCCAACCTTATGCCTGTATATATAGCTGCTTGAACTAATGAGGACCACAAATATAACTAGAGTCCACAAGTGCATGTGCAATCTCCTCCACTCCTTTCATATCCACCACTAGAGTCTATTAGTGGCTGGAGTGATCTCGACCACTACTTTAGTACCTTCCACTAGAGTCCACTAGTGGTTGTTGTACTCACCTCTTGAGTTAAGTCCACTGGACTCAAGTTAACTCACGTTAACTTGAGTTAGAAGGCTCTAGAGCTCTTTGGGCAAAACTCTCTTCCCATGCTCCCCATGGGAGTTGAACCCAAGACCTCTTCCTTCACAACCATGAGACTTAACCACTAGGCTAAGTGGATTACTTGAATATGAGAGCACATGACTTATACTTGAGTCTACTCTTGAGATCTTTGGTCCTAGAGACGAGTGACCAAACGGTATCCGATTTCAGATCTGTCTGAAGCCATCGGATCCCTAGATCATAGACTTACTTTATTACATTCTTCCCCCCTTGGAAAAGATTTTCGTCCTCGAAAATAGAGCTATATACATACTGTAGGCAACCCCCGAGCCTCATGTTCTAAAACTTGAAGAACATGCATTCATTCAATTAGGTTATTTACTTAAAAACTTGAAAGTAAAAAACCTTTAATTGGGACCAACTTAAAACTTGAAAGCTGGAAAACGTCGTTGGATTGTGGAAACTTTTTCCCATGTTGAATTTTCTTCAGTTCCATCCTTCCATTTTACTAAGCACTCTTCATACAAGTGACTTCTTGTACGTTTATCTCGGGTGCGAAGTATTCTTTCAGGTTCATGAGGAACTGTTTCATTTACTGGAATAGGAAGTATAACCTGTTGTCCAACTAGATTATCTGAATCTGTTAGACTCTTCCTAAGTCGACTAACATGGAACACTGGATGAATCCAACTATCATCTGGAAGTTGTAGTTCATAAGCCCACAAACCAACTTTCTTGGTGATTGGAAAAGGACCACAATACCTAGGTGACAACTTGGCACATTGACCAGTCTTGAATTTTTCCGATCTTTCAGGAATACGAAGATAAACTTGATCACCAACCTGAAAACTAACATCTCTACGCTTCGGATCGGCATAAGCCTTTGCACGATCTTGAGCTTTCTTTAGGTTTTCTTTAGCTAACTTGAGCTTAAAGTTCATGTCTTGAAGGAACTCTTGAGCTGCTTGAACTCGTTCATTATGAAGTCCTACTGCATAAGGAGATCTAGGCTGGAAACCATACATCAACATGAATGGGCTAAATTCAGTTGATGAATTCTTGGCACTATTATAGGCAAATTCAGCTAATGGAAGATAATCTTCCCAGTCAGTCTGTTTGGAAGTAACATAAGCTCTGAGTATGTCTTCCAAAATCTGATTGACTTTCTCTGTCTGTCCATCCGTCTGGGGATGGTCAGCTGTACTTAAACTTAGTGTAGTTTCAAGTCTACTAAAGACTGCTCGCCAAAAATGACTTGTAAATCGAGCATCTCTATCAGAAACTATGTCTACTGGAAGACCATAGAGTCTATAAAGTTGATTTACAAATATTTTTGCAAGTTCTGGAGTCTTATAAGTAGTCTTGACTGGAATAAACTGAGCAAGTTTAGTCAATCGATCAACTACAACCCAAACTAAATCAAAGCCCTTCTGAGTGCGGGGTAATCCAGAAATGAAATCCATGGAAATACTTTCCCACTTTCCTTTGGGAATTTCCAATGGATGCAGCAATCCTCCAACTTTAAGTCGTTCAAATTTATTTACTTGACATTTATGGCACTTAGATACATAGTTTTGCACATCTCGATGTAAACTAGGCCAATAAAAATGTCTTTTTACTAACTCATAGGTTCTGTTAATACCAGGATGTCCTGCACTTGGAGCATCATGGCATTCGAAAAGTACTTGATTTCGTATGTCCAAGGTACTTGGAACACAAACCTTACCTTTATAAAGCAAATATTCATCTTGGAGAGAATAGTGTTTAAACTTTCTTTCAGAAGTACTTGCTTCATTTTGTTCAGCTTGCTCAGCTGCTTTCCAAGCTTGACTGAAGCTTGGATCTTCTTTGCAGCTTCCTTTCAAAGTTGAAATAAATTCACTTTGAATTTGTACAAAACTTAGATTGTTCAACATAGGCATCCGACTTAAGGCGTCTGCTACTGCATTGAACTTTCCTTTTCTGTACCTGAGTTCATAATCGAACTCTTGCAACTGTTCGGCCCATCTAGCTTTTCTACCTCTAAGGTCAGATTGGTTTGCAAACCACTTTATGCTCTCTTGATCAAAAACTATGGTCAGCTTTGATCCATATAGATAATGGCGCCATTTCTTCAGAGCATTGATAATAGCAAACATCTCTCGCTCATAGGTAGAGTAATTTTGCTGAGTAGGACTTAGCTTTCTACTCTCGAAAGCTATTGGTCGACCATCTTGGCTTAGTACTGCTCCTACTGCAGATGAACTTGCATCTGTCTCTAATTGGAAAGGCTTGTTCGGATCTACAATTTGTAGAACCGGGGCCGAGGCTAAAGCAAGTTTCAGTTCTTGAAAACTCTTTGCTTGCTCTTCTTTCCAATTTAACTTCTGATGCTTCCCTTTGAGTTGATCCGTCAAAGGTACTGCAATCTTGGCATATCTAGCCACAAACTTCCGATAATATCCTGCCAATCCGAGAAAACTTTGTAATTCTCGAACCGTCTTGGGCTCAGGCCATTCAAGAATCGCTTGGACCTTTTCCGGGTCAACTTTGATTCCTTCCGCGGAAATAATATGACCTAAATACTTTACTTCTGGGGTAAAGAATTCACATTTTGACTCTTTACCGTAAAGTTTATTATCGCGAAGAAGTTAAAAAACTTTTTTCAAGTGCTCTAAGTGACTTTCATGATCTTTACTGTAGATCAGAATATCATCGAGAAAATCTACAACAAATTTTCCCAGATACGGCTTCAGCACTTGATTCATCAAAGTCATAAATGTTGCGGGTGCATTTGTCAACCCGAACGGCATCACTAAAAACTCGTAGTGACCAAACTTTGTTCGAAAAGCTGTTTTAGGAATATCATCATCTTTGATCCTGATCTGATGATAACCTTGGCGTAAATCAATCTTAGAAAAGACTGTAGCCCCTATTAAACTATCGAAAAGATCTTCGACTAGTGGCATGGGATACTTGTTCTTTATCGTAAGATTGTTTAACGCCCTATAATCTACGCACAGCCTCATAGTTCCATCTTTCTTTTTCACTAGAAGGATGGGTGCTGCCCATGGAGACTGGCTTGGGCGGATAAATCCTTTATCCAAATACTCTTGGATTTGATTTTCTACTTCTTGATTCTGGACATAGGGGAGGCGGTATGGGTTTTGAGATTTTGGCTTGGTACCCGGAAACAGATCGATACTGTGATCAATGTTTCCACGAGAGGGTGGCAAGCCGTAGGGGAGTTCCTTAGGGAACACATCTTTAAATTCCTTCATTAAATTGTTAAATTTAACATGAACTTCTCGAGGAATAAAGGACGAGACATAAGAAACTTGATTTATATTATCAGAATCTATTACATCGGTGCCAAGGACAAGAAAAGCTTGAGTCCTAGCTTCAGTGTTTACAAGTTTCTTCAATGCAGTGTATGAAATCAAAGGGATACTTGGAACATCATGCTCACCCTTGATCTTATACACGACACCGTCACGCTGGAATTCCAAAGTATTTGTAAAATAACACCTGGTCAATGAAGGACCTAGACTCCATAGCCACTCTCTCCCTAAAACAAGATCTACCCGATCCATGTTCATGATTTGGAAGTCCAAGGTATCTTGAAATCCTTGGATTTCTGGTTCCAAATTACATATCATTGTGTCCCAAACACGGGTGTCTTGACCGTGCATCATGGAGACAATGTATTTATGAGGAGATGGTTCCTGAGGAAGAGCCAGTTTTTTTACTAACGCATAATTGATAAAATTATGCGTAGCAGAATCATCCACCATTATCCGAATGGTGTGTCCTTTTACTGATCCATGCAACTTGACCAAATCATGTGGACCAAACTCTTGAGGTTGCCACATGTTTTTGGAAATTTGGCATGAATGGGTACTGTCGCAGTGCATAATCTGAACCTTCTTTGCACTTGAATTTGCATCCAAGTTCAAAGATTGAATCAGATTGATTTGCTGCTTACCCTTTCCCTTACTTTCCCTTCCGACTGGACAGGCACGGCTTCGATGTCCAGGCTTGAGACATTTAAAGCACAAGTTTTCTTTTTTCGCTTTATCATGATCTTCTGGAGAAAGGATGTGTCTAAAAATACGAGGTTTCTTAGACACTCTTTCATTAGATCTAGTCCCTTTGCCCTTACGCTTAAAGTTATTCTTCTGGGAATAACTGCTTTCCTGCGGGACATCCAAACGTGAATTGTCCTCATAAATCTGTGCGACCTTAATCGCCTCTTCAAGGGATTTAGGCGCATGCCTCTTAACTTCACTTCGAATTCGCTGGTTAAGTCCTCTGACAAAACCGCGAAGTCGATGGAAGTCATCTAAATTCTTTAACTTCAGAATTACATCTCTGTATTCTGAAATATACACCAATAGCGGTCTACCCTTCTGCTGAATTTTATCCCAAGCTTCCCAATTGCGTTCCTCCTCATTCTCGGGGAGAAACTCTTTCTTGAAAAGATGGGAAAATTCATTCCAAGTGGTGGGTTTCTTGTGAGTCTCAGAGAGACTCATCCACCATGTATAAGCTTTCGGTCCTAGCTTTCGGTCCACCATGTATATGATTTGGTCCGTTGAGGTCGACTTGATTCTAGCCGAAAGTGCTAGAATTATGACGAAGTTAGGCCTCCGGATCTTCACTCCACAGCTCCACTTCCTTCAAGCTTTGCTCAATCTTTGGTTCTCCTTGTTTGTTTCTTTGGCTAAAAGCAAAATAATCCTTTGGTTCCAGGCTGCAAGAACTGATTTGGCTCCTTGGATGGTTGAGAGAACTTGCTTCCTTGGATGGAGAGAATTTGGCTTGCACTTCAGCTCTGATTACTGTTTTAGTAAAGTCTCTTCTGCATTAGAAGGCAATCAAAATGATGGTGCGCTTTGGGTAAGGCAATCGTCTCTCAAACCACCCACGCAGGTTCGAATCCCCTGGAACGCAGCGGCGCACTCGATGTTCTTTTCTTTTTTTCTTCGTGGCTCCTAATTGAGACCGTCTGCACCGCGGGATTCAGAACACAAGCTTTCTGCCGGTCTAGCAGGCCACGAACAACGCTTAGGTTGTGTGGATAGAAGAAGTCGCTCCAGCTGGGGGGACGAGGGTTCAAGTCCCTAACAGTGCACTACAGAAATCGTCTTTTTTTTCGCCTTAATAATAGTCTTCTACAGCGCCGAGAAAGGAACAAGATGATGTGGCCTGCAGATCAGAACGTGCGCGACCGTTTGGCTTTGTGGTTAGAGCAGCGCCCTCTTAAAGGAGAAACGGGGGTTCGAATCCTGTCTTCTGCACTGTAGTGATGTCCTTCTTTTTGGAGTATGCTTCAAACTCCATGATGCTAACGCGAGGAAATCGGCGCACTTCTCCGTTCAGCTGCGAGCAGAATGCTTTGATTTCGTCGAAGGAGCAATACACACACAAATAGGAGAGCACAAGATGAGCAAAATAATGAGGATGAGAGCTATGGAGAGAATCAAGCTCTGATACCAATGCAACAGCGTAACGACTGCAAATGCTCATGAATGAATGACTCTCCTCCCAACCTTATGCCTGTATATATAGGTGCTTGAACTAATGAGGACCACAAATGTAACTAGAGTCCACAAGTGCATGTGCAATCTCCTCCACTCCTTTCATATCCACCACTAGAGTCTATTAGTGGCTGGAGTGATCTCGACCACTACTTTAGTACCTTCCACTAGAGTCCACTAGTGGTTGTTGTACTCACCTCTTGAGTTAAGTCCACTGGACTCAAGTTAACTCACGTTAACTTGAGTTAGAAGGCTCTAGAGCTCTTTGGGCAAAACCCTCTTCCCATGCTCCCCATGGGAGTTGAACCCAAGACCTCTTCCTTCACAACCATGAGACTTAACCACTAGGCTAAGTGGATTACTTGAATATGAGAGCACATGACTTATGCTTGAGTCTACTCTTGAGATCTTTGGTCCTACAGACGAGTGACCAAACGGTATCCGATTTCAGATCTGTCTGAAGCCATCGGATCCCTAGATCATAGACTTACTTTATTACAGAGCCTAATCAAGGTTTTAAAGTAGAGCCAAATAAAAGTGTAGTTGAACAATCTCAAGTGGATATTCTCACTAAGCAAATGGAAAGTCTTATTGCTACACAATCCAATTTGGCCAAGACTATAGATGCTTTACAATCTAATTACATTAAAACTTTCCAAAATATGGACCCAATGACTTTTCAAGAGCCTAATCAACATGTTATAGCTACCAATCAAAATCCACAAGTAGCTCCTACTCAAGCATATCAAGTTCCTCCAATGCATAATCCTTCAATGCAAAATCCTCATCCTCATGTGCAAAATCCTCAAATGTATCAAAACCTATATCCTCAAGCTTCTCAAATAGCTTTTCAAAATCCTCAAAATCAAAATTTTCAAAATCATCAACCGTATAATATGGAAGCTCCTCTTGCACCTCAAGTACCACATGTTGCTCCCCAAGCTCCTCAAATACATCAATTGCATTTTCAAAATCCTAATTATCCTGTTCAAGCAATACCTTATCAACAAAATCCTCGATTTCAAAATTTCCCACCACAAGTTAATCAAAATCCTCAAAATCAAAATGGTTTTGTGCGTGGCCCTCGTAGGTGTCCTTGGTGTGATTCGTTAGAGCACTTTTTGAGAGATTGTGAACTATTGAAGGCTGCTAAGGAGCAACGACTAGTAATAGACATAGATAAGAAAATCTGTGACTATCGATCTAGGCTACCTTTGCAAGGAAATTATGGTAAGGGAGGAATGAAAAAACACTATGAGAATATAACCATAACGGATGTAGGAACTAGAGGAGTGAAACTAGAAGCTCTTGATGAACAAGTGGAATCAAGTAAACCCACAAAGGAAGTTGACTTTTCCATAGAGGCTTTAGTAAGAGCATGAGATGAGATTAGGAGAATAACAGCTTGGGAATCACCAATAGAAGATCAATCTCTTATTTCTCACATATCCAATGTAGAAGAAAAACGAAAAAGAGATGAAGCTGACCCTAGTGAAAGAAGAGTGACTCGAAAACAAACCTCAAAGGGAATAGAAACAATCATAGAGCAAGGAGAAACATCACAATCCAAAGATAAAAAACAAGAATCAGAACCCAATGAACAAAAACAAGAGGAGAAACAAAAAGGGAAGAAGACAAAGCAAAGAAAAACAGAACCAAAGCCTTTAGATAAACAAGAACAATCAAAACAAACTGAAGACCAAACACGAGAACATGAACAAAAACAAGACCCTGAGCAAAAACAAAAGAAACCAAAGAGAAAACCTAAAGTCATCTTGATTTCAGAAATTGAGAGAAAAATAGATCCTATGGAGATTTTAGATGACATTTTGCTTAAGAGTCAAGTGACTATGTCTTTAGAACAAGTTTTCTCTATTGCAAAGCCTGTTTCTAAAGATAACTTTATCGGACTAATTAAAAGGAAGAGGTTTCCACTTAATCTAGATACTGAGATGCAAGATTCTCTAGATCAAGATCAAGCTATGAATGAAGCCTTAAACTTTGATGAATCTGATGAAGAGGACTTTGATGATGATGAAGTAAATGTTAATAAAAATTTCTTAGGACCTATTCAACCTGACCATGAAAATCATGAAAACAATCCTGAAAGCCACTTTAAAAGAACATTTTGGTCTAGAGGTACATCAGAGATGCATGTTAAAATAGGAAATGATAAGAACACTATCACTGTAAATGCATTAGTAGATTCCGGCTCTGAAATCAATGTGATTTCAAGAGAAGTCTATGATAAGTTTCGATGGCCCATAGATAAAGATTGTGGATGGCGTATGAGAACTGCAGATAATGGTGTAGGTACCCTGTATGGAGCTTGTGCTAGTGTGCCCATATCCATAGGAGGAATCACAGAAGAGTTTCACTTTTTTATTCAAGATAATTGCTCCTATGAAGTTCTCTTAGGTCAACCCTTTATTTGTGAGAGTCGTATGGAAACTAAGGCCATGGATGATGGGTCTACCTATGCTAGATTTAAGTCTAAGGATGGAATGCGATCACTTCAAGTCATGACAGTAGGAGTGAATCATCCTAGGAATCGATTGTCAATTAGAAAGAAACCTATTGTTACTCAGGGTCATGAGCATGCTTGTAGTGATTGTGCACCTCGATTCATGTTTGGAGCTACATATGATCAAAATTTCGGATAGAATCCATTGTTGAGTGGGACAACAGTGGATATTGGTTTGACATCTCGCATCCAACCAACATGTACAATAGTTTGTCACTTTGTTTTCCACATTCTAGATTAGATTTTCTTCATAAGAGTCAATTGTCCAAGTCTTTTATCCAAAAAACCCAAAAACATTATAAAAACAACAAAATCATGGAACATGATGAGAACATTGAGCATGTGATTGAGACATCTCATTGTTTCTCTACTCTTGAGGAGTTAGAGTTATGTCTTCAACAAAATTCGAATTCCCATATTATTCTTATTTCTTCCCTTGATGAGTATGCTCTAATCCAAGAGTATGCTCTCAATGTTGACAAGTGCTCAAAATTTAACCAAACACATGATGCCTTAGTTGAAACAAAGTACAAAACTGTAGACAAAAAAATCAAACCCATAGCTCAACCATTACCTCAAGGAAGTAATGAAAAAATTATTGATGTGAAAAATGATCCAATTCTTCGGGATAAGAAAAACATAGGATATACATTCACGGATGAGACAATCAAACAGGTGAAAATTGGTAGAGATGATGACTTTCTTTTGCCAGCAGAGAGAGATAAATTTGAGAGAGTTATACGGAGCCATGGAAAAGCCTTTACTATGTATCCTCATGAGATTGGTTGTGTAGATCTTAAGCTAGTTGCACCCATGATAATCTTTACTATTCCACATATTCCATGGAATCTTCGTCCTATACCTGTTCCAAAGGCTCACTTACCTGAGCTAATGAAACTACTTAAGGAGAAGATAAACATGAGAATTTTAGAGCCATCTTTTGCACCTTACTCAAACAGATGGTTCACTGTGCCTAAAAAGAATGGGAAACTACGTTTTATTCAAGATCTCCAACCCGTCAATAAAGTCACCATAAGGAACGTAGGAACAGGACCCATTGTAGATGAGTTTGCTGAATCATTTTCAGGACATTCTATCTATTCAATGGGTGATCTATATTCTGGATATGACCAATTCCAATTAGCAATTGATAGTCGTGACATAACCACAATGAAAACTCCTTTAGGCTTAGTGCGAATGTGTACTTTACCTCAAGGAGCGACTAATTCTGTGGCTCATATGATGAGTGCTATGAATATGGTCTTACATGACTTTATCCCTCATATAACTATGCCATTCATTGATGATATTCCAATTAAAGGGAGTGAGGAACGTGTAAAGGACATTACTTTAGATTCATCGGGATGTCGTAAATTTGTTCTTGACCATATCTCTGATTGTGAAAGAATATTTCAACGATTTGAAGAGGTAGGTCTCACATTTTCCATAGAGAAATCTGTTTTTGGTGTCAACGAGGTACTTATTGTTGGACATTTATGTGGCCATTATGGTCGAAAGCCATACCCACAAAAAGTTGATGCCATTAGCAAGATTTCTGAAACATGTAACAACGTGAGTGAGGTACGTAGATTTCTTGGTGCTTGCATCTTTTATGTTATTTGGATCCCTCACTTTGCTCATGTTGCTGATTTTCTTTATGACTTGTTGAGGAAGAAACGAAAATTTATTTGGACTGACAAACACACTCAAGCTATGCGTAAATTGAAGAAATTATTGCTTGAAGCTCCCATCCTTAAGCGTGTAGACTATTCTGCTAACAAACCTATTATATTGACTGTTGATACTAGTCCTATTGGTATAGGTTGGGTCATAAGTCAAGATGATAGTGAAGGGAATAGAAATGCAATTAGGTTTGGTGCCAAAATTCTACATGAAACACAACGAAAATATCCACAGATCAAACGAGAACTATGGGGTATGGTAACAGTTTTGAAAACAGACAAAGAATATTTCATTGGTGCAAATGTCAAAGTTGAGACTGATTGTTTGCCTCTCATTGGAATGATAGCCAATTGTTCATCTCCTGATATAGCCATGCTTAGATGGATCTCATATATTAAGTTCATAAATCCTGAGTTAGTTCATATTTCAGGTAAGTCAAACTCAGTTGCTGATATGTTATCGAGAGCTAGATTTGATGATGATCTTGAAAGTGATCTAATAAAGAATGTGAATTTAGTTGACTATGTTCCACATATATATGAGTATGAGAAATTTCATGAGTCTGAGTATGAAGATGAATGGAGAGACATAGGAAAGTATCTCAGTACACTACAACCATTACCTAGCTGGACTACGAATAGATTCCGTAACATTAGGAAACGAGCTTATAACTTTTTCCTATGTAATGGTTATCTTTGGAGACATGCTAAGGGTAAGGTTAAGAATCCACAACGAGTCCTAGGAAAGAGAGGTCTTCAATTGCAAGTAATGAAGGAAATGCATGAGACATTATGGGCAGGTCATAAAGGATTTTTTGGAACATATGAAAAAATTAGAAGTACCTATTATTGGCCTAGGATGTATGTTGACATTAGTAGCTATGTTTCTACATGTTCTACTTGTCAACTTCATTCATCAGTCAAACATAGAGATCCGTTGCATCCTACTTATCCACCTTGTATTCACTACAAGTGGGTAGTAGATCTTGTAACTATGCCTAAAGGTATCGACAAAATGCGTTACATTGTACTTGCAAGAGAAGACTTAACTAATCATGTAGAGGGACGTGCACTACGATCTAAGACCACTTACAATGTTTACAAATTCTTGCTTGAAGATGTCATAAGTCGCTTTGGGTACATAGAGAAAGTAGTTGCCGATCGTGGAGAGTTAAATGCGAGAGAAGCTAAAGAGTTCTTTGAGCGTCACAGTATTCGTTTGTCTCTCACTACTGCATATAATCCAGAGGCCAATGGTAAAATAGAGAGAGGGCATCCACCTATTGTGAAAGCCATATCTAAAGCATGTAACGGTGACATCAAACAATGGCCTAGATTCTTACCTTTTGCACTTTGGGCGGATAGAATGACATGCACACGTACTACTGGGTATATGCCTGCTGAACTTATGTACTGTCAAAAATCACTGTTTCCAATTCAATCTCATATTTTTGCATGGTCAAATTTGCCTTGGTCTGAAAACATGTCTACTGATGACTTTTTGAGTTTGCGCATTAAACAGTTAGAACAAGGTAAAGTAAGACTTGATGATGCTGTTGAAAAATTAAGAGAATCTAGAATGAAGAATAAGCATTATTTTGATAAAACTCATCGACTGTGTCCTAATCCAATTGAAGTAGGAGATTGCATGCTCATTTATGATAGTACATTTGACTCTCAATATGATGCACGCAAAAAGCTCACTCAACGGTGGTTTGGGCCATACATTGTATCAAAAGTCAACAACAATGGTACGTATGCTCTTTGTGAATTAAATGGTGTTGCACTAAAAACTTTGATTGCAGGTAAAAGGATAAAGCTATTCAAGAAACGTGATAATGACGAGTACATTTTGGATGAGGACATTGAAGAAGATGACAACAATGAGGCCGATTCATAAACAGGAGTATCCATGCTATAAAAAATAAAAATATAAATAAAAAAAGGAAAAATAAAAAAATAAAAAAAAACATATAAAAATATCATTAATTTTTCAAGTTCATGTTGCTTTGTTTTTTTTCAAGTTCATTCTATTTTTTTTTTTTCCATGCTTGTTTCATGCATGTTTTTTTTTCAGTCTTTGCATTGCATTGCATATCCACATCACTTGAGTCAAAAAAGGCAAATGATGATTTCTCTACTTGTGTAAAATTGTATCTTAAGTAGTAACTTATCTACTAAGAAATTGATTATAATCTAGGATTGTGGAAAGATAGGGCATGTAGATTTGGAGGTTTATTTTGGTGACAAGACTTTCATATATAAACATGCATATGTATCCTGTATTGAAAGCATAATTGTTGAAATCCTATCTCCTGCTATTGCATGTTTCTACATCCTTAGTCCATCTCACAGCACGTGTATCGGAGTTTAAACGACTGTTCTCCGTCATCAAAAATGGTTGTACCTTGTATCGGGGTTTAATTTTTCCTCGTCAAAAAAAAAAAAAAAAAGCTACATGTTACCAAGAAGTTTACACTTTCTTCCACCCCAAAAAAGTGATCGTAACCATAAAGTTGCCGAATCATCATCATCATCATCAAAAAAAAAAAAAAAAAAGGGCAAGCCAAAGGAGGATAAAGAGGCATAGTAGAATAAATCACGGGCTATATAGGCAGATTTATGCATTAGTGGAGTTTAGTTAGATTTCCTTGCATGTTATTAGAGAAAGAGCATATTCATATTTATGTAGGAAAGGAGTTGATCTAAAATAAGCTAAAGATGAAAGATGTCTCTTGAAAATCCTTAATCTTTGTTTATAATCATATTTAAGGTAGATTGCTTTATGAAAAAGGTACAAAATTTTCTTCAAGATGAGAGGAACTGATGCTTAAAACGACTCAATACATCCACTTCCACTTCATATTGATGCTTGTTTTTTTTTCTTTCTTGTTGCCAATGTTGCTTGTTCATTTGCATATATGTTGCCTATTTGTTCATGCATATTCATGTTGCCTGTTTCAATTATTTCTTTCATGCAAATTTTGCTTCATGTCACGTTACCTACTTATTCATGCATATAATCAATTTTCCTTCCATCTTTCTTATGTTGCCTATAAAAGAATTTGATGCCTGGAACATTTTGTTTTTCACAGATGCTAGAGTGGCGCTTCCGGAGGAATCGCAGGTTTAGTGGGGGCGAATGTCGTCGAGATTTGCTCTCCTCTCTCACTTGTGAAGGCCTACAAAAAACATATTTGGCGAAGGTAGCCAGAATTCCCCGAGAAGTCCAAGATGCATCAAGGATGTCAAAGGAAGGTCACATACAAAGTTTCAAAGAAATCAAGAAAGTCCATGGTAGCGGTCCAAGCTGGTCAAAGTTGGGAAATTAGGGCAAAAATTTCATTGTCACCAAATTAGATGAAAATCCATATACTTGTAAAGATTGTCAAAGGCAGTCTATAGCCCAAATTTCAGTAGAAAATGGATTTTGTAGCACATTGATATGCTATGTTCATTTTGTAAAAATATAATTTTTCTAGTTTGATCCTACAAATTCTTGTATAAAAAATTATGTTAGCCATATGGTTTGGCATGTATAAAGATCATATATGGCTACATATTTGTACAAATTTTCAAGGCTATCAGAGCTTCCTAGACACCTTAATGCCACCTTGCAAGCTTCCAAATGTAGTCAAACTTGTACAAGGGAGATTCAGATGGGAGTTCTTCCTGCATATTCCTGAAGGAGATCTTTGGAAACATAGTCCTACAAAGTTTCATCTTCATCAAAGTCTTTTTGGAGGGTCAAAGAGCACAAAGTCCAGTTTTCAAGGTCACCGCAGTTTTCTAGAATAAGAAAATTGAAGGCTTGAAGGGCTGCCACATGTCAAAATATGATTGAACCATGGTGTACGGTCAAGATGAGCTCCTATTCAAGGGTGGAGATGCACTAAAGCATAAACGAAGGAGGATCCATGAATTTTTTCCATAAAAGAAGACTTTGTTGATAGTTAAAGATCAATAATGCAAAGTTTCTCCAAAAATAGTGGCTTATCTTATCCGAATTGATGTCAGCACTGATCCGACGGTCCAGATCATCCCCAGATCCAATGGTGGAGAATGAGGGCGCCTAAATTTCACTCCTTTACTCTAGATTTGATAGAAAGAACAATTCCAAGCCATTGATTTGATTAATCAAATGGTTGTAATCGAAAGTAGTGATCCTAGAGTTGAGAGTTGATTTCTCTAGATCCAAGAGCCCAAATTCATTCAAAAAACTATATAAACCCCCCTCCAAACTCCTAGAGCATCATTGTTAGGCATCCATAGGGCTCATGCTAGCTTACGGTTTCCTTGAGACGATCACCCTCGGTTGAGCGAGTGAGGATCCAAGGTGAGCTAGTATGAGTATAGAACCTAGTTTCAAATTTAAGTTAGAACTCCTATCTAGGATAGGCTCTTGAAACCAGCATCTCTATCTTGACTCACCCTCGGTGGAGCGTGTGAGTGAGTTAGAGCTGATTTTAATGAGTCTTAGACTTCTTTAGTTAGACGTTACGAGCCTAGACAGACATAGGGTCACTGGAGTGGAACTCACGTTCTTACGTGTGACATTCGGTTGAACTGTCATGGTTTGAGGGTCGGAACCACCTTTGATCAGTAGACTGCTTAGCATGACGTACCACGACGATATTTTACATGTAACTTAATTCAAATCCTTTTAATTCATGTCACTTGTCACTTGTCTCTTGTCTCCTCTCTCAGTCTCTTAAGTATTTTTACATGTCTTCTATTTCTTCTATGTGTGAGAAGGCTCCGCAGTATTGTGTTGAACCAGTGAGGATGTTTCTTTGAGCTTGTGAGTAAAATCCATCATCATAATTCACTTGCATGCATATAATCCATACAAATCCATACATATTTATTAGTTTCTGAAAGTGTATAAGAAGCTCCAATATTGGACCATTCTTCCTTTCGAAACTGATTTATGTGAAAGGATTCCATCTATTCTCGTCATGCATACATATCATCCAAAGAAGACTATGCATATGGATTGGAATTAGGAAGTGTTTAAGAAGCTTCTTCAATGGACCATTCTTCCTTCCAAATTTCATTCGTATGTATGGTTCTCTTTCATTCTTATCATTCATGTTCATAAATCTAACTTGCACTCCTACATTCCTATTCCCATAATCATTTCAACATCTCTCTCTTCTCCATACTCAACATTAATTTCACTTTCATGTCCTTAAAGCTTCCAACATTCATTAGCTTCATTAGGAAAAAAAGTGAACCCTGCATGGGCCTTGTAAGGATTCCTAATTTTTAGGGATTAAGCTTAATCTTGTACTTTGTTAATGGGACAAGTGCATTTAATAGAGCACTTTTTGGTAGGCTGAAGTAGGCTTTTTTTTAGGCTGAGCTAGGACCTTCTCTCTCTTCTGCACATAGAGAGAGAGAAAAACCACTTTCCACCTCATCAAATCCGTCCATCTTTATGAATAAAAAAATGAGTTTTCTGAAAAAGTCTCTTTTTCAGCTATTCTTTATTCAAAATGGCCCATACTTTTATGTATATGTCAGAACTTAATTTTTTTAGACTTATTTTTATAAAAAATACTTAAAAAATATACTTTTCAAAATCCCTCCAAAAGTTAAGTGCCACATCATCAAACTCGTAACTTTGGTTGCCCCAAAACATGAATTTTTCAAGAAAAACTCATTTTCCCTCTAACATACTGAAAAAAGTCATTTTGACCTATCCACATACCAAAACACACTTTTTTTCTTGCACATAGCTACTGTACTAGCCATTCCAGCCATCTGTGTGCTTCTTCCCATTCGGTGCTGGAGTTTTGGAACATCATGGTGCTCACATGTATTACGAACATGACACCAGCACCAGCGCGTGCTCCTCACTCAAAGAGTGTACATGTTCGTGTTCCTACAGAATTTGCACCAACAACTAGAGGTAGCAATGACATAGATTCTCAAAATGCACGACGTGCAGCTGGAGAGAAGAATATTGATCTTTGGGTCCATGGTGCTTTGTATCCCTTGGATCCAATGGCTAATGTTCATCCTAGATTCCATACTATCTCCACATTTCTACAATTCCTTGGTTCCGGTGAAGATGGACTCCTAGGCTATTGCAAGCGATTGTCTAACCATTCTACATCTATAGCAAATTATTGGATGCAACAATGTCATCACAACCATTTCAAGATACACAGTTTAGAGAGTGCTATACACACTTTAGAAAGTGCTATCAAATCTTTGGATGAGCACAATAATAGTCTCAAACAAGATGTGGAAGAAAAGGAGAGCACAATTACAAAGTTGAAAGCCAATCTTACACAACTAAAAGAGACTCCACTTGGGATGAGATTTAGGAAACGACCATTATCATCCTTTCAAGCTCTTTCAACTGGTGGTGGAGCACGGAAGCGACGTGTTTACGCACTTAGGTATGTATTTCCTTTGTTTAGTTATGTTAAAAGACTTTTAGATTGAGATTCTTATTGTGCAGGTCATTTGTTGAAGATGCGAGTGCTTCCTCAACAATGGAGGATCAATTGAAGTTTCTGAATTCTTGTCTTAGCAACAAACATGTGCTTATGATCTTGGAGTCACCAATAGGAAATCACATCAAAACCCAAGTGATTAAAGATTTTGCAGGCAACTTAGAAGATATTATTAGTCCTAGTGAGGTACAGATGGTATGTGATGAAGCAGGTGTTAGTACTAGAGCGTACACTGCATTGTACAATCTTTTGAAGGAGGCTCTACAAAACAAAGGTATTTTCCAGAGCATTTTTCCATGCCCTTACAAGGTATCTGTGAGGAAGAAGATAACCAATGAGGATGTAGCCAATACTCTTGGCAATTACCTGCATATAGAAGATGTTATGCCTGCATCCATTTATCATTCATCTACATCAAAGAAAGAGTTGAAAAACACATCTAGACAGGGATTCATCTACACAAAGTACAACAACATATTTGTCAATTTGGAGAGGCTCCAAAAGGAAATGGTTAAATTTTACAAATCCACACTTCAAGGTATATCCATTGTTTTGATAATGACATTCATAGTATTTTTAATAATATAATGTTTGTTATTTGATGTAGATTGTGGTTCCAAACTCAAGTTTGTATTGAAGCTAGACGAATGTCAAATCATAAAGGGATGCCGTATGGAGAGACTTAGTGTGACACTCATGAACGAAGCTATGGCCCATGCTATTATTGATGATAGTGAAGAATCTACCCATCACTTTACATATAGTGTCCAATCAGAGAAAGATATATGGTGGTTAGGTGCTATTGAAGTACCTAAAGAATCCAATGATGTTCTTACATGGATTTTCAATAGGATCCCATGGATCACAGAGGTGATAACTTCTCAAATTCATGGTGCCAAAATCAATGTAGAAAGCCTTGGTGATTTTGAAGTAGAGTGGCACTTAGGTGGAGACTTAAAGACTATCAAATGCATGTTAGGGTGCAAACAAGGTGCATCTACTCTCTATCCTTGTCCATATTGTACACGAGGTTATAAACGAACAAAGAGAAAACAAAACAACATAGATGATTTAGTTGATGACACAGATGCAACTCCATCTGCTGAATGGGATACACCTTTAATGAGGTGTCCCATGTTAGGTACACTTAATCGTGACATGTCAGATAAGGATTGGAATCCCATTATTCCATTCCCTTTAGTCAATGTCCACTTTTGCACCTTGCATGCCTTCATGAGAATTTTTGATAGACTATTGAAGCTCCATATAGAATACGCATTTGCCATGAAGCCAGTTGATAAATCTATTCAAGCTATAAAGAAATTGGAGGAACTTCTTAATTCAATTGGTTGTCATGGTGGAAATGTAACCCTAGTTGTTAAGAAAGTTGGAGAATCTCAAGATAGCTTGCAACAAGTGTCAATGACAGGGAATAAAGCAAGACATTTTTTTAGAAGAGGTACTAGCACTCAAAATAATGAACGTTATGAGCTGTGGAAAGACCTATGCATGATCACAACAGACAATGACTCTCAAGTTGATCTTTGTAATAAGAGAAAGAAAGTTTGGTCGAGCTTTGATAAGGTTGTAGGCTTAATGGGTCTGACTAGGTCTAGTGCTATTCAACGTCAAATGTTTCAAGAAACATTAGTGGAGTTCACCAAGTGTTTCATTCAATGTTGGGGAGAGAGCAATATAACGCACTACATTGTAAGTGTAATCTTCTTCTACAAGTGTTCATTGCACTTACCTTTTTCCAATGTACTTAACAATTTTTAGCATATTTTGTTTGCACATGGAGCTTTTTTCATGCATCGATATGGGTCATTAGAGATTTTCAGTACCCAAGGAATGGAAAAGTCACACTACAAAGCGAGGGGTGTCTACTTCAAAAACACCCGACATGGTGGTGGCCCAATGCAATCAAACTACATGGAGGAGATGTTTAATTGGTTTTACCGCACTACATTCTCGAGAAAGTTTTTTGTGGAACCACTTAGGGATTCAAAATTGGCAAAACTTGCAAGAAAGATGCAACACAACATTGCTAGTGAGAAATGGAAGTCATCGTTAGGTCCTCTTCATCATGCTCAGTGGCGTGCAAGGAGACAACGAGAAGGCTCAGCTTGGAAGTAAAGTGAATTCGCTATTTCCCATTATGTGGTAATACATATGATTATTGTAATCTTGATTTCAATGTGTTATTATTTAATATATAATATTCTGTATGGTTTTAAACAGGTTTTGTCCGTTCTAGTGTGAACAAACAGTTTTTTAAAAAACTCTATAAATAGAGAGAACTCACTTCATTTCACACTTTTTGCAACTCAAGAGAATGGCACGCACCAAGCAAACTGCAAGGAAAGATCGCGTCTTCTTTCCTAGCCCTCATCTAGGGACACAACGCCCACCATGGTTGCAACCCCCCCAAAGGCCTCGAAGTGGTTCCCAGAGCACATCTGTGCCTGTGTCACACAATGGCACACCACCAGGGAGCAATTCAGTGCGAGAAAATGAAGTTTCCAATAGACAAGATTATTATACTCAAGGACGATCAGAGGCCATTTCAGATGATGAGCCACCAACAAGGACACCCATCAAATCAAGACCCAAACAGAAGTTGATCAGAAGGAGTGTACCAGAGAGCGACGAAGAGTCATCCCCATATGAGGAAAGCAACAATCAACCACCATGGAATGATATGCAAATACCAACGAGCCATAGGGTGACACATGGAGGTAAGACACTTCCACAAGGACAAGGGCAAATACCAACAGAGGAGGAAAGAGAGCAAAGTCAACAACCACATCAACAACAAAATGTGCAAGATGAAGCTGGGCCCTCACATCGTGTACATCGGAGAAAAAAAAACTATCAACCTCGACGTCGACCTCAACGCTAGCCAAACATACCTCCCAACCCAAGAGCTCCACAAAGACGAAGGAAGCACTGCAGGGCTTTTGCAGAGATACGACACTACCAAAAGTCCGTTGAACTACTCATACCACGAAGAGCTTTTGCAAGGGTAGTGAAAGACGAACTACAAAGCTACCAAACAGGTCTAAGAATACAAGGGATAGCACTTGAAGCACTTCAAGAGGCAGCTGAGGCCTACCTCATCTCCATGCTTGAGGACTCTAACCTCTGTGCTATCCATGCCAAGAGAGTAACCATACAACCGAAGGACATTCAGCTAGCAAGAAGAATTAGAGGAAATAACCCATGATGTGTATATTATACCCTATGATAGGCTACTTTGTGATGTAATACAATGGATAATAGAAAATTTTGTTTTGACTTATATTCTTTGTCTCTTTTTTCTCTCTCACTCTCTCTCTCTCTCTTTCAGTCAGTTATATATGGATTCAGTTAAACATGCATGCACTTGCCTATTGTTTTATGACTAGATATGTTCCTTTTCTACATACTGGTGTGCAACATGTCTTTTTAACACCAAAAAACCCCCAGCCACAGAAACGCGGGATTCAGCCCTGCAAATTTTTGCAGGGCTGAATCCCGCGTTTCTGTGGCTGGGGTTTTTTTTGCAATATTTGGTCTTTGGTAAGCATAAGACATATGGTAGAGATGCAAGGGTCTAGGTATTAAGAGGTTATACCCTATAGGAATTGAGATCTTTAGCTACTAAAGGCTGAGTTTATACCCTACTGAAAACTTCTGGTCCTGATAATACCAAAACCAATTGAAAATCTGAAATTACATAGTTTCCTATGTATTGTAGCACCTAAAAACACTACATAAGGCCAAAAAAGCCCCAGCCACAGAAACGCGGGAAACAGCCCTGCAAAAATTTTGCAGGGCTGTTTCTCGCGTTTCTGTGGCTGGGGCTTTTTTGGCCTTTTTTAAGCATATAATAATACAGAGGACCAAAGCAAAATACAAAGACCCCCAATTAGATACAATTTGTGGAGAGAAGATAAGTTCAATTTTTTAGCACATTCATAAACAGAACTAGACAAATGATGAAAAAAAAAGCTTGTATTATCAAGACATTACATCATTTCTCAGCTGCCTTCAATTTCTCCACAACTTTCTTTCTCCTTTGGAGAGATTGAGGCAGCTCGTAAGTCAATACAGATCTTGATATTACATGGGGGTCTTGCATTCCAAGACTCATGGCGATACCTATTTGCCCTAATACTTTCCCTCTAAAATTAAGTCCTAAAGTAGTTACAACTAAGGATTTCCTAACCAAAATGACACAATTAGTGCCTTGGGTAATTGTACATAAACACAAAATCTTGCTAAGGGCCTTCAAGCACCAAGTGATGAAGTGCCCATCGGGACTGTAGTCTTTGTGTATGATAACAAAATCATCCTTTGGCAACTTTCCGATGTAGTTTGCCAAGGATGCACCACTCCCACGAGAAGCTCGATCCCCACCAGACCTTGCTGCGAACTTGTCGAGCTCAATTGCTTCCTGTTAAGAACAAATGAGAATTCAAGCTCTTACAATGTTAACTTAAAATTATCGATTTATTTAATTCAATTACCACTTACATCATGAAGCTTGTCTTCTTCCTCCCCTCTTCCAGGGGCATCAAGATCAATGCTAGAGTGGGCCATGCCACTCTGCTCTGCTACATGGGATGTAGGAATTTTTTGCTTCAGTATCCTCTCCTGTGCTGCACTGAACTCCTCCTCTGTAGTAGAATTGTTGTCATCATTTAAAATATCAGCACACACCATTGATATGGTGTCTGCCACAGAATCCCCAAGTGGGATGGACTTCTTTTCAAGTATGTCAGATGTGTTGTCAAGTGGAACATCTGACATTGTGGAGAAAATACTCAAGCATTCATCTAGACGTAGACCGAATGCCTTCTCAATGTCATGGAGTAAAATAAATTCCTCTCCATCCACAACGATGCAGGAGAGATATTCAAGTTCCACCTCTGGTAATGTGGGCTCAGAGGGGTTGAGATTTGAAGGGGGGGCCTCCTCCATGCTTGATTGCACATGTAGTTTATCCTCAACACCACCAGGGAATTCTTGGTGGATTGTAATGCTTTCTTTGGAAAAATTTATGGCCTCTGGTTGAGGCTCATTCTTCTCCTTAACAAAACCCCCAGTGGCAAGGTTGGGGAGCTCAACAGGTGTAGGTTCCGGCTCCTCATTAATAATAAAATATGTTGTTGCAGTGTAGGATAGGTACTTTGTACCCATCCTCTTCTTTTTGTTAAGTTTTTTTACTAATGGCACAGAGTCATCTAGTAAGTGCCCAGCAGTTTCCGCAATTGCCATGAAGCGCTTAAGGCGCTTCATGAAGGCTTCATCGCCTCTATGTATGTAGAGTAGAAGGTCACATGGAACCCATTTACCCTCATAAGGCAGTATTTCTATAGAAAAACGCAAGATGTAGTACTCAAGGAACTCTATGATTTCCTTGAGCACATCAGAGTTCAGTTGAATTGTTTTGTCTAGATCAGGGACCCTAGACAGTAGGTCATACAAGTGGTTCTGACCTTTGAACTCAGTTGATTCCAAGAACTCATTGAAGAGTTCACGTGGACGTTTGAGTTGCAGGGTACTGGAGGATGCGACAGCCATTGCGCGTGATGCTAGCTTGTGTGCGTACTCTGCTAGTGATTGTAGCTCTTCTTGGTTGCAAAAGTGAGAAATGAGAGAATAAGTGCTGCTTTTATAGTAGTTTCAAAATTTTAAAGTGAGTGGGACCCATTTTAAAACTAAAACTGATACCTTCAAATAAAACAATCATGCACAGAACTCTCAAAAAAAAAACTTTTGCTCATAAAAAGATTGAACAGAATCATTAACCAGAATAAGATACACGACAACACAATAGAAAAAAAAAATTCTCAGAACTTTAAAATTATAATAAATTGCCATTGGAAAAACCAAAGATTTGGCAAACTGTACATCATATTGAGATCAAAAAATTTTACATGCTACATGTCTTGCATGTTAAATACATTGTTGCAGATGTAGGATTATAAATGGAACATAGGTGTGTGTACACTGTAGCACTCAAATAGTCCTTGAGCTATGACAATGAAAGTTGAGTTCCATCCACACTCCATTCAAGGAGGACTTTAATTTTATCCTCCAACCTCTTACCAATCTGCAGACAAATAGAAAACTTTAAATGAACATATTTGAGTGTAAGAATTTGTATAAACAAAAGAAGAAATACCATATGCTACTTACCTTATGCCCTTGTATTCTGAACTTTGATTGATCCAGATCCTCAAATCCCATGATTACTAGATGTTCTCTCACGTTGGCAAGAGTCCAATGATGATTTACTGAAATAACTTCCATTTCATTGTTGGGTAGATTTATCTTAATTTCAAATGAAATTAAAACACCCTCAGAACTTTGTAATGGTATCCATTCACCAAGTTTACACATCCAACGATCATAATAGAATCTAATGTACAATGAAGTACGATGTTTCAAGTATCGAAATCCTATGCCTCTTGCACCAATTTTACAAATGTATCTATCCCCTTTGGTGCATCCTTCTACAAGTCCCCATTTTTCACCTAGCAAACACTCTACCTGATCATACGTGATATCTTTTAACATGAACATTGTTGACGTCTCTAGAATTGTGAATATCTGAAATAAATGTACAAAACAATGAACAGGAACACACCAATGTAATCCTATAGATCTTGAAACTCTTGTAAATTTCAAAGAGTTGTGTATGTCCATCACCATCTTATGCTTCAAAGATGTTAATGTCCATACATCAGGTTGCGGCCACTCAAGCTTTAAGAGAGAATCTACCTTAATCATCTCTAACTTGCCAAAATCATTTGATGAAGAGGGTACAACATATGTATGTGTGTAAAAGAAAACTCTCTCACATAATAGCTGAGCAGGACGGGCTTGTGGAAAGACTATCGACCCAACATCTGCATGCAATGCTTGGAAAGTACCTGTAAGACTATGAAGTGGTTGTTCTTCCACCAAGGTAGAAGGAAATATGTCTACAACAAAAAAATACACAACTTAGCTAGGTATATTCTGAAATTTGGACAAAAGTCAATGAGTAATACTTACAGTTGATAGGATATCTCATTTTGTTTGAGTTTTCCAATTTCATGGTTGACATTGTGAACACATGTTGTACAATGGCAACAGTTTCACCATTTTTGAGCTTTTTGAAGCCTAGTAACTTCCCTTTCCAATGAAGATCCAAGTTTCCACGATCTCTCACACGGTGAGGACCAACACCAGAGGGTTGCATGTACACCCATGCACGTTTGCAGAACTCCTGTCCTAACCAAAATCCTTCTGGAGCCTTGATATTGTGACATTTTATCGCGATAACCTCATCTTTTGGACGTCTATGAGATTTAGGTTTCTCCATTGGAGATCAGGCTATGGAAATGACAGTAGGAATTCAAAGAAGATGATGCATAGAGAAAGAAATGGAGATGCAGGAGCTGCAATGGTGTGCTAGGGAGAGAAAGTAGTGGAAAGAGATGACTTTTTGGGACCTGGGTATGAAAATGGGAGGTTTTGGAGGGAGAAAGTTGCATTTTGAGTTATTTTTGAAAAAGTCACTTTTTTCACTTAAGTTCATGCACGGATTTTGATTTAGAACCCAAAAATAGCACTTTTGATCCTAAAAAGTGGTTGGGGGACCATTAAATGGTGTTATGATGAGTTTTATAACTTTTTGAAAATTTTGAATTTTTGGGCCCAGGTAAGTTACGAGATTCCTTTCTCTCTCTAGAGGCAAAACCTGAACATAGGGGAATCCTGTCCCCTCATCCCCCTTCAGCCTAGTGATTTATAGGCTATAGACTGTGTCCACCACCCTCCTCTCATTGGTCCATCACTAATCACTCCTTAATCCAAAAGGCCCATGCAGGGTTCATTTTTTTCCCTAATGTCATACACCCTGTGTGTGCCACGATCGGACCCGATCCACCCGGATTGCGATCACCTCCACAATGCCAATGAATTTGTAGCAAGTCATCTTTAAATTACTCCTTTTGATCAAGTCGCAAGCATGGTCTTCGAGTCTCGACCATATCCACCCTCTTTGAACCTGTGCATCCTCCAGATGTGCCACATCAATCTTCATATCTGCAAGAATTTATGAATTCCAAAACAATTCAAGTATATGTCTTATCAAACACATGTGCCTATGCATGGCCATGTAGTGGGCCCTATCACATGCATACTTTACATGCATTAATAAATGTCATGGTGCATCAAAAAGCTATAAGGCATTCAATGTCGAGGTATTATCACTCAAACTCGAAATCAAGATCTCATCATATATTCATAATCCATTTAATGTGCAATTGGATGTGTCCCTATAGGCTTGAAAACTTTGTGCAAATACATTTCACGCATGCATACTTGAGATACAACAACTCTCAATTATGGTGTAGTTAAGGAATCAGTTTTCATGGTTTCTAAAGAAAGAAGCTCACCCCTCATAGTGGATGAGAATCATTAAATCCAAATAACCATATATATATATATATATATATATATATATATATATATATATATATATAGAGAGAGAGAGAGAGAGAGAGAGAGAGAGAGAAATGCTTTTGAGTTTGTTTTATCTGAGTAATCTGTAAATCTTTCATTCAATAACAATAAAGTATCGTGCTATTTTTCGAAGTGTATAACCAAAGAACTTGCTGAAAAATGTAATCGTATTATCTACGTTTGCTTGTTTCCATTCCGATGATAAAGAAGGCTGAAAATATCTATTTCTTGGAAGTATATGCTATGCATCACATCGACTGAGTCAAAGTCATCCACTTACATTCATATGCATAGAAAGAATGTGGAAACCATGAACTTGTGAAAACATTGCAAAGACTTCAATCTGATCATTTGAAGTCTGAAATATTAGATGTTGAAAATAAATCAAATGGTATGGATCAATGAACACTAGATACAAATACAAACATGTCACGATATGCTATTCCTAGAAATATTGATAAAAATGTGAAGCGTATGTTACAGACTCTGTGCACTTAACTAAAAAACAAAACTCCATAAGACTTGTTAATAAATATCAAGGATAGTAATGTAACTCTTTTTTAGCATTGGTCACTTATTGCGAGGGACTCTTCAAGCTTGAAGTGCTCGTATAATAAATATTCATCTTATTTATGATGTAAAGCATGTGAAGCTTTGCTAAATAATTTGTAAAATCATATGAAGAGCCAAAGAATATGGTGCCCAAAAGTATCCATATTACTGCTATTAACGCCTTTTTTCACAAACTCCTTGGCACTGCGTTGTCAGGATCAAATCCCATGTGGCAAGAATATAATGACGATTCAATTTAAATTCTTTTTACTCGTTATCCTCCATATTGATTTGGCATGCTATTGCTTGTTGTTTATAGTGAGTACCTGCAAGAAGAAGAGAAACTAAAACCATTAACTTAGATATATATACATTAATGTGCCAAGGAACCCTAATTGGGTGTGTTACCCCTTGTGTATGTGAGACCTAAATGTCTCTAAACCATAAAAATCCTAATTGCCTAAAAAAATACCATTATTCTTGTATATGAATTCAATACCTAAGAAATGCATTAGATCTCCAAGGTCTAAGATCTTGAAATCCTTCCCAAGCTATGCATTGATGTCCTTAATACCCTCTTCATGATCACCTATAATAACTAAGTCATCTACATATACAAATAAGTAGACAGATGCTTCACCTTCTCTCTTGTAGAACAATGATGGATCTTTTTCTGCTTTGATTGTATCCAAAACTCCTCAAACAGTATACATGCCTTTAGTTCCATGACCTTGGGGTTTTCTTTAGACCATATAATGCTTTCTTTCATCTACTAACATAATCATTCTAGACTTTTTCTTTAAACCCTTATGGTTCTTCCATGTACACAACCTTGCCTACCTCCCCATTCAGAAATGCATTCTTCACATCAAGCTGATACATCTTTCAAAGATTTTTACTTCAGTAATAATGATGGTTGTGATGGTAGTCATCTTACCCACAAGGTTAAATGACTCTTCATGGTTTACTCCATATTTTTTAGCAAAGCCGTTAGCTACAAATCTAGATTTATACCTAGCTATACTACTATCTAAATGCATTTTACTTTGTAAACCCACTTCTTTCTAATTTCCTTCATATTCTTCTTCATTTGCATTAGATACCAAGTGTGATTGTGCTCCAAAACCTTGATCTCCTCCTCCATAGCTTCTTTGTGATTCCATACATGTGTTTGCTTCTTCAAAGCATGTGGGTTCTTCAACAACCTTGCTCATGTAAGCATAATGTCTAGCCATAAATAAATCATAGGTAGTCTTTAAATTGGATACCTTAACCATCAGCCCTTATTATCTCACCATTATATTAGTTTCCTTATTGTTTTGGACCTTTCAGATCTACCCCTTCTTCCCATGATGGTCTGCATGGAGGTCAATCCATAAGTTTTCATCTTCTTCTACTTCTCTGATTTTGTCCTTTCATGTACTCCTTGCATCACTTAGTTGGCTTGATGTAGGACTTCCTTTATCCCATGATGGTTCAGTATTCGAATCCTTTCTTCCATTAAGAACCATGCTTTCTAGTTCATCCCTTGAAATCTTGCTTTGTTTAGGTTTATTACCCTACATGGATACATTTGTATCATAACAAGGTAGAATTTCATCAATCTCACATCATTTGATAACTTTAGCTCCATCATTGTATAGTTATCACATCTATAACCTTTTGCTCATGTGCATACCCTATAAAGACACATCTTTCTCATCTATAATCAACCCTAATCCTTAATTCACTTGGAACTAATACATAGCATGTGCAACCAACGACTCTCAAGTGTGATACATTTGGATTTCTATTATACCAAGCTTCATAGGGTGTGATAGGATGTATACCTGATCTGGGAGCTCTGTTCATGATGCATATAGCTATGGTTGTTGCACTAGCCTAGTAGCTCTTCTTGACACTATCATTTTCATGAGCTCCTCCTAAAGAAACGAGGAACTTCCTCCAGCACTTCTCCCCATTCTTACAGTAATGACATGAGTGACATTCATGAAGTGTGCATTTATATAATACAGGACATATAGAAAATAGACATTTTTTGATTTGATATCTTTATTCAACTCGAAGCTCAAAAAAAGACTATGACATTCCTCCAATGTTGAAACTTCCATACACACTGATTTTTCATTTCTAATAGTTTCGTCGAAAATTCCACAAAAACTAGAACTTCATTTTTTTTGCAGCCCTTTTCTATTGTTTAGTGTCTTGCAAGCTTCATCCCAATCTCTTTTGCCCTCTCGCCCACCACAAATGACACGTTCATAATATCTAGCATTCAATGATGCTTCACTTGCATATGCCCTGTGTTGGCTTCCACAGACATAGTCATGCCTATCTCCAACCCGGTATTGGTCCAGTGAACATGTTTGAACATCTTGAGTTATATTTGTAACATGTAGGTGCTTTTTCTTACCACTTAGTTGATGAGTAGTAGAATTTGAGTGGAGCTTTCCTTAGCTTTAGCTTTAGTTGAGCCACTCCAGAACATATGCAAGTCAAACATGATTAAATATTACCCCCATTTTTTTTTACATGCACTTTATTTCTAACAAAGTTGGTAGAGAAGACCACTTCGCATATAGAGCTTATGTGTAGGCACGACAAACTCAGCACAGGCTAGAAGAGCATTTCCATGCTTGTAGACATTGATGAAGTTATGTTCATCTTGCTGAGACCCGAGAAGAGATCAAGCAACATTCACGAGCCCCCTTTATAGTTCCACCACAATAAAAATGTCTGAATGAATGTGATAGTTGATTGAGCAACACCTTGTCAGACAGGTGAACTACCGATCACAAGGATGGTCATACTAATCATCTTCTTCACCATTGCATTGGTATGCCATGTCCTGCCACCAAAATGATCCGGCTACTTCTAGCCTATCCCTCCCTTTTAGCAATATCTTATCGAGAAAGAAATTGAAGATCACCAACTAACAAGAAGGAATCATTTCTCCCCTTCTCTAGCCTTCTTGATCAGCCCATTTTTAGAAATAGAGTCTCTAGCTATCACTGAGCAATCAACATTCAACCTTCTACTCATATGAGAAGGAGCTATGTAGGTGGCACACCAATAATCCATTTATGATTCTTCAAAATGAAACTTGGCTGTAAATTGAATACATTCTTCAAGTCCTTAGGGTTCATTGTCTTTCCAATGTTGAGATCATACATGTAGTCCCCAAAGAGTGGAACATAACAATTGGGCGGATGAATTTGTAGCAAGTCATCTTTAAATTACTCTTTTTGATCAAGTCGCAAGCATGGTCTTCGAGTCTCGGCCATATCCACCCTCTTTGAACCTGTGCATCCTCGAGATGTGCCACATCAATCTTCATATCTGCAAGAATTTATGAATTCCAAAACAATTCAAGTGTATGTCTTATCAAACACATGTGCCTATGCATGGCCATGTAGTGGGCCCTATCATATGCATACTTTACATGCATTAACAAATATCATGGTGCATCGAAAAGCTATAAGGCATTCAATGTCGAGGTATTATAACTCAAACTCGAAATCAAGATCTCATCATATATTCATAATCCATTTAATGTGCAATTGGATGTGTCCCTATAGGCTTGAAAACTTTGCGCACATACATTTCACGCATGCATACTTGAGATACAGCAACTCTCAATTATGGTGCTGTTATGGAATCAGTTTTCATTGGTTCTAGAGAAAGAAGCGCACCCCTCATAGTATAGCTCACCAATTCAATCACTCTCTCTTCTCAACTCCACTCATAACTCTATCCTATTCTTATTCATGATATTTCCGAATCCATTCATGCGCAAATGAATGTGCATCTATGGGATTTGAAAACATGTGCTCTTTTCAATTTAAAATATGCATACTTTATGTGCAATGCAACTTAAAGATGTTGCAAGAGATCAAGGTTAAAATAGAACGACTAATGAAAGAAAAAATTTCTTGAACTCCATGTTTTTTTGTCATCTCCATTGTCTTCAATTGATCTTTCCCTGCACCCATAAAATCAAAAACAAGATGAGAATCATTAAATCCAAATAACCATATATATACACATGCCATCCATGAAAGGACCTCACAAAAATCTATTTGTAGTAAAACATGAACTAGCAACTCCAAAGTAGTTGTGTTTCGCAAGATCCAATGAAACTCAAGATCTTCAATTGGTTCCTAATCATCTACACCTATACTCATAAACTCATAAGAGATATCAAAAACATCGTTTTCAATAACATTATTTGAAAAATTTTCATTAATTTGAACACTAGGTGCATTTGTTTGAGTTGAATTAATTTCAAAATTTTCATCCAACATGCATTCACTTTGTGAAGATGATTCATTGAATTCATCTAATTGTTCATACTCAAAATCATGCAAACCCAAACTAGCATCCATGAAATCAATAAATTCATCTTGAGGTAATAAATTTTCATGCATACACATTGAAAACAGGTCTCTGCAATCAATCAAACTCAAACATTCATCACACGCATCATCATTAGACATCTTTTCACATATATTCAACTCTTCATCATGCAAAAGATTAAGCTTGAGAAAAAATTCATCACGTTCTTTATTCTCCTCTACATCAACCTCATCTCTCTCACCCCCTTCTACTCTGTGACGAGTACTAGTGAGAATATCCTCAACTAGTGAAGAGTCAATGTCCAGTGTCCCATCTTCCTCTTTGTGGAAAGCCTTGACACTCGTTTCATCACCTTCTTCAAAACTCAGATCAATCAAGTTCTCAACATCACTAGATTCTTGCTCATTCTTTTCAGAGGATGTACTTTTGCCAAACTCGACATAAAGTTCTTCCGTAATTGATTCTTGCTCAAATATATTTCATCATGTGTAAGAATCTCAACATATACATTCAAATCAATTGGATCTTCATTTATCTAAAATTCACATCGTGCTTCATCAATGCAACCATTTAATTTTAACTTTTCTTGTTGATCTTTATTAGGTAATGTACCGATATCATATTTTTCATGCATTTCAATGAATGCTGTATTCTCCTTCTCATGGCCCATTTCTTTAGCATATAGAGTGAACTCATCATAATCTCCATTTGCATCAAAATGTATCTTTTCACAGAGTGCAACATCACTCACATACATGTCATTATACTGATGCCCAATCAACAACTCATTCTTACTCCCATGATTAGGATCACTCTCTTCTACCTATAAAGTCTCATTTAATGTGGCATCACTCAAGAGTATTTCACAATCTTGATATTGATCTAGACTATCCGTAGGCTTAGCATCATGCTTTTCACCATCAACCTACATACCACTCTCTAGAGGACTCATCATTTGCATACCCTCCTGATTAGCATCATGCTCACTTGCATTCTCTTCATACAAATTAGTCATTTGGCCATAATTCATTTCTGAATCATATGCTTGAAGAGATGTTTCACTCTCTGATGGAATCAAATAGTTCCTCATGTATTGCCTGGTTTCATCATTTAAGGAATCATCTTGTGCTTGATGTTCACATAAATTCACTGGATTATTTTGAGGTATTTCATTTTCAATCTCTTTGTGATCATCTTGACTTCCCGTAGATATCTTTGAATGTTGATTATTATCATATCTTGCTTCTTTGTTTGTTTGATTATCATCCCTTAGAAGTGAGGAGTCTGTCAGATTATGAGAAGCCTCATGTTGTTTTCTTGGTGTGTTTTGTGTATTTTTGTTTTGTTATATGTTTGATATTGGTTTGATATTGATTTGTTTAGCTTCCGCATATTCTTTTGCTCCTCCTATATTTGGGGTTTGTGCATATATAATATTTGAAGATGTAATCATTTTAAAAGTATTTACAGGCTCTTGGTACCTTGGATTTTTGGAGATTGCACCATTTATGCTTATAGGTTCTTTATGGCAATCCTCTTCATAAACATGTAAGTGTATTCCATGCATATCTTCTTTATGCCCAACTTGGGTTTCTATTATTCTATGGATTCACAAATTATTCTTAGTTTTTAAAATGCATTGAATTTATGCATCTTCTTCGTCAGCATGAATGTCAACTTTCCAATCATTTAAAATTTTTTCTATCGTTTGTTGTTTCTTCACGTATCTCCTCAGAGCTTCATGGATGAGCATCCAATCCTCTGTGAGCCCCGAGTCGGAGTCTATATCTTGTAGAAATGGAATTAGCTCCTCGCTGGCTTTAACGTATATTGGTTGAAGAAATAATGATACTTTTTCATGTCTTAAGCACCTTTTATGGTGCTCAGAAAGATCATCATATTGTCCCTCAAACTCTCTTTTGATCTGTAGAATCGGTTGGCCTTTGGGCATATGAATCAACCTCTGGATGGACTTACGAGTCACTTTGTCTATATCATCTATTATGAATTTCTTGAGGAGCCTCGCTTTGTATTGCGGCCATGTCATATGGCTTATTTGTATGACTTGATTACGCATGTTGAATTCACAAACATAGACAAAATTTTTGCAAACTTCCATATCCATCATCGGAGTCAATTGCACACCTAGCTACTTGGCATTGAGTTCATATTCTTTGCAGAACTTGGAAATATTTTTCCCATTGAAAAACTTGCATCGCTTGATTAAACAGTCATGAAGCGATTGGATGGCTTTTTGATGCTATCCTCTTCCTGAAAGCATATGAACTGAGCTAGGAGATCTTCCATGTTTGAAGTGCTAGGTTTGCTAAATTTTTGGTTGCTAACTTGGTTCTTTGATTCAGTGCCTCTAGAACTCACTCACCCCATCCTTGCACGTCGAGTTCACCAGGTATGTCATAGGGTTTAGAGAAGGGAGGGGGCACTACATGTGTATAGCAAAGAGCTGAACCTCGAGAGACATGGGGTTTCATGAAAAAGTTGAAAACCTTTATCTTAAGCTAATAGGGATAGAAGTTCAGAAGTTTTTCTTCATTTAAAGATGCAATTTTTTTAGTAGAAAGATAGGGCTCATCAAGACATGTCAAAAATATTGAAACTTACACATATCCTTAGCCCTCCTTTGATCAGATCATTAATTAAATTGTATCACAACTTTAAGGATTGACTTTGCTAAGATTTCGTACATGAGTGGGCAAGCTTACTAAGTTAATATGCAATTAAAAGGACATCTTCTAGAAAAGTTCTTGATGTTTCTCCTAGGGTTCTGAATAAAATCTAGTGAAGAGATATTACTTCATAAATAACTCTTTGTCCTATCAAAACACTTTTTATTAGATTCTTTTCGACCATGTGTTTCGTAGTTTCACTTTTGTTGTTTTATGTTAACAACATGTTTCTCATTCATTTTTTCTCATTCACACATAGTTCATACAATCACGTACCCATTTTGTATTGATTTATGTGTGCACATGACCCTTCATGTAAATCATGCAGAAGGTAGGAAAAGAAAATGCATGTGAGATCAAGCAACAAACTTCGGAACCTTAAAATGATTATTGAGAATGGATTAAGAAGCATGTCCTGTTCTCTCAAATTTTAGTATTTCCACATAGCATCTTGTAGAGGAGGTATTGGGTATCTATTTTTGGCAGGTGCATGCACCATGCACTCGAGTACTTCACGTGCTCAAGGGAGGTTCTCCTTAGGGAAATGTACCCTTTAACACTTTTGTGAGCAGGTAAATCACAATAATTGTACTAAACTGTAAATACGGAGAGACATGAAAAATGACAATAGTGGAAGACTAAACCACTCCTTAGTTGGAACAGATGATTACAACGTAGGAAAAGGAAATGTTCCAAAAGCTAATGCACTATGCTAACATGTCAATCCAGAACAAAACAGAATCAATACTAGAGATTCCTCCATTAAAATGAACACAAATAGATGAAGGCTTGTACTGATCAATACAAAGATATGCAGACGTGCTCCAAAGAATGACAAACTCAACCCACTGACTCACACCGTAGGACAAAATCAAGCCACTCCCTCACACTATAATGCTATAGCCCTCCATTGGGAAGCCCACGCTCTGTATCTTCACCACAGAGTGACTTCCTACAGTATGCTTGTTGTCTTTCCTTAGTTGCCCAATAGGGTCTAGTTCTGCAACATAATTTGGTTGTGTATCCCCTTCAAAATGTTGCCTAGCTTCTTCAATGCGTGATGCTGCTGCAACAAAATAATTGAGGGTTGCATCCAATCTAAGAGACACACGTAGCTTCTGCTGAGATAACTTGAGCAAAGCTTTTTCTATCCATTTTTTAACCAAGAAATCACCTCGAGCATGTGGCTGACGTACAACAAGTGCTTTTGTCCTAGTGTGAAGTTCATGAAAGGATTCACTTGACCTTAGCCTTTGGTTCTCTAGCTAATCTAGAGCTCTTTCCGAGGAGTCACTTGGTCCAAATGTCTGTGAGAATGCCGTCTTCAGAGCCTCCCATGTAGCAAAATGGCCATCTGCATATTGGCTCTACCATTTGTCAGCAAGGCCTTCCAATGTGGATGGGAAGAGTACCAACATTGCATCCTCTCTATTCTGCAGACCTCGTACACGGCATAAGGAGATGAACCTCCTCACATGATCATCAGCATCCTCATAAGCTTGTCCCTTGAAGGTAGGAAACTTCATATTGAGTCTGGAGAGTAAATGAGAGAGATCCTCCATTTGCACTGGTGTTTCCTCTGACGTATCTGAGGAGAAGTCTAATGTTCTCCTATGCTTCTCCTTTGACAGTGGTGTCACAGCCAAATCAACGCATAAATTTAAAGGAGATAGAGGGGATGTTGGTTCACTAGTCGAAGATATAGCTGACTTTTTAAGGCTCCTTCATACATGAAGAGGCTCCTTCATACTGTTGGAGATAGACGTCTGCGGAAGCACGCGAACAGCACAAGGAAGTAGAAGAAGCTTGGAGCACAAACACACAATACTGAATGTATTACTAGAGAATGTACAAAGATAAGTAGCCCATTAGGGCAATAGGCGTATATACAAGCCGGGGGAAAAAAACCTCCTAAAGAGGGAAAAAAGTGCCCTGGCAGTCCTAGAGTGTTCACACACATCACTACCTAAATATATCAACAAATCCCCCCTGGGAGTGATGCGGTGAACAAGGAGCTGGCACTCATGTATAAGGAAGTGCCAAGCTATGTGGAAATCACTCCACAAAAGGAAGTAAGCCCAAAGCTTTGCGAAAAGCTTCAAACTTCTCCCTAGGCAGAGCCTTCGTGAAAAGGTCTGCAATGTTCTCCTGCGTGGGCACATATGCCAAGCTGATCTCCCCAGCAGAGAACCTCTCCCTGACATAGTGATAATGCACCTCAATGTGCTTAGTGCGAGCATGGAACACAGGGTTCCTCGCAACTGCCAATGCGCTCTGACTGTCAGTGAAGATGGTGGTGGCAGAAGACTGGCCAACACCCAAATCAGCCATAAGGCGTCTGAGCCACACACACTCAACAGTCGCTGTGAAAGCTGCCCTATACTCAGCCTCACAACTGGAAGTGGCCACAGTAGGCTGCTTCTTGCTCAACCAAGATATACATGAGCTACCAAACATGAAGCAAAAACCACTGGTGGACACACGAGTGTCATAGCAACCAGCCCAATCTGAGTCAGAAAAAGCATGCAAATCTGGCGGTAGTGATCCCCCCTTGGGATAAAACAACCCAAGTAGCCGAGTACCACTCAAGTAGCGAAAGATGTGCTTAACCGCTTTCCAATGCGTGACTCCTCGGCAATGCATAAACCTGCTCATCTGTGAGACAGCAAACTGAATATCTAGCCGAGTAATGCATAAGTAAATCAAGCATCCAACAGCCTGTTGATAGAGAACAGCATCAAATGCATCTCCAGCATCATGAAGACTCAATCGTAAACCTGTCTCCATAGGAGTGGCAATAGGCTTACAGTCTTCAAGGCCAAAACGCTGCAATAATGTGTCAATATATTTTGTTTGACACAAAGCCATTCCACCATCAACGTGCATAAACTGAATGCCCAAATAGTGATGGAAATGCCCCAAATCAGACATCTCAAATGAGGCATGCAAATCAGCCTTAAAATCAGCAATATGTGTCTCAATAGGACCAGTGAGCAGCATGTCATCAACATAGACAAGAATTATCCGAAGCACATCATTAGCACGCTTAACATATAAGGTGCTTTCAGTTGGACTGTTCTCAAAACCATGTGCAATCAGATAGGCATGTATCTTCTCATACCAAGCACGTGGTGCTTGCTTTAAACCATATAACGCCTTCTTTAATCTGCACACTTGGTTTTCATGCCCTTTCTGCACAAAGCCACGGGGCTGAAAAACATACACTTCTTCATGCAAGTCACCATTCAGAAATGCTGTTTTAATGTCCAACTGATGTACATTCCAACCATGATGGGCTGCAAGTGCACAAATGCTATGAACAGTAGTCATACGGCATGTAGGTGCAAAGGTCTCATCAAAATCAATGCCTCTTTCCTGCGCATAACCCTTTGCAACAAGCCTAGCCTTATACCTGTCAACGGTACCATCAGGTTTATGCTTCAGCTTGTATACCTACTTAGTGCCAATGGCCTTCTTGCCAGGAGGCAAGTCACATAAGGACCATGTACCATTCTTCATTATAGCATCATATTCAGATTGCATAGCAGCCATCCAATTTTCTGAATTTTGTGCTTCATCAAAAGAAACAGGCTCATTCTCATCACAGAGACTAGATGCAGCCATAGCATAGCAATCTGATGCAAAGGAGGCACTATGAGAGCCTGAACGAGTACGATATGACAAAGGTGCATCTAATTTGCTGTCACGCAAAGTCTGCACCAGCCATTTTGGCATAGTTTTTGCCTGCTCAATATCAGATCTCTCATCAGCAAGTGCATCATGTAAATCTGCATCAGAAATGGAATGATCTGTATCATCATATGAAACTTGCAAAGGCTGAGAAGTTGGCTCATTAGGACCAGCACTAGCCTGTCCACCTGTAAAAAGAGGCATCAAAGTATCATACATGTCTTTGGAGCTAACAGATGTCTCCTTAGTACATGAAAGCAATGGCTGAATAGCATCTTCCACAAAGACAACATCACGGCTAACCAGAATGCGTTTAGTCTGTGGAAGATATAGACGATAGCCTTTACTTTCAGAACTGTACCCAACAAAAATACATTTTACTGCCTTATCATCCAATTTTCTGCGATGTTGTTCAGGCACTAATGCATATGCCAAACAACCAAAAACATGCAGATGAGCAACAGATGGCTTCCGGTCATGCCAAGCCTCATATGGAGTGATAGACTGCAACGCTTTAGTGGGACACCTGTTCAGTACATATGCTGCACACATGACAGCCTCAAGCCAGAAACTATGTGGTAAAGCCTGACTTTTGACCATGCACCTCGCCATCTCCATGAGTGACCTGTTCTTTCGTTCAGCAACTCCATTCTGTTGAGGTGTATACGGTACTGTACACTGGTGTTTTATCCCACATTCAGCCAGAAATGCATTAAAATCTGAAGACATATATTCCCCCCCTCGATTAGAACGGAGGGTGCCCATTTTACATGCTGACAGATTTTCAGCTAAAACCAAAAACTGTTTGAAGCACATGAACACTTCGGACTTTGCTTTGAGTGGATATACCCATGCATGCCTGGAAAAATCATCAATGAAAGTCACGAAGTAAAGGTAATTTCCAAAAGAGGGTGTCTGCATAGGACCACAGACATCACTATGTACAAGCTGCAATTTCTGCGTAGCCCGAACTGAACCATCTTTTGGAAAGGAAGAACGCTGCATTTTGCCCAAAATACAGCCTTCACAAACATGTTTTCCAGGTGCCTCAAGTTTGGGCAAAGAGGACACCATTTCAGATTTCTGCAGGCGTAATAAACTAGCAAAATTCAGATGACCAAAGCGTGCATGCCAAAGCTTTGCATATAACATAGCCTGAGAATCATGAACTACACATGCCGAATCATTCACAGATCTTTCATAGTCTATGAGCTTATACAGCCCACGACATAAGATGCCAGAAGCAATAATCACATCGCCATTTGAGAGATCATGGACTGTACACCTGTCATCAACAAATTTCACAACCAAGCCAATCTTGGCTAATGCAGAAACTGATAACAGATTCTTTTTGATCCCTGGCACAAATAAAGCATCTGACAAAGTGAAAGAACTACCATCAGCAGTAGTCAGAATGATCTTACCAACTCCCATAACAGGATAAGAGGAGTTATTGGCGCATGTGATAGTATTCCCTATAGGGGCAGGCTCGAGTGAAGAGAAGAAACTGCGCTGTGAGGTAATATGTTTGGTCGCCCCACTGTCAAAGTACCAAACATCTGAGTCTACTGCAGACATGCACTGATCATGAGAAGATGGGTAAAAACTGCAGACAGTAGTAAACGCCCATTCTTCTTCCTGCACAAGATTTGCAGACTCTGTTTTTGGTGTAGAGGCCTCTGCAACAACCATTCCAGCCTCTTTCTTCTTTGCCTCTTTAGCAGCCAGTTTTGGACAGTTCTTTATAATATGATCATTTCCTTTACAGTACTTGCAGAACAATTTCTGCTTTTCTGATTTCTTTTCATCTTTATCCTGGTTCTTCGATTGTGCAGCATTTGCAGATTTTTGCTTACTAGTAGAAGAGCTCCATTTTCCTTTGCCCTTTTGACTAGCCAGGAAAGCTTGATCTGCAACACGCATAATGGACCTGTTCTGCCTGGACTGATCTTCCTGCAACAGAACAGAGACTAATTCTTCAAATGACAAGGCATTCGGATTGCCTTTCATCATCAACCGAAGAGTAGAGGCAAAACTCTGATATGAATCAGGAAGACCATTCAGAACGGTCTGCACAAGTGAGCTATCTGGTATAACCTCATCAGCAGAAATCAATTGTTCCTTCAGGTCTTTGATCTTTGTAAGAAAACTGTCCATAGAATCACCTTCATTCATGTGCTCACTCTCCAACTGTTTTCGGAGGTAAGCAACACGAGCCTCATTCCTAGCGTGGTACAAAGTGGTAAGTGTATCCCAAGCATCCTTTGCTGTTCTGCAAGAGCGAATGTGAGGAATAATGGCACGTTTGACAGACAAAGCTATCAATGCATGTGCCTGGGCATCTCTGCCATCCCAACGAATCTACTCTGCAGTAGGTGCAACAGAAACAGCAGCACGAACAGGAATCTGCGGAATATCATCTTCGACACCATCTTCATCAGCTCCAGTACCTCCAGCACCTGTATTTGTAGTACCTGTAGTCGTAGGTGTAACAGGACGTCTTTCAACACCCTACACAATGTTCCATAGTCCTTTTGCAACCAGTACATGTCGCATCATATAAGCCCATAATGGGTAGTTGGTACCATCCAACTTATCCTCAACAGCCAACATACGGAATACATTACTGCTTTCAGCCATGGCCAGTGACTAAAATACCTTGATGCAGAAAATTGACTGTATCTCAAAAAGTTGAACGGAACTGCCCAGAGGAGTTCTGCTAGACCTGTAGCAAACTTCGAGACGCTTAAACTGGCGAACAAAAACTGGTATATACCTTTGGCACAAAAGGATGAAATAGCCTGCACAAGCACTGCGATAGTGCATTCGGAGGCCGAAACGAGCTCAGATCGCGATTTTGGCACCACACAGCAAAGTTGTTTTGATCTCGGAAACACTCTGAGTATGCTCACCAAATTTCGTGCGAATCTGAGACTGCAAACGGAGGAGTGTCGACGGCGCCCTAGAAGAAGCGACGACCTGCTCTGATACCAATTGTTGGAGATAGACGTCTGTGGAAGCACGCGAACAGCACAAGGAAGTAGAAGAAGCTTGGAGCACAAACACACAATACTGAATGTATTACTAGAGAATGTACAAAGGTAAGTAGCCCATTAGGGCAATAGGCGTATATACAAGCCGGGGGAAAAAAGTGCCCCGGCAGTCCTAGAGTGTTCACACACATCACTACCTAAATATATCAACACATACATGAAGAGGCTCCTTATCTGCTCGCGTATGGATCATGTACCTACTTGCAAGATGCAATAGGGCAAAAATGATGGAAAAGGACTATTAACTATGCTCAGGGCGTCTCACAGAAATGCAAGGCTCCCACCGTGCATGCCAAACTATAGAGGAGGTACTAGGGTATCTATTTTAGGCAGGTGTATGCACCATGCACTCCAGTACTTCATCTGCTCAAGGGAGGTTCTCTTTAGGGAAATGTACCCTTTGACACTTCTGTGAGCAGGTAGATAACACTAATTGTGCTGAATTGTAAATACTCAGAGAGAAGCCAAATGACACTAGTGGAAGACTAAACCACTCCTTAGTCGAAACAGATGATTACAACGTAGGCAAAGGAAATGATCCAAAAGTTGATGCTCTATGCTAACATGTCAATCCAAAACAAAACAGAATCAATACAAGAGATTCGTCCAATAAAATGAACACAAATAGATGAAGAATTGTACTTCTCAGTACAAAGATATGTAGACGTGCTCCAAAGAATGACAAACTCAACCCACTGACTCACACCATAGGAAAAAATCAAGCCAATCCCTCACACTATAGTGCTATAGCCCTCCACTGGGAAGCCCACGCTCTGTATCTTCACCACAGAGTGACTTCCTACAGTATGCTTGTAGCCACAGAGTGCAAAGAGAGGACCCAAAGAGATGCCAAAAATAAGCTCTATATCTCTCTGTGTATGTATCCACCATAAGTACTAGTCCATTGCTTTTATAGGCTCCAATAAGCCATGAGGGCCTTGCCGATTCCTCACGTCCACTGATCATGTGCAGATTGATTGCCCAAAATTTGAGGGGTAGATCAAATATGCCACAGGTTTTGAATTGGTTCCTCAAAAATAGGAAGTCTTCACGGCAACATTCATTTATCCTCTTATACTTTTACCACTTACACTTTTACTGTCACTTTTGCATAAAATCTGAGACCCTCATTATGTGCCGCCCACGATATTGGACCGACCCTCAGAAGCACATTCTTCACATAATTCACATAATTCTTGTAGTAGCTCTTGACCCTTACATATTGAGTGGTGGGAGATTGTGGGTGGAGTGGTGGGAGGTTTTGGGCGGTGTGGGAGGTGTGGGAGGTGTGGTGGGAGGTTGTGGGGGGGGGTGTGTGGGAGGTGTGGGAGGACTGGTGGGAGGTTGTGGGGTGTGTGGGAGGTTGTGGGTGGAGTGGTGGGGGTTTGTGGGTGGTGCGGGAGGTGTGGGTGGAGTGGTGGGAGGTTGTGTGGGAGGTGTGGGTGGAGTGGTGGGAGGTTTTCGGTGGAGTGGGGGGGGGTTGTGGGGGTTGTGGGAGGTTGGGTGGAGTGGTGCGAGGTTGTGGGGGGTGTGGGTGGAGTGGTGGGAGGTTGTGGAGGGTGTGGGAGGTTGTGGGTGGAGTGGTGGGGGGTGTGGGAGGTGTGGGTGGAGTGGTGAGAGGTTTTGGGGGGTATGGGAGGTTTTGGGTGGAGTGTGGGGGTTGTGGGAGGTCTGGGTGGAGTGGTGGGGGTTTGTGGGGGTTGTGGGAGGTTGGGTGGAGTGGTGGGAGGTAGTGGGGGGTGTGGGTGGAGTGGTGGGAGGTTGTGGAGGGTGTGGGAGGTTGTGGGTGGAGTGGTGGGAGGTTGTGGGGGGTGTGGGTGGATTGATGGGAGGTTTTGGGGGGTGTGGGAGGATGTGGGTGGAGTGATGGGGGTTTGTGGGGGTTGTGGGAGGTGTGGGTGGAGTGGTGGGAGGTTGTGGGGGGCGTGGGAGGTGGGGGGGTGTGGGAGGTGGGGGGGTGTGGGAGGTTGTGGGTGGAGTGGTGGGGGTTTGTGGGGGTTGTGGGAGGTTGTGGGAGGAGTGGTGGCGTTTGTGGGTGGTGCGGGAGGTGTGGGTGGAGGGGTGGGAGGTTGTGGGGGGTGTGGGTGGTTGTGGGTGGAGTGGTGGGGGTTTGTGGGGGGGTGTGGGAGGTGTGGGTGGAGTGGTGGGAGGTTGTGGGGGGTGTGGGAGGTTGTGGGTAGAGTGGTGGGGGTTTGTGGGGGTTGTGGGAGGTGTAGGTAGAGTGATGGGAGGTTGTGGGGGGTGTGGGAGGTTGTGGGAGGAGTGGTGGGGGTCAGTGGGTGGTGTGGGAGGTGTGGGTGGAGTGGTGGGAGGTTGTGGGGGTGTATGTGGGGGGTGTGGGAGGTGTGGGTGGAGTGGTGGGAGGTTGTGGAGGTTGTGGGAGGTGTCGGTGGAGTGGTGGGAGGTTGTGGGAGGTTGTGGGTGGAGTGGTGGGGGTCTGTAGCTAGTGCAGGAGGTGTGGGTGGAGTGGTGGGAAATTGTGGGGAGTGTGGGAGGTGTGGGTGGAGTGGTGGGAGGTTGTGGGAGGTGTGGGTGGAGTGGTGGGAGGTTGTGGTGGGTGTGGGAGGTTGTGGGTGGAGTGGTGGGGGCTTGCGGGTGGGTTTCTTGACTTGAGAAGCGGCCCTCCCTCAGAGAATAGATCATTCACAGAGTCCTCATTTTCAAATGTGACTAAGAAAAAGGCTCTAAAGCACCATATTGCTTTTTGAAGTCATCAAGAACTACCACACCTTGCAAGAGAAATTTGTCCTTACATTGCATATCTGGAAGAGCTTCTCGTTGTGCCTTAAAAGCTACACACTTGTGTGTCATATTCAAAAGTTGTAGTGAGCATGAAAGTTGCTTTCTGATTTCAAATTGGAACTGCAACTCCGCAGGCTTGATGGATAGCAGCTTAGTAGGCATGGCCGGTGAGAATGATTGGAAAGAATCCTATCTCAAAATATTCGGGAATCCTCCCACTACCGAGTGAGTGTCAGCCATCAGATCACACAAGACTTTTGAGTATTTTTCTTTTTGGTCGTGGAGAGAACTAGCTTGAACTATGCAGAGCCGACGCGTTGCAGCCTAGGGGGTCGGGCGGAGCAAGAGGGGTTGGGGGGTTGCGGGGGACTGCGGGTTGGTGTGGCAGCAAGGGTAGGATGGCAGGGGGGATGTGAATTGGTGGGGACTTTCACATATCGGAGTATTCATGTTCTTCCATATTTTCTTGATTATGTTACATACATCATAGCTCTCTATATAAGGTACCACATGTTCAATCTCAAATTTTCTTTCCTTTTTGTTTTTTATAAAAGGAATATAAGCTTAAAAGAAAGAAAATCAAAGAAAATTTAAGGGAGCTACAAAGAAGATTGATGATCGTTATGTTCTCATTATTCAAGATCCACTTAGTTTTTACTTCATTGTTATCTTAGAGAAACTCTTTGTGGTGTTGGAATGCGGAGGACTCTTACAATTTCAAAAATTCTTCTACCTATGAGGTTTAGGGATTTTTCTAAGGACCATTCTTTGTAGGGTCATCAATGCTTGGTTCACATCTTTCCTTCCATATATTCTAGAGAGCTTCAATTTTTACAGAACTCGAAGAATCTTCAAAACAATTGATAGCTTTGTGGAGTACTGCATGCTTCTAATTTTTTAGAAAATACACCATTCAAGGGAACCATAGATTTGATGGGCTATTTCCTAGCTCCAAATACCTCTATGGATAATTTTCCACGTGAATATTTCTTTCTTTTGTTTCTATTATTGGGTGTAAGAACCCATTGTTCTTGTTCTAATTATTGAATTTGAATTTCTATCTACTTCAAGATCACTGAGTGCACCACGCATGGCTCAAAGATTTATGAATATCCACGTTTCACCTTTGTCTTGGAATTTCCTCAAGCTTGTTTTTGTTGTTAGAATTTAATCCCTTCAAGTAAGGGAAACTATGTTTGAGAGGTCGAAAAGTTTTTGATAGATCCAACCCACTGACCATGTGCATTGAGAGGTAGAAGCTACCATAATCCACTCTAGGGGTACTACCAATGCCCGCAAACCCACTGCAATGTGTGTTTTACATGTTCAATACGTGCTTCTCCTTATGAAACCCTTGGGAGAAAAGTTTGAGAGGTTTTTGAGTATTGTCTTTTTGGATTTCCCTAACTTTAATAATATACTACCAAATAGAATCATGTTATCTTACACTACCATGATGGAGTGATGTTGTCTAATGGAAATAACCATTTCTAGTAACTATTGGTGGAAGAATTATGTTACAACTTATTCCAAAATTTCCATAGAGGTCATAACGAATCTCACCCTTTCAACAACACTCAAGAAGGAGATAAGAAAAGTGTGAAGTAATCAAGGCTCTCCCATATGGGGGACTCATGAAATGGAGATGCTTCTACTCTTTCTAAAAATACTTCACTGTAATTACTTATCATTTCTCCACGATTTGGGCATCCAGCTAGCTTCGCATTTGTTATCCATGATGTCCACATGCAAAACGCCCAAATCACCCATCAACTGTTGCTATTTGAAAACCTCCCATTTAATCTAAAACACCCATCTCATATTGGTGTCTCCTTTCTAGAGAATTTTTCTTCAGATTCTTTTCATCTTCATCACATTTTTGGTGTTCAGTATCTAGCATGTTATGCAATAGATCAGAAAATAAATAAAATATGCACCACCACTTTCTAGCTACATGACGCACCCTAAACTTTTAATAGTGGAGTGTACCTTCAAGCTTTGCCAACATCAACCCCAATGCTAACTTATACGAACAAAAAAGCCCATAGGGATGCCTAAGAGGTAAAAGAAATATAAGTTAGTCCAAGATCCTTGTAACCTAGATCTCAAATACCATGACGCATAAAGAATAGAATCCCATTATAGTCTATCATTGGCTTCCTAGAACTCAATATTCAAGATGAGAAAGTTGAGAGAATATTCTTAGGAAATTCAAGGCATTCCCAAATATACCATGATGGCGTCAAAAATGGACACCCTATGATAAAACCTTTTTTATCCTCAGAGCTTGAGGGTTTCAAATGGTTTTGCATGTCTTTGATAGTGTCTATATCTAGTCTAGGGCATGATGATGGATAAAAACTTTTGTTTTCTATGATTAATATCTTGGTTGTGAATTGGTTTGTAACACATTTGCTTAGCTATGTTAGAAAGGCTTCAAAGGTAAGAGCCTAAATGACGAATTGGAGAACTGGAGCCGTACGGTAATCACTAAACGCCTAGGAGGCATCATGAATTAGTCCATCTAGGCCGATGATTTTCCATATGGGGACGGCATCACTTATTTTGTTTGCCTTGCTACTAGTCACTTGATGACTGAAACTATGAGCAAATTTGCATAGAATCTTTTTGGATCTTAGTTTGGAAACAAGGTCCATGCATTCACTTGTTCGAGCAAACTAAAACGAGAAAACCCTTGATAGCTTTTCTAAGTGGATCATAATATGTTCTTGTTTTCAAACTTCAGAAAATTAGTTTTCCATACCAACCCATGAGGCCTTCAAAAACTAACGAAAGTTCATGCTCTTGATCTTTTCATAATTTTGTTTTTTACTTCCAATTTTAGGAAGGAACTTTTTAGGTGACCCCAACCATTGGTAAATTTAGTTGCAATAAAAATGAGCTTATATAGCCTCTACCTTTTTCTTTTCTCATTCGCTACATATTTTCTTGTGTTATGGGTAGACGTTGGCTCCAACGATGCCGGTATGTGTGTATGATTTTTCTCAATAATAGTATCTCTCCTTCATGACCTCGTTATCTTATGTTTTTTCTGTGCACATTACTAGCTAAAAGGAATTTTTCATGATTAAATGGTTATTGAACATCAACAAGTACTAGATATGATATCCAATCATCATTATTTTCATTTACGTTTTAACATTTTTCATAATTGATGAGTTCTCTTTCATTTTTTTAAGATTTGAATACATATATTGTTTTCAGCTAAACGGGTTCTAGATAAAATTTATTTTCTTGTTTTAATTTTAATAGAATTATTTTTTTCTTAATAGTGTATGTATATGTATATGAACTTATGAATTCCTATATCGAGGTATGTATATGTGACTATTGAACACTACAAGAAATACGGGCATATAGCGACGGTTAAGGCGACAAAAATTTGTAGCTATAAAATTGCAATTTGCATCGTAATTAGCGTCGCGCACCGACCGTCGATTAAACGACGCAAAAAATGACGGTATTTGTGACTTGTGACGCGAGGGGATTGCAACGTTCCCATAAAACGTTGCTAAAACGACGCAATTTAAAAGCGACGCTTTTTTGCATCGCGTAGGTGACGTTAGTTGCCATCGCATAAGCGATGGTAAAATTGTCCCCTATTCGATGACGAATAGCATCGCTTACATGACGATCTATTGACGAACAAAAATTAAAACGTTGGAGGCTCTGCGATCGGCATTTTCACGCATCCGATCGAAGAGCTCTCCAACGTTTGCAATTGCGCTGCGCTTACGAGCTGAAGCAAGTATATGCAGAATTGTTGTTTTGCATAAGCTCTCTCTTATTGTCTCCCTCTGTCTTTGTTTCTCTCTTTCTACATCTTTCTCTCTTTGAATTCTCTCTCTCTCTAGATCTCTCTCTCTCTCTAGATCTCTCTCTCTCTCTCTGTCTCTCTCTCTCTCTCTCTCTCTTTTCTTTCTCTCTTTATTGCAGGTTATTCAAGAAGCTAACCAAGCAAAAAAGTATGGCTAACAATTGTAAGTACAATTTCTATTCTTTGTAGATCATTTGAATTGTGTTATTTTCATCACATAGCATACTCACACTTATTGATATGCACTCATACACTTATACATGATGAAGATGCACTTTCACACATATACATATATACACATGCACATACACACATATATACACATAGATACATGTGCACATACACTTAGACATACACACATATACACATGCATATTCACAAACATTCCTACAACCACATAAAAAGACGTCCATGCATACATTATATATATATATATATATATATATATATATATATATATATATATATATATATATATATATATATATATATATATATATATATATATATATATACACATACACACATTAACATATATGCAAATACATGTATATGCACATCCACATACACATGCATGTTTCATACATATACACATGCATATATATACACATGCATATACATATACATATATACATATACATATACATATACATATACATATACACACATATACATATACATGCATATACATGTACACACACATACATATACATGCATATACATATACACACACATACACAAGAACATGCACATACTCATACACACATATACATTTATACATGCACATGCACATACATACATATTATACACACACATACACAGGCACATACATACATATACACACACATACATATACTCTTAGGTACACACATATGAATGAATTATATAATTAAAGTATTAAAACACATATACACATGCACACACACATGCATATACCTACATATACACATATACATGCACATACACACACATACACATAGAGTTATACATATACATGCATAAAAACATATACACACACATACACAAGAACATGCACATATTGATACATACATATACACTTATACATGCACATGCACATACATACATATACACACACATACACATGCACATACATACATATACACACACATACATATACACTTAGGTACACACATATGAATGAATTATATAATTAAAGTATTAAAACACATATACACATGCACACACATGCACATACCTACATATACACATATACATGCACATACACACATATACACATAGAGTTATACATATACATGCATATACATATACACATACGTACATACATATGCATATGCACATACTCATACACACATATACACTTATACATGCACATGCACATGCACATACATACATATACATATGCACATGCACATACATACATATACACACACATACATAATTAAAGTATTAAAACACATGCCTAATATAAACAATAATAACAATCAATAGAACAAAACTCTTCATTACTTAATACCATACACACACTTCAAAACATAACTGAAAATATATATATATATATATATATATATATATATATATATATATATATATATATATATATATATATATATATATATATATATATATATATATATATATATATATATATCAATGTAAATAGATATAATCCAATGTCATAATCAACTAAAATCCTAATCATCATCATCATGATCATCATCGTCATGATCATCATCATCATGATCATCATCATCATGATCATCATCATCATGATCATCATCATCATCATCATCAGCAATATCATGATCATTCTGATCATCCTCATCGTCATCGTCATGATCACCCTGTGACGATCGAGATCGTCCCTCCTGTGTCTGTCTCTCCACCTCATTCATATTTGTCTCTCCATAATACTCCTGTATTACATATAACAGACATAAATAAATAAAATAATTAAAACACTCATAAAAGAAAAATAATTATATAAAATTTAAAAATACTCACAAAGGCATTAGGATGATCTTGCATATACTCGCTCAAATGCCGATATCCAAAATGTGTAGCATACTCGATCTCCTATTTCGTAGGATATTGGCCATAATCCTTCCGCTGCAATGAAACAAATAAAAAACATTAGTTGCTTGCATTTTAACTAAAATAAAAAATATACTCACAATAACACATATACTTACAAACGTAGCTACAAAACCATTATGGCCCATTTGGCCTAGGTGCGATGTGTGGCCCGACTCCACTCTCTTCTTTGCAACAACCTGTTTATTCAAGAAAAAAAATACATAAATTAAATATAAAAAATTACTAAAATATATAAAAATTATTAATATAAACTATTAATTTGTGTACGTTCTGCTGAGGAAATGACTCCAGAAGACATAGCTGTCTATGAAAAAAACTGCCACGACCCAGGTGGTATGCTAGTTGGCCTCTTATTTTTTTCAACCATACAATATCTCCTGTTAATTTAATCTCAAACAGAAAACAAAGTCAGAATACATACACATATATACACACACATACACATACACATACACATACCCACATACACATATACATGCAAACTTATACGCATGCATATATGTATACATATACACATATACATACATATAACATAAACATACATATACATATCCACATATATACGTACACACACATGCATGCATATACACTCATTCATACAAAATACATGCATTTATCACACAATAATATGTAGTTGTGTATATGTGAATATGTGTGTATGTGTAAATGTGTATATGTGAATATGTGTGTATGTGTAAATATGTATATGTGAATTTTTTGTTTATGTAGATAATCAAATTATTACTATCAAATATCATTATTTGTAGATTCTGATCAATCAGATGGAACTCCACCACCGTCTCCTCTTTGTGCAACGACTTTATATTGTAAGTATATGAAATATCTAATTTTAAATATATTTGATGGATACATAACTTATATTTTTTTTATGTTTCTTATTATGTGCAGATTCTGATCAATCAGAGGGTACTCCACCACCTCCTACCCATGCAACGACTTCACATGTGTCCTCCGATAGGAATTATGATGAATTTTACTATGAAGAGCATATTATATGTTGGTGTAACTCTTGTTATGGCACGTATCGAAGACCATGATTGGAATGTATTGAACATGAGGCAGAGTATGGTACTTTTGAGCGTGCACCATCACATAGTCAACGTGATAATGCTTGGGTATGTATTTTCTATATATATTAATGTCATTATTTTATTTAAAAACCATATATAAAATCAAACTATTGTTGATATACAAGAATACTTGCTCGATGATGATGATGATGATGATTTTTCTCATAATGTTAATATACCTCGTACATGTCATGGACTTGCTGTTCATCAATTACAAGCAGAGGTTTCTACAAATCCTCTACCTCCTGGTTTAGAGAATGAAACGGCTGGAGATTATCCATTGCCAGCTCGTGATCGTTCTTTAGTACAAACATATGATAGAAGAAGATATAGAGGATGGAATGTATACATATGTTAGCATGCATATATATGTATTTCATGTATATGTATGTGTTTGCATGTGTGTGATATATGTATACATGTGTTAAATATGCATATGTGTATATATGCATATGCATTTATGTAAAATATTCATGTATTCATGTAATATATGCAAGTGTTTATAGTTGTGTACATGTACATATGTATATGTGTCTATGTGTAAATATGTACATGTAGATATGTATGCATGTATATATATGTTTATGTGTGCATGTAGGCATGTATATGTGATGTGTACATGTATATATGTATATATGTCTATGTGTAAATGTGTACATGTAAATATGTTAGTATGTATATATATATTTATGTGTGCATTTAGGCATGTATGTGTGATGCATAATATATCTACTCCATTTTATATTTATGTATCCTATCTACATGATGTGTATATATCTTTACATATATTATGATCCTCATTGATTCGAGTAGCTATATATAGAGGCATAAGGTTGGGAGGAGAGACATCTCTCTAGTAGGACGTCGGAGGTGTACATATACTTCAAACATATGGCTAAAAAGTTGAATTAGAGTTTTTAAATTAGGGATTTCAAAACCCTAATATCGAAATTAGTGTTTTCAATTTAGGATTTTTGAAATAGGATTTATTTATTTATTTATTTATTTATTTATTTATGCATATGCATGTGTTGTGTATGTATGTGTATCTATATGTGCATATGCATGTGTTTTCTGTGTATATATGCATGTGTGTGTATGCTTGTATTTATACCTCTAGTCTCTCTCTCTCTCTCTCTCATATACATACATACATGCATAAACACACATACTCATATCCACATATATATACATAAAAGCAGTGCATACCGTGCATTGTCGCGACGATGAGCCATAAGTGTCCGCATCTCTTTTAAACACCACTTAAGGGACCATCCTGTCCCAAAATCTGTCTCAAGTGAACTAAGCACATATTTCTTATCCCTCTCATCATGCTCACTACAAAAATAAAAAACATAATGTAAATAAAACATAAGATATATATTTCAATTTATATGTAAAACTTTTACTTACTTCCACGGTAAGTGGATAAAGCGCACGTAAGAGTCACATAGTGCCCGCATTCTTCTCTTGAACTCCAATGCATTCCCTATATACACAATGTTCCCCTCTAACTCTATGTCGCACTCTAATCCTAAGGTGCCTATGCATGTCCTCATAGGCAACTCTACTCTGCTATCACGTGCTGGAGGTGGTATAGGTGTCCTGAAAATAGATAGATAGAAATAAATAAAAATATGTGTTATAATATCATTAAAAAAGTTTATGAAAACAAAACATACCTATGAGCAGGTAGCTCTCTTCCTGCTTGTGGAGCCGCAGAAGAGCCCTCGTCTGATTGCTGGGTAAGCATCTTGATCCTATAATCCAGCTCCTCATCAGACACCTCTGCGTAATCACGCATTATGGCCCCTAGAGTATCAGGCCGAACTCTTGCTCTCATAAGACTTTTTATGAGAGTGAGTTTCGCCTTTCTGTCTCTACTGGGATCCATAATACCTAACATATAAAACAAAATGGTTAGAAATCAATATATATACGTGTACATATGTAAGTGTGTATGCATTAACTATGTGTATGTATGCATGTCTGTGTGTATGTATGTGCGTGTATATGTTTGTATGTGTGTATGCATGTGTATGTGTTTGTATGCATCATTATGTGTATATGTGCGTATGTGTGTATGTGTGTGTATATGTGTGTGTGTATGTATGTGTATGTGTGTGTGTATGCATGTATGTATGTATGTATGCATATGCATATGCATTATTTATGTATATATATATGCATGTATGTGTATTTGTGAGTATGTCTCTCTATGTGTGTGTATGCATATATGTGCGTATGTATGCATATATGTGTGTATGTGTGTATGCGTGTGTGTATATGTGTTTGTATGTGTGTATGCATGTGTATGTGTATGTATGCATCAATATGCGTGTAAGTGTCTATGTGTGTTTGTGTGTGTATATGTGTGCGTGTGTGTGTGTCTATGTGTATGTGTGTGTGTCTATGAGTGTGTATGTGTTTATGTGTATGTATGTATCTATGTGTGTGTATGTGTCTATGTGTATATGTGTATGCATGTATGTATGCATATGCGTGTGTATGCATGTGTATGTGTGTGTTTGCATCATTATGTGTGTATGTGTCTATGTGTGTATGTGTGTGTATATGTGTGTGTGTATCTATGTGTATGTGTGTGTGTCTATGAGTGTTGATGTGTTTATGTGTATGTATGTATCTATGTGTATGTATGTGTCTATGTGTGTATGTGTATGCATGTATGTATGCATATGTGTGTGTATGCATATGTATGTGTGTGTATGCATATGTATGTGTGTGTATGCATCATTATGTGTGTCTATGTAATTGTGTATGTGTGTATGCATCATTATGTGTGTATGTGTCTATGTGTGTATGTGTGTGTGTGTGTCTATGAGTGTGTATGTGTTTATGTGTATCTATGTATCTATGTGTGTGTATGTGTCTATGTGTGTATGTATGTATGCATATGTATGTCTGTGTATGCATCATTATGTGTGTCTATGTATGCATGTGTATGTGTGTATGCATCATTACGTGTGCATGTGTCTATGTGTGTGTATATGTGTGTGTGTCTATGTGTATGTGTGTGTGTCTAAGAGTGTGTATGTGTTTATGTGTATGTATCTATGTGTGTGTATGTGTATGCATGTATGTATGCATATGTGTGTGTATGCATATGTATGTGTGTGTATGCATCATTATGTGTGTATGTGTCTATGTGTGTATGTGTCTATGTGTGTATGTGTGTGTGTGTGTCTATGAGTGTGTATGTGTTTATGTGTATGTATGTATCTATGTGTGTGTATGTGTGTATGTGTGTATGTGTATGCATGTATGTATGTATATGTGTGTGAATGCATATGTATGTGTGTGTATGCATTATTATGTGTGTCTATGCATGCATGTGTATGTGTGTATGCATCATTACGTGTGTCTGTGTCTATGTGTGTATGTGTGTGTATATGTGTGTGTGTCTATGTGTATGTGTGTGTGTCTATGAGTGTGTATGTGTTTATGTGTATGTATCTATGTGTGTGTATGTGTATGCATGTATGTATGCATATGTGTGTGTATGCATATGTATGTGTGTGTATGCATCATTATGTGTGTATGTGTCTATGTGTGTATGTGTGTGTGTATGCATTATGTATGTGTATGTAAGCATGTGCATTATGTATGCATATAAGTATGTAAGTATGCATATGCATATGCATTATGTATGCATATGCATATGCATTATGTATGCATATGTGTGTATGTGTGTGTATGCATTATGTATGTGTATGTAAGCATGTGCATTATGTATGCATGTAAGTATGTATGTATGCATATGCATATGCAATATGTATGCATGTATGTGTATGTGTGTGTATGTCTGTCTATGTGTGTGTATGCATATATGTGTGTGAATGTGTGTGTACATGTGTCTATATGTGTGTATGCATGTGTATGTGTGTGTATGCATCATTATGTGTGTATGTGTGTGTATATGTTTGTGTATGTGTGTGTGTCTATGTGTATGTGTGTGTATCTATGAGTATGTATGTGTTTGTGTATGTGTATGTGTATGTGTGTATGTGTCTGTGTGTGTGTATGTATCTATGCATGTGCATTATGTATGCATGTAAGTATGTATGTACATTGTATGCATATGCATATGCATTATGTATGCATATGTATGCATGTATGTGTTTATGTGTGTATGTCTCTCTATCTGTGTGTGTATGCATATATGTGTTTCTATGTGTGTATGTGTGTGTATATGTGTCTGTATGTGTGTATGCATGTGTATGTGTGTGTATGCATGTGTATGTGTGTGTATGCATGTGTATGTGTGTATGTGTGCATGTGTGTGTGTCTATGTGTGTGTATGTGTGTGTGTCTATCTGTATGTGTGTGTATCTATGAGTGTGTATGTGTGTATGTGTCTATGTGTGTGTATGTGTTTATGTGTGTATGTGTATGCATGTATGTATGCATATGCATGTGTATGCATGTGTATGTGCGTGTATGCATCATTAAGTGTGTATGTGTCTATGTGTGTATGTGTTTGTGTATATGTGTGTGTATGTGTGTGTGTCTATGTGTATGTGTCGCTACACATCTATGAGTGTGTATGTGTTTATGTGTGTGTATGTGTCTATGTGTGTGTATGTGCATATGCATTATGTATGCATATGTATGCATGTATGTGTATGTGTGTGTATGTCTTCTATGTGTGTGTGTATGCATATATGTGTGTGTATGTGTGTATGTGTGTGTGTATATGTGTGTCTATGTGTGTATGCATGTGTACGTGTGTGAATGCATCATTATGTGTGTATGTGTCTATGTGTGTATGTGTGTGTGTATATGTGTGTGTATGTGTGTGCGCGTCTATGTGTATGTGTGTGTGTCTATGAGTGTGTATGTTTGGATGTGTGTGTGTATGAATGTGTGTCTATGAGTGTGTATGTTTGGATGTGTAAGTGTATATGTGTGTCTATGTGTGTATGCATGTGTATGTGTGTGAATGCATCATTATGTGTGTCTATGAGTGTGTATGTATATGTGTATATGTGTGTGTATATGTGTGTCTATGTGTGTGTGTATATGTGTGTATGCATGTGTATGTGTGTGAATGCATCATTATGTGTGTATGTGTCTATGTGTGTATGTGTCTATGTATGTATGTGTGTGTATATGTGTGTGTATGTGTGTGCACGTCTATGTGTATGTGTGTGTGTCTATGAGTGTGTATGTGTTTATGTGTGTGTATGTGTCTATGTCTGTGTATGTGTCTATGTGTGTATGTGTCTATGTGTGTATGTATGCATATGTGTGTATGTGTGTGTACGCATTATGTATGCAATGTGTGTGTATGCATTACGTATGTGTATGTATGCATATGCATTATGTATGTGTATGTATGCATGTGAATTATGCATGCATATGTGTGTGTATGCATGTAAGTATGTATGTATGTACACATATGCATATGCATTATGTATGCATATGTGTGTGTATGCATGTAAGTATGTATGGATGTACGCATATGCATATGCATTATGTATGCATGTATGTGTATGTGTGTGCATCTCTCTCTATGTGTGTGTGTATGCATATATGTGTGTATGTGTGTGTATGTGTGTGTGTATGTGTGTGTGTGTATGTGTCTGTGTATGTGTGTGTATATGTATGTGTATATGTGTGTGCATGTGTATGCATTATGTGTGCATGTGTGTATGCAACCTTATTTGTGTATGTGTGTATATGTGTGTGTATTTGTGTGTATGTGTGTGTGTGTATGTGTATGTGTGTGTGTGTCTATGTGTGTATATGTGTGTGTGTACATATGTATGTGTATGTAAGTGTGTGTGTGCGCATACCTGCTTGCTGTTAGTTTATGCGGCCCTCTCTCTTTCTCGCGCGCTCTCTCTCTCTCTCTCACTCTCTCTCTCGGTCTCTTCTTGCTCGCGTCCAAGTCCCGGCACAAATGTGCCGGGAGAAATCAAATCTTTTTTTTACATTGCAGAGCGTCGCATATGCGACGCTTTGCAGTTTGCCAACGTCGCTCCCGCCGTCGCTAGGCAGCGACGAAATTAGCGACGCTCTTTAATTAACGTCATCTAAGCGAAGGTAGCATCGCTTATGCGACGAGGGTCAGGGAAAAAAAATTCAAAATTCTGACCGTCGCTTATGCGACGACCACGTCACATAAGCGACGCTTCCCGTTTTTTTTCGAATTTGGGGGCGTCGCTACGCCCCCCTTTTTCTTGTAGTGGAATGTGCATGCATATATTCATGTATGCATGTATATATTTATGAATGTATATATGTATTTATGTTTTCTTTATGTACATACATACATATGTCTCTATGTATGCATGTATGTACGTGTGTTTTCCTTTCATATGTGTCTGTATGTATGCTTCTATTTATGTGTCTATCAATAAGCACACATATAGATATATGTATATGTGTTTGTATCTATACTTGGATTTATATCCATCAGCATTATATATATATATATATATATATATATATATATATATATATATATATATATATATATATATATATATATATATATATATATATATATATATATATGCATGTTCTCATGTATCTAAGTATGCGTTCTTTAATGCGCACACACACGTTCTCTCTCTCACATACATATATATATATATATATATATATATATATATATATATATATATATATATATATATATATATATATATATGTGTGTGTGTGTGACTCTTGGAGGTCACGGATGACTCATATATGCACACGATAGTTGTGCAAGAGAGAATATCAAGGGAGCACAAGGAATGACAGAAAGAAGCAAGGAATTGTCATATCAAGACGCTTTTCGAAGGTCTCATGCTACTTGTGGCTTTCATTGTACGAGAATAAGAACAGTTGGAAAGTCACTATTCTGTTTACGACGTTATTATAAGTTCGACACATTTCTGCTACAAGCTGGAATCACGGATATTAGGACCAGCGCCTCGCTTTCAAAGACCCATCGGCCGCGACGGAGAGAGCAAACAAAGCGGAAAGCTATATCGCCTTCCTATTCTCTCTATGCCACACTTGGCGTGTCAACTGGCTGATCGACAAGAGGATCGTCTGCAACGAAACTAGTATAAACTTCATATTAGATGTGCTTCACGACACTTAAGGATTCAAGAGTGGAAAAAGTCCAAAAGTGCAAAGGGAAGTGCCAGATTCTACTTTCGTTTCTTCATTGTCCGAGTTCAATCAGAGACCTTTCTCCCGCTTGAAGTAGTAGTTCTCCATGATTCATCTGTTCACCGTCGGATTATCGAATGTGATTGTGATATGGATATAGAAAAGGAAGATGGTCGGATGTTCAATCATCGCTAATCGGATTCTCATTCTGATATGCATATAAAAACAGAGGGCGGTAGGATGTTCACGATATCCATGACCAACAACTCGCTTTCAGAGGCCCATTGGGCAACATGGAGAGAGGAAACAAATCAGAAAGCTATATCGTCTTTGTATTTTCTATCTGTTAGCACGTATAGAATGACTATCATGCCAGGTGACTGATCAACAAGAGGATCGTCTACAATCAACGCTAGTATAAACTCATCTTAGGTGTGTCGCGCGAGAGTGAGAAGGCGTCAATCTTATGAAGATGAGTGCGAATATTCCGAAAGTTCCAAATGAAGTGATTTTCTCTCCTTCGTTATCCAAGTTCCATCAGAGAACTTTTTTCCGCCTCAAGCAGTATTTCTTCATGATTTATGTGTTCTCATCGTCGGATTATCGATTGTGATTGTGATGTTCAATCATCTCTAGTCAAGAACTTGAAGGACTATTTTCTATTTCTACGACGACTTTGGCTTAAGAATTACATGCCTTCCCGTTTTGGTATATAATAAAACAACACTGTTCCCATGAACAAAATAATGGAAAGGACGATCTAAGCATCATTATATGTAAAGAAAGTCTTGCTATGTACTGACATGACAATAATGTCAGACGTTATTGTAATAATGAGACGACACGAGACATATTTATCATCGTGAAGGATGATTCGATTTTAAACGTCCACCCCTAGGCTTCATAGATATGTCCATTAAGATTAGGTATGGAAGCTCACCTTCTGTTGAATATTTTTTGTACTAATAATTTGTCTTTATTGACATTTGTACATGCTTAAGAACTCAAATACATAAATAAATACAAACATATGTACATTGTACATGTACATACACACGTACGTACATGCAGATGACTAAAGATTACACACATTCATACATGCATACATCCATACCTACATTAAAACATGGAGAGACACATACACGTATAGATACACTCACATACGTCTTTATGCATACATACAATAATATATGAATCAACACTGAACACATATATATGTGCATGGAAGAATGCACCCATACATACATGAAAACACTCATACACATCTACATGTACATAGGTACATTCATTCATAAACATATATATGCATACACATTGCACATATGCAATTATATATGCATGAATAAATGCAATCATAATGATATGTACATGCCTACATCCATGTATTTGTTAATGGTTGCACTCATGCGTAAGATCTAAATACATGTGTAATAAATTAATTTTATGATCCAAGAGACTAGTCGGTTTAGATAGATCTCAAATCCAATACCATTTGGTCACCCATGTGTATGGCCAAAGATCTTCAAACTAAACCTACATAGCAGGTCATGTGCTCTTGTTAACAAGTGATCTACTTAGCCTCATGGTTCATTCTCAAGCAGAAGGAGGCAGTCTTGGGTTCCACCCTCATGGGGTATAGGGGAAGAGTATTTTGCCCAAACAGGTCTAGAGCCTCCTACAAGCATTCACTTGAGTTAACTCTAGTTAATAGGGACACTTGGCACACATGCAATTACATGGCACATACATAGATGGTTAGAATCCACCTGCCTAGAAGGCAATCCCTTGGAGATAGCTATATATAGAGGCATATGGTTGCAAGAAGAGGGATCTTTCTAGCACATGGCAGTCATAATGCTCATTTGTTTTAGAACATGAGGTTCGGGTGTTGCCTAAGGTATTCATATAGCTCTTTTGTTGAGGATGAAAATATATTGATGGGTTGAAAAATTTAATAAATTAAGTTTATGATCTAAAGGTCCAATTAGTACATGCAGATCTAAAATCAGGCACTGTTTTGATCACGCTTGTGTATGACCAAAGGTCTAAAGACTAGACTTACATAGCAGGTAATGTGCTCTGGTAAAAAAGTGATCCACTTAGCTTAGTGGTTAAGTCTCAAGGGTGTGAAGGAGGACGTCTTGGGTTCAACCCCCATGGGACACATAGGATGAGTATTTTTTTCCAAAGAGCTATAGAACCTTAAAGATCATAAAATTTGTGGGCGCAGTTCCGTGGTTCAAGCAATGCCTTAACGCTAAAAGAATTTGGCCACCTCTTCTTTTTGAGACCCAAATGGCAATTGATTTTGTACAATCAAATCACTAGAAACATATTTTACTTGGAAAATCAGTCTCTTTCTCTACTACTTTGTGGAATTCGATTGGAGGAGCTCCTCTCTAGAAGATATGGAAAGAAAGATGCATGGCCAACTTTGATAACCATATGAAAGAGTGGTCAATTGAAAAATCCCATAGCATATTAGCAAGGAGAATTTTTTAATTATAAGAAGTACCCTCCCTTGAGACACCAAATGGTGTTTGATTTTTGGGAGCAACACGATGCGAAGTGAATGGGCCCCCCATTAGGAGGAAAAAAGTACTCATAACTTTCTATGTATCCCTTTCAAATGTGACTATAATTATTGGCAGCACTAGCTATTTTACTTAGTCTCATGACTAT